>JAUPFT010000006.1:15900245-16500245 GCA_036936625.1 Parnassius smintheus behrii
TTGATAAGACTAATTTAAGTATAGAAATATTTTCTTTGAGTAAATAGGTGGAACACAGATATTTAATAGCATAACAGATATTTAAATCTGACATTGAAAAGATTAGTCACAATTTAATTCTTAATTTACTTATGTCGATTTCTGACTCAATCCTAATAAGTGGTGCACCATCTTCTTTTCTGAGAAACACCTTTCCGTACGATGTCCAACAATAATAATGTTGTTGGCACTTACTTAGTTTATTTTCGAGCGCGTGCTCGGTATAGCTATCTCATTATTTTCATATATTAAGTAATTGCATTACTTTCATTTTACCCTTGTCACACCCGAAAACGAAAAAAAAACTACGATTCATTTTCAAGGTATCCTCTTAAGCAGTATAAATACTACTCCGTATTCCCACACTGTTATAATCCGATAGCTTTATGTACTCGTACATTCCGAAGCAAACGGGTGAAACATCACCACCTTCCTGACACTGGACAACTGGTGAGAATCTTAACATAAAATCTCAATAATTGATTTTAATACGACCCGTGATTTAAACCCGTGCCACATAATCAACAGTCGCTACTACGGCCACTACACCAACGATAACGGTCAAAAACAAAGAAAAGAGAAGAACATATAAATACTCGTACATGTAAAACATATTATAAAGGTGCCTGTCTGTTATATCGCAAAAACTGTCTTATATTGAGCTTATGTCTTGTCTTTATTGATTATATGTTGTCTTATATTGACTGATTACTTACATGTTAATAAGATATTAAATAAACATTTTTTTTTAATTTTGTTTGCCTGTATTGTAACGAATCTTTATGAACAGATAGATGGCATTGCGCTGCCAGGATTGATTTAAGTTATAATTTATCCGAAAAACTTGGATATTTGCAAATAGATCATTTTTTATCTTATCCAGGTGAAACCGTAGCTGGTCGCTAGAAATATAATAGTTATATTATTATTTAATATAAGCTCGGAGCTGACATAAATATTTAACGCCTGTCACAATGTAATGAGACAAATTATGTTTAACGAATTCATTGCTAATAAATATGTTAGAGCACCTTTTGGCAAATAGGTTGTTAGACGAAAAGTTTCCAGCCACATGGGCAATGTTTGAACGAGAGCCGTCGTGGAAAAGTGGTGGAATAAAGCATTTGACAAGTCTGATCGTAAGAAAATAAATTTTCATTTCTCAAATGTCATTTTATCATTTCAAATCTTAGTACAATTGTTTTTAAAAAGATATTACTATGACCATTTATGGGTGAAGTTATGGGAACACTCCACAGGCATCATTTTGTTGTCATTTTTCTTTTTTAGCTGCAATAATATTTAAATAACAAGGAATAAACACGCATATAATAGCACCGTCTTTTGTATTTATATAATTGGAATGTTCTAAGAGACTGACTATGAACACAGAGCCCAAACCACTATATATAAAATCTGAAGTGTGAACAGTAGCAGCGTTTATGGTGTAGGCACCCATTAAGAAAGCATTATTGAAAATTAAATCCCTAATAGGGTGAACACAGTGTGTTACAGATTGTATGAAAAAAACGATTTTACGGAGCGATTAACTTGAAACTTATTGAAAATACTCTGTAAATAAAATAAATCAATACATAAGTACCATTTTTCAAAACATCCCTATCCGGGGCCAGAGGATGTTCAAATTTATAAGGAGAGAAAATAACATGCGGATTTTTTGCTAAAAAGATAAATATTTTCTTTTCAGCAACTACCCTTAGGGTCTCAAAACGAAGGTGATTAGTTTGTAAGAAAAATATTGTATTAAAACGCACAGCTCAAAAGCTAAACATAGTATATCTTAAAATTGGACAGTATCCGCCTTATATGACGTAGGCATCCAGTAAGAAAGGACATTGGAAAATTAGACTCTTAACCCGGCGAGCATGAGGTTGAAAAAAAGTTACATCGAGAATGTGGCAGGGTGGGACATACCCGTAATTTAATGTATCATATTTAAGTTCCTATTATTATTATTTTTACTTTGATGATTTTATTATGTAAAATAATGAATGATTTAATAGTACTAAATGAAACAAGTTCTTAATTGTGAAATTATTATTATATAATCATGTTTTTCATAAACTTTGTAATTGTAGAAACAAAAGTTTAAGGTCTTACAAAAATTTATAATTTAACAAAAATATTATTCTTTGGAATGTAAATCAACTTCAAATTAAAACGTAGTGAGATCCTCCTTGTAAAAACTTATTATTATATTTTTTAATTAAAAATTATGATTAATCACCACTGTCGAGATCAGTACAATTTTCGCAAATAAATTTTGCGTGCTCCATACATATGGGCTTGGGAAAACCAAATATGCACAAGCATTGCAGGAATATTTGGTCTTTCTATCCTTCTTGTATGGACAATCCTGACATCTGACATATCGCCCGGGTATGTTCTCATGTCTAGGCGAGGGCTCACTGAACTGTTTTAAGATTCGCTGGCGGATGTAGCTTAGAATATGCTTTTTTCTATGACGGTGCTATTATATATGGGTAAGGACCAAATTTTTATACCGTCGCACAACAAAATATCACACTGGAAAGTGTCACAATGGAACCTGACTGTCGCACAATAGATTTATTAAGCTGTGGTTACACTTAGAATAAAAATGTGATATTTCATTGTAATATCATGTGTGATATCACAATGTTACAAATATAGCTACATACAACTATAGTTACTGAATGGTATGTGACTATATTGCATCCAACAAATGAAAAAATAAAATCTTATTTTTATTAATTATTTATTCAAAACGCCAAATAGTCAAAACATTCAAACAAACAAAAATTACCCTCCTTTTAGAGCAGTCGCGTAAAAGCAAATAATACAGATAACTAAAGAAAACTCTTCTAAAACAAAACAAATCTCCACTATTAAATTATAACAAATTAGTGAATAATTTCTTTAACTAAAAATCTTCTAAAACAAAAAAAATCCTCAGAGAACCAAAGCTAAACATTTCTATTAATAAAAAATATCTATTAAGCAGTAGTTAAATCCCAAAAATTTCCAAGTAAATAGTGTAAAAAGATCATTGATACTAATAGAAAACTAATAATTATTTAATTTTTTAATCTTAAAAGAAAAATTATTTTGTATCGAATGTAGTATCCTCCAGAGAAACAAAATAAAAAAAATTAAAAGTAAGTTTCATTAAAACTATCTAACAAATAATACTCTTTTGATTTTACAATCTTATTTTTTTAACAATTGAAATATTGGTTACAGTATCGAGATCAACTTTTTTTGGCTTTATAAATTTTAAATTAGGAGTTTTGACAGTCTTTAAAAACGAAACTGTATATAAAGTTGTACCATCTTTAATTTCAACACTCGTGACAAATCCTATGTAGTACTTCCATTTTCTCATAAAATATCTTACTAACACAGCGTTGTCCACTTCAATTTTTTCAGTGAAGTCACAAATTCCTGAGTGTTTTTTCCAAGTGAGGATGGATATCCTCTTGTTGATCAACTGTTTTCGAATCTTTGGCATTACAAGTGTCTATCTGATGCTCCATATTTTCTTTTAAGATGGAAGATCTTTTGGAGGGAGATAAAAGGTCTGTTTTGGATGTGGAAGGAACAGAATTTGTACTACTTTTGCATGGAAGCTTTTTGAAATATACGTAGAAATCTAGACAAATTTCATTAAGAGTTATTTTTCCATAAGATTTAAGATCCAAATTTTTACGGTTTTTTGGCGTAATTTTAACGTCTGTCAAAACCGCCACCTTTTTATTTTCTTTCATTTTTCCACAGTGTCCTATATATATACTCATCTTCAGTTCTTCTTTGTTTTTTCCATTATTTTTCACTATTTCCTTATCTCGTGTCTTTTTCTTCTGGTTTTTTTGTATTTTTGACTCTGATTCAGTTGGTATATTCTGTGCATTCTCTTCAGATATAACAAAGCTTTCATTTTCATTCCGTTCAGATGTATCACTTTCTGCATATTAAATCTCCGTATCCGTATTTTCGGTAGATGAATCTTGATTCTTTCTTGAATTCTTGCATCTATTTTTCCTTTTTTTAATTTTTTTTCTATTTTTATTATTTTTATCAAATTGTGCATTTTAGTGTCAAAGCAGTCACAATTGCCTCACATGCAGAAGCAACTTAATGGTCTGTACTTTATTATATTTTCATATTCAGTTGCAGTGACTTGATGAACTTTCATTGTAGATGGTATAGGTGTTACCCTTTCAGACTCAGGTATTTGAATCATCTCTATGTCACTTTCTGGTACGTAAAATGTTTTCACAGACGTAACGGTTTTCGATAAAATGTCAAATACAGATTCAGCATCAACTATATTTTTTTTTTATAGAATAGGCTGACAAACGAGCACACAGTCCACCTGATGGTAAGTGGTTGCTGCGGCCCATAGACATCTACATCTATCTTCCATTACAAATCAAAATGCAGATGCGTTGTCATATGTGTTTATGACTTTCTTGAATGTAGGTGCTCGTAAGTCATTGATAAGCCCAAATTACGAATGAATTCCGTTCACTTGATTGTGACGTTTTTGTTTACTTGATATATAATGCAAGCATCGATAGCCGCCATGTTCAAGACACCATAGAATAAAGTCGTAGTGCGATCACGCCACTAATCTGCCCAACGCGCCCAGTACTTCAGCTACTGAGCGAGTTACAGTTTTCAGGCGAGGATTTTAAAAAATACACTACCTTGAAATTTTATCGGGGTGTGTGATACCCTGGCTCATGCTCGTCGGGTTAAGAGCGGTTAATAGAATGTTACAGTTTTTATGAAACGGTTTTTATGAAATTATACGAGGCGATTGACTCGAGACATAACTGAAAGTACTCTGCAAATAAAATAAATGAAACGTTTTATCACCCTTAGAATTAAATAAGGTGTTAAGTATAGTTTGTACGACACTTATAATTTTATAAGCGAATACATTATGTGTGGTGAAAAATTATTAAATGAATTTTGTAAAATTGTTACTATTAGTTTTGCTTTTACCATAAAGTTAGTATGAGAGTATAATGTCTGCGTGAAAAAAATGGTTTTCTAACTTGCATGGCGGTGAGGTTACTTAAAATGAAATTACCATAATTTTGTTTAAGAATAATAAATATTTTTGAACTTTACAAAATTTACTTTGTACTTGAGATTAATTATTTTTGACAATTCTACGGTTAAGGGGGTAAAACTCAAGATAAAACATTGTTTGGAATTCCGCCATTTTCAAATCTTTGACGACACTGTTGTGGGTATTTATATTATTATATATGTAAGTAGTTATGCACCAGAATAAATCAGATATGTATTACTGCAAACTGCAAACACAAATTGGTGCTAGAAGTGGATTCATATTCATATAATAGTATGATTGCAACATATATACATAGTATAATATTTATGAAAAATTGTGAACTGCGAAATAATTCTATAAAGATTGTATTGCCATTTACGATGGAGCACGCGTGTCCACCTAATGAATTACTGTTAGAAAGAGGACACTTTAACAGGGCTGATGTTTGAAAGAGGTAGAGACAACAATTCATGTTATTTATAAAAACCTTAGGGTGTGCACTCGGAGGCATCGACAGTAAAAGCAAGTTTACTTATTAATATAATTGTTCAGAAGGATTCGATATTTATCAAACTTTTCCGTTCATTAAAGAAGATGATAGTGATGATGCGCAAATAATATTGAGTAAATTGATGAATATGTTGGAACTAAAATTAATATTACATTGTTTAGGTACAAATTATTTACTCACAATCAAGAGGAAAATGAAAACATACAGCAGTATGTTACGACATTGCGGTTAACTCGGTTGTCTGCTGAAACCTATCATCGGCTCAATACTGCGTGCAGGTCTCCTCTCAGATAAACCAAAGTCCACCATACTGACCCAATGCTAATTGGGAGAATTCACGCACCACTGAGAAAATTATGGAGAAGTCTCAGGCGTTCAGGTTTTTCCACGATGTTTTTGTTTCACTTAATTGCGAGTATACTATAAAAAATCAGCGTAGTGCATGCAAGAAATCGATATCACAACTACCTAGGCTGCGTAGGCTGCAGATAAATGTATAATACTCGGAATTATATACATACACACACGAAGAACATTTCCCTCTTGCAATTAGGTAAAATGAGTTCGCATAGCATTATTTATATTGGTTACATTTTTATACACGCGATTCTGTTTCTTGGTTCACAGCTTTTATTTTATCACGCCCTGAAAGATCGTTAAAATATTATATTATTAACTTATTAAGTAAACTGTAATTTTGTATATTAATATTGTATTATCTGCATTACCGATATGACGTAAAAGTAAAACGGTAATATAAATAAGTTTTAATAATGTTTACAAAGTTCTAACTAGATGGCGCTGATGTCGTTTAAATCGGGCCGTGCCTCCGTTCATAGAAAGTTATACAGCCTATTGATGTCACGATTTCATCTCTTAGATCTAGTGTTACCTTTGTTCACCTTGTACTTGATGCATCGTTGATTTTGTCATTAAACATTTATATTCAATATTATTATAATACACTATCTTAGGTAAATGTGTATTGCGTATGGGTATATAATTATTATTTTTATTGAGTATTAGTTTCCCTTTACTATTAGGGTTGTAGATTTTTGATTTTGGATGTCGGATTATTTTAGGATTAGGAGTTATTCCTAATCAATTTCAAATACAATACTATCTTAGGTAATAGTTACAGGTGTTAGATTCTTCTTTAGTGTTAGATTTTTGGATTATTTTAGGATACGGAGTTATCCTTACCTATACTATAATTAATATATTATATTGTGTGGTAGTTTCATTTTACTAATATGGCTGTAGAAATTTTATACATAAACGGCGCAATAGTGCACCGTACTATCTACATACTATCGTTCCAATTATTGGAGCTTGCTTATTCCGAGCCACTTAGTATACGACACTCAAGTTATGGATTGGGAGATACTAGTAGAGTGAGGAAATAGTAGACCACGGTATGGAGCATTGGGACGAGTTTTGCATCATATCCCACGACAGAGATGGGAAAAATTTTAACAGTGCTGCTTACTACTATGCCGATATGTCTCAACCTTATACATATGATAGTTTGTGCGAATTAGTGGCTGCTGGGCAGATTTTCGCTTGTTTCTTTAAGGTTTATTATAATGATATTTTATACGAGAAATTTGGTGAGGAAGAAAATCCCGTACATAAATTAGGCTTTAATACTTAGCATGATCTTGGGACATTTCGACGTTTACCTACCGGTAGATATGTCGAATTCAGTCTCATATTTCTGATTGAAAGTTCTTCTACATTTGAGAAAAAGAAGCGTCGCCGGGCTAGATATACTAATAAAACTAGAAAAAATAGCTCAAAAATGTCAGTACTAAGTAAATAAATGTAATCCGGATGATCATCATAGGACTGTCCCGGCTTACCAATGCAAAAATCCAGAAATATATAGTGCCGCAGTCATGACTTACTAGAAAAATAATCCAGAATCTCAATTCTCAACGTACCGCTTTCATGACTTCCAAACAAAATAACCCTGAGGCTCATTGTGCTACAGTCATAACTTACCAGCAAAATAACCCTCTCACCGTTCTGCGGTGGCAAATTATCAACACAGTAATCTACAAATTCATAGGGCAGCTGTTTCTAGGCACGAAAGGAATAATCCAGGAAGAAGTTCAGAAAGACTATTACGTCAATGGAAAGTAAAAGCTTTATCTGTGCTGATAAATTTTATAGCTTGATTATAAATATTTATTCACAGCATGCAAATTTCATTGATTGTATTAATAAGTATAATGGCTGCTTTCTAATGACGTCTTTTCTGACTAAAAATAAAAGAAGATGGCTATATGCCCACTTTTAAAGTGCAAGAGCAAGTTTATCATTTGGTTGGTAGCCTTTTACCTTTACCTCATTAAGAGTCTGCCACCTATATTCTCGAAAAAAAAACTAAAAATATCACACATACACCGGATAAATTCCTACAAGTGAACACATTCTATTCAATACCTTACCGTGTGATTACACACCTACGAATGTTCGTTGAAATGGCTAATTTGTAGCTCAAAACTCCTTTAATATAAGCCGGCAAAAGTGATGGAGACAAATTTTGCGTAGTGGTAATAGACATGCCGAAGCATAGGTTTAATTATTGACAAGTGTGTGTTTGTGTCTCTGAAAATACTACCCCTCCCATGCCTGTACATTTTTGAAATTGCAAAGTTTATAAAACAAAACATGTAGGTATTATTTCAGACAAGCGAAAGAGATTTATACGCAAAATGCCAGAAATGGCAATAGACTTGCTGCTGAAATTATACCCAAGAGTACTCGGTTTAAAAAAAACTGCTACTGGATGTGTATGTTCATATTTAATAAAATACCCGAAAATACAAAAGACACCTTAATAGATTTAAAGGCGCCCTTTACAGGTGGCTAAATGATCATTGTTTTTATTATGTGAATGACTACCTAAATTTGACATGATTTCACACAACAGTAGTTCTATATTTTTAATTGCATTTTCAATTTTAATTACTTTTTAATTTGTATGTATTGGTATTAGTATTGGTAATTTGTAAACGATGGCTATTTTATGATGAATATTTTAATTGATATTTTAATATAGTAAACTAAATTATAAAAAATGCATGCTATCCGTAGATGGTTGAAAAAGCTGAACTAGACTATACAATAACCACCTTAATGTACCCTTTTTCAAAGTAAATATATCTTCATTTTTACTTTCATTTAGTGCAATGTGAGTGTATTCGTCCAACACAAGGCATATTGTAAATAACGAGTTGTTCGAAGATACTTTAGAGATAGAGATACTTTAGAGATACTTTTGGTTTTATTCCATAACTAGCTGGCCAGGCAGACGTTGTTCTGCCCTTTCCGACGACTTGCCAGTAAAAAAATCCTTAAATTCACAATAAATAAATTAAGGGTTACTTATCAGATTAAAAACTACCCTATCACTCAAGTTGGAAAAACTGCACACGGTGTACAAAATTTTATTGAAATCAGTTCAGTAGTTTTTTTTTCATAGAAGAGGGGGCAAACGAGCATGTGGCTCACCTGATGTTAAGTGACTACCGCCGCCCATGATCAACCGCAACCCCCGGGGAATTGCAGGTGCGGGCCCTTTAGAAAGGAGTAAGCTCTTTTCTTGAAGGTCCCCAGGTCGTATCGGTCCGGAAAAATCGCCGGTGGTAAATTATTCCACAGAGAGGGTGTACGCGGAAGAAAACTCCTTTTGAAACGTACAGTGGTGGACCGCCAAGCATCCAGATGGTGTGGACGGTATCGGGACGTTTGCCGCGTAGTGCCTTCACGAAATTTGGTGGCTGGGATTAATCCGAACAACTCCTCAGAGCGCTCTCCATGGTATATGCGAAAGAAAATACAAAGGGATGCAACATCTCTTCGCAGTGCCAGTGAATCGAGCCGATCGGAAAGCACTCGGTCGTCGACGATTCGAGCCGCCCTGCGCTGGATGCGGTCAAGTGGAAGGAGCTGGTACTGGGGAGCCCCAGCCCAGAGATGGGAACAGTATTCCATGCGCGGCCGAACCTGGGCCTTGTAAAGTTGCAGGCGGTGTGCCGGCATGAAATACTGTCCCGCTCTGCTGAGCACGCCAAGCTTTTTAGAGGCTAATTTGGCCTTTCCTTCCAAGTGACCACGAAACTGCACGTCACTCGATACGTCAACGCCGAGGATTCCGATACTGGCTGAGGCAACAAGGGGAGTGCCTTGAAACTGAGGGGATACGACAAAGGGGTTCTTTTTAGCGGTTAACGCGCAAACTTGTGTCTTCTGGGGGTTAAACTGGACTAGATTTAGTCGCCCCCAATCCGAGACTCTGTCCAGCAGAGACTCGACTTCAGACACAAGTTTGTCCCGGCACTCAGAGACGTTTTCCCGAGAAATATTGGCTCGACTGGTGTAAAGAGCATCACCAGTACTGTCATCTGCATAGCAATGAATGTTACGAGTTTGCAACATATCATTGATATGCAGAAGAAACAGCGTTGGCGATAGCACGCAGCCCTGTGGAACACTAGCATTAATAGGCTTGCAATCGGAGCTTGCACCGTCTACAATGACCTTGATGCTCCGATCTGCAAGAAAACTGGTGATCCAATCGCACAATTTCTCGGGAAGCCCATAGGAAGGGAGCTTCGAAAGAAGCGCTTTGTGCCAAACCCGATCGAAGGCCTTCGCAATGTCCAAACTAACGGCCAATGCCTCCCCCTTGGACTCTACTGCCTCCGCCCATCTGTGAGCTAGGTCGACCAGAAGATCACCAGCTGACTTACCACGGCAAAAACCGTATTGGCGGTCACTAATCAGCTGGTGATCCTCAAGGTACCTCATGAGCTGGCAGTTTACAATGGACTCCATTGTTTTGGAGAACAAGGAGGTGATGGCGATAGGCCGGTAGTTGGACGGGTCTGAGTGGTCGCCTTTTTTAGAGATCGGGTGGACGAAAGCCGTCTTCCATAGTTTAGGAGTTCATCGCAGACAAACAACGTGACACGTAATTTATATATATATATATATATTGCGTAATAATTCAGTTATTTATGATAAATTAATGTAAGAGGAGCTAATATGAAAAAGTAATGTATAATATGAAACAGTAAATTAAACAAAAATAAATCGATGCCGCAGCGGGAGCACGACAATAGTTTAGCTTCCCACAGAGGGAGAATTTCACACCTCAGGAGAAATGTCGTTATTATGCGCCTGTATTTTATATTTTTGGTATAAACAGTTATCAGTACCACTCTATACGATTATCTGTCGGATGTTACTAAAAACTTATGCCGTCAACACAAATCAAAATGCCGTCAGCATCACCCTCCAGATGTTTAATCGGTAGGGGCAGAAGTTAAGATGAAATTATCGATTCTTCAGTCTGTAAATACGGAAGGCTACGTCAGTAAGATTGGTTCTCCCGCGGATTTTGCTGTTACGAAACTGCCAGCATTGTTTTTTCCATCATCGGCTGGGTGATTTTGAGTTTGTGGAGTAGTCGTACCGTTAGTGTCCATGTTTCTGCACCATATGTGAGCACAAACAGGACGAACTAGTCAAAGACTTTCGTCTTCAAGCTTCGCGATCTACGAGAAAACCTGACTAAGCTTTCCGGATGCTGCTCAGCCCAACTGAAGCCACCTATCATCCTCTTTCTCGATTGTTTCTATCTATTTGAACTATCTGGCTAAAGTAGATAAGCTCTTGAACAACTTCAAGAATCTCATCATCACGATAATCAAATCTGATATGACACGACTTTCGCCTTACTTAAATTTATGCGCAGTCCGACACGTTGGGAGGATTCATTTAGGCTACTGAGCTGGTCATGTAGTTCCTGCAGCGATTCTGCCATGACCGCAATAACATCGGCAATGCGTAAGTATATGTTTTATAGTGAATACCGCGTTTAGGTAAACGTAGTATGGGACACTCGTTGGCGGAGCGACGATCTACGCAAGGCGGCTGGGCGCCTCGGGCTAAGTGGTGAGTCTTAGAAGAGGCCTAGGCGGCAGCTGTGGACTGCCGCAGGCTGAAAATGATAGCGTCTTCAAGTTTACTCATTATCAATAGTTAACTTGGCGTAATTGGTAAGCTAATACCATAGACAATTGCCAAACAAATGTGATCTCTGAACAAATGAAGTGTAATAGATTATTTTAATAGCAATGCAATATTAACACGAAACAGGTTTCTCACAAATCTTCTAACCGCTTAGTAGAAGACCGTTGAACTGCGTATAATTTTTTTGTATAAAAACAAAGCAATTAAGAAATTATATTGCAATGAAAAAAATTACCGGATATGGTTTTTTTTGACTACATCATGTATTTAAATTCTTAAACGATATTTTATTTATATATATATATATATATATATATATATATATATATATATATATATATATATATATATATATATATTATGAACTTTAAGATTTCACCAAAACAATGTATTGAGAAGGTGTGTTTTTAATATAAAATAAAGTTGACAAATGACCACACAATCCACGTTATATCCATGATATCCATGATAAGTGAATGCAATGGCTCATAGATATCCACGTTCATCATCGATTAAGAATCAAAATGCAGATGCGTTGTCACACTTGATGATTATTTATCTGTCCCTTATTCACTCATTATTATGTTACAAAAACAGAAATAATGTGATTATGATTTATCTTATGCGAAATTAGTAGTTACACAATAATTCATACACACAATATTTAAAGCTTCGTAAATTTGCTTATCCCTTAAAAATCTTAAATGCTAATTTGTTAGAAATTCCCCTGACATATTTCACTTTTCTTCTTATTGCTATTAAAAGAAATATTTTATGTGTCAGTTAACAGAGGACAATTTATCGCGAATGCAGTAGACATATTACAATCGATTGAGTAAGTTGATTGATCGTTACGACGATATAAAAATTGCTGCAAAGTTTTCGACAATCTATTCTTGACACGCTGTGCTCGATCGACCGAACTAAACAACCGCGAGAGCTAAATGCAGCAATAAACACTGTTTCCATATAAAAAACTAAACCAATTATTTTTTTAAAGTATATTAAAAGTGTATGTTATGCTTTTATTTTTTATGCCCGCTAAATTTGTTTTCTAAATGTCTAATAACTAGACAATTTTAAAAGGTTCATTTATATAAATAAAATGTTTTTATGTACGATTTTTGAATATGGCAACAATTTACAACTAGACGGAAGCTATCAAATACGCAGGATATATAGTATCACAAATTATATACATTAAGGTACTCAACCTAGACTCACACGATTGAATTCGTAGACGGATTAAGTGTGAGTCAGCAAGATAGAGATATATAAATAGCAATCAAGATAGTCATGAACTCTCCATATTCTCACATCTTTTCTTCCTTTTTGGTTTAAAATTACACTTACATAATCATAATCTCCTTTTTTTATTTCGTTATCCTTAAAAATGCGTATTTAATTGACGTCGACTACACGTATAATTTTATTTCTTTTGAAAAATCATCAGAAAAGAAAAATTGAATAATACGATGTCATGGTTTAGTATTCCGCACTAAAATCATTCAAACTAGAAAGCTTATGGGATCACCTGCGTGCCCATCGCGAATTCATAAGAAAACCGTCTCAGAGATTATTTTACACAGGTGACTGAAATTTGTCGAGCCTACTTTTAACACGTTCCCAGCGGCACTGATTTATCTGTACTTTCCATTACTGCGTTACGAGACGTTTGAAACCTCGTTTTGAACCAGATGTTGTAGCGGCACGAGGCTTAGTAAACCCCACCGCCCACATGAGACAAAACTCCTATTTTTGGCGCCAAATAAGGCCAATAGGATGGTGACGCGATTATCATTATAAATGAGTTGATCAACCTAAATCTGCCGCCGTCTGTGGGCAGATTATTTAGTTTAGATTCTGTAGGTAAAATAAAATGAGGGGTCTTATGTACCCCATACCGCACTGAAAAAGGGCAGTTTTTCATACTGCTTAGTGATGTGAAAAAATATCGATTTTATTTAATTGCACTTAAGGATGCTTTTTATTAAAACAGGGCAAACAATAATATTTCTGCAACCGATAAATTCTGTGAGAATTTTCTTTGCTATTTTGTCAGCCTCACGACTTGATAAGAAGGTGCGAAGTTTTTAGTAGCATCCTACACATCTCCTTTTCTTTGATCCTTTTTCGAGATGATGTGGATTGTTTGGAGCAGGTTCTGAAAGAAAAACTGATTGTGTATTTTTGAAGCGGGTTGATTAGGTGTAGCGATTTATTGGAGTATTTCTATGTTGGCTGGCTTGACACTTTATATTATAAAAAAGAAATATTACTTAATTATTTTTCTTTAATACTAGTGATTATGTGGCAAAATAATTCATAATATATACTAGTATTAAAGAAAAATAATTAAGTAATATTTCTTTTTTATAATATAAAGTGTCAAGCTAGCCAACAGCTGATCATATGTGAAGACTGCAACATATGAAAACTGTGCGTATGTCAAACAAATTAGAATACAGACAAACTGTCACATCTGGGGACTTACACAGAACGCCCGACAGACGTATCTATAGAAATTTTTAGTTGATGATCAGCTTGCTGTAGTTTTTAAGATCCATCCCGTTGTAGCAAATATATTCTTCCAGATATTTTTATACATTTGTCTCTTCCCTGCGCGCCGATTTCTATGCAATTTTACCTAATACGTTATCATCGTTCAGCATTACAGCACTTCACAAGTGCACTGCTAAACATAAGCCTCCCCCAAGAAATGCCACAAAGCACGGTTCTGAGCCGCCTGCACCATCGACTTCCTGCATGTCTTGCAGGAAGTCAATGGTGCAGGCGGCTCAGAGTGTGAGAGTGTGTGCAGGCTTGTCGTGTGTGCGCGTGTGTGCGCGTGTGTGCGCGTGTGTGCGCGTGTGTGCGCGTGTGTGCGCGTTTGTGCGCGTGTGTGCGCGTGTGTGCGCGTGTGTGCGCGTGTGTGCGCGTGTGTGCGCGTGTGTGCGCGTGTGTGCGCGTGTGTGCGCGTGTGTGCGCGTGTGTGCGCGTGTGTGCGCGTGTGTGCGCGTGTGTGCGCGTGTGTGCGCGTGCGTGCGCGTGCGTGCGCGTGCGTGCGCGTGCGTGCGCGTGCGCGCGTGCGTGCGTGCGTGCGTGCGTGCGTGCGTGCGTGCGTGCGTGCGTGCGTGCGTGCGTGCGTGCGTGCGTGCGTGCGCGCGTGCGTGCGCGTGTGCGTGCGCGTGTGCGTGCGCGTGTGCGTGCGCGTGTGCGTGCGCGTGTGCGTGCGCGTTTGCGTGCGCGTGTGCGTGCGGGCGTGCGTGCGCGTGTGCGTGCGCGTGTGCGTGCGCGTGTGCGTGCGCGTGTGTGTGCGCGTGTGCGTGCGCATGTGCGTGCGCGTGTGCATGCGCGAGCGCGTGCGCGTGCGCGTACGCGTGCGCGTGCGCGCGTGCGTGCACGCGTGCGTGCGTGCGCGCGTGCGTGCGCGTGTGCGTGCGTGTGTGCGTGCGCGTGTGCGTGCGCGTGTGCGTGCGCGCGTGCGTGCGCGCGTGCGTGCGTGCGTGCGTGCGTTGTAGTGTTCTGCGGGAGGATATCAAGATTAATATCTCCTGTAAAAATAATATTTTCTGAGTAAGTCTCACTTAGCAATTTTTCTATAGAATCGAGGTACGCCGTGGGGTTTCTAAAACTTGGTGATCTATAAGAAGCGATTAAAGAAATTTTATTTACAATTTTTAGGACTAAACAACTGCCATCATTTATTTTAGGTTCATATATTTGTACATTTGGAATATTTTCTTTTACGTATAGGACAACACCGTCATTCTGATTATGGTTTGTTTTAGTACTAAATGAGTTGTAATTATTAATTATAGGGATAATTGTGTTTTCATTAATCCAAACTTCCGTTAGAACGATTATATCTATTGGTACCTCAAGTTCAGCTATAAAAATTATAAATGGTTCTAGGTTGCGTTGAATACTACGAATGTTAACTGTTATAATATTTAATGAATTGTTGCCTAAATATTTAAAATAAGTATCGTTTCTAAAGCATGCAAGATTATTTACTATTGTACACTTGATGTCACGGGCGGTGTCAATCTCACTAATTATATCTAAGTTTAAACTATTGAATTTGAATAAATAGAATTGAAGGACTGCAGAGCTCGCGTACAAAAATAATAAAAAATGTTAGTGAGTTTCAGGCGGTAATATAGATCAATGAGTTGTATTGTGTAATGAGTTATATTGTATGGTTTATGAATAATAGTTAGTGTCTGTATTTGTGTGAGAATAATTATGACATGAATTTGAGTGACAGTAATGTAATGTGTTTGTGTATAAAGCAGGCGCTGTGATACATTATTCGATATTAACAAAGTAAAATATAAATATTTTGATAAGACTAATTTAAGTATAGAAATATTTTCTTTGAGTAAATAGGTGGAACACAGATATTTAATAGCATAACAGATATTTAAATCTGACATTGAAAAGATTAGTCACAATTTAATTCTTAATTTACTTATGTCGATTTCTGACTCAATCCTAATAAGTGGTGCACCATCTTCTTTTCTGAGAAACACCTTTCCGTACGATGTCCAACAATAATAATGTTGTTGGCACTTACTTAGTTTATTTTCGAGCGCGTGCTCGGTATAGCTATCTCATTATTTTCGTATATTAAGTAATTGCATTACTTTCATTTTACCCTTGTCACACCCGAAAACAAAAAAAAAACTACGATTCATTTTCAAGGTATCCTCTTAAGCAGTATAAATACTACTCCGTATTCCCACACTGTTATAATCCGATAGCTTTATGTACTCGTACATTCCGAAGCAAACGGGTGAAACATCACCACCTTCCTGACACTGGACAACTGGTGAGAATCTTAACATAAAATCTCAATAATTGATTTTAATACGACCCGTGATTTAAACCCGTGCCACATAATCAACAGTCGCTACTACGGCCACTACACCAACGATAACGGTCAAAAACAAAGAAAAGAGAAGAACATATAAATACTCGTACATGTAAAACATATTATAAAGGTGCCTGTCTGTTATATCGCAAAAACTGTCTTATATTGAGCTTATGTCTTGTCTTTATTGATTATATGTTGTCTTATATTGACTGATTACTTACATGTTAATAAGATATTAAATAAACATTTTTTTTTAATTTTGTTTGCCTGTATTGTAACGAATCTTTATGAACAGATAGATGGCATTGCGCTGCCAGGATTGATTTAAGTTATAATTTATCCGAAAAACTTGGATATTTGCAAATAGATCATTTTTTATCTTATCCAGGTGAAACCGTAGCTGGTCGCTAGAAATATAATAGTTATATTATTATTTAATATAAGCTCGGAGCTGACATAAATATTTAACGCCTGTCACAATGTAATGAGACAAATTATGTTTAACGAATTCATTGCTAATAAATATGTTAGAGCACCTTTTGGCAAATAGGTTGTTAGACGAAAAGTTTCCAGCCACATGGGCAATGTTTGAACGAGAGCCGTCGTGGAAAAGTGGTGGAATAAAGCATTTGACAAGTCTGATCGTAAGAAAATAAATTTTCATTTCTCAAATGTCATTTTATCATTTCAAATCTTAGTACAATTGTTTTTAAAAAGATATTACTATGACCATTTATGGGTGAAGTTATGGGAACACTCCACAGGCATCATTTTGTTGTCATTTTTCTTTTTTAGCTGCAATAATATTTAAATAACAAGGAATAAACACGCATATAATAGCACCGTCTTTTGTATTTATATAATTGGAATGTTCTAAGAGACTGACTATGAACACAGAGCCCAAACCACTATATATAAAATCTGAAGTGTGAACAGTAGCAGCGTTTATGGTGTAGGCACCCATTAAGAAAGCATTATTGAAAATTAAATCCCTAATAGGGTGAACACAGTGTGTTACAGATTGTATGAAAAAAACGATTTTACGGAGCGATTAACTTGAAACTTATTGAAAATACTCTGTAAATAAAATAAATCAATACATAAGTACCATTTTTCAAAACATCCCTATCCGGGGCCAGAGGATGTTCAAATTTATAAGGAGAGAAAATAACATGCGGATTTTTTGCTAAAAAGATAAATATTTTCTTTTCAGCAACTACCCTTAGGGTCTCAAAACGAAGGTGATTAGTTTGTAAGAAAAATATTGTATTAAAACGCACAGCTCAAAAGCTAAACATAGTATATCTTAAAATTGGACAGTATCCGCCTTATATGACGTAGGCATCCAGTAAGAAAGGACATTGGAAAATTAGACTCTTAACTCGGCGAGCATGAGGTTGAAAAAAAGTTACATCGAGAATGTGGCAGGGTGGGACATACCCGTAATTTAATGTATCATATTTAAGTTCCTATTATTATTATTTTTACTTTGATGATTTTATTATGTAAAATAATGAATGATTTAATAGTACTAAATGAAACAAGTTCTTAATTGTGAAATTATTATTATATAATCATGTTTTTCATAAACTTTGTAATTGTAGAAACAAAAGTTTAAGGTCTTACAAAAATTTATAATTTAACAAAAATATTATTCTTTGGAATGTAAATCAACTTCAAATTAAAACGTAGTGAGATCCTCCTTGTAAAAACTTATTATTATATTTTTTAATTAAAAATTATGATTAATCACCACTGTCGAGATCAGTACAATTTTCGCAAATAAATTTTGCGTGCTCCATACATATGGGCTTGGGAAAACCAAATATGCACAAGCATTGCAGGAATATTTGGTCTTTCTATCCTTCTTGTATGGACAATCCTGACATCTGACATATCGCCCGGGTATGTTCTCATGTCTAGGCGAGGGCTCACTGAACTGTTTTAAGATTCGCTGGCGGATGTAGCTTAGAATATGCTTTTTTCTATGACGGTGCTATTATATATGGGTAAGGACCAAATTTTTATACCGTCGCACAACAAAATATCACACTGGAAAGTGTCACAATGGAACCTGACTGTCGCACAATAGATTTATTAAGCTGTGGTTACACTTAGAATAAAAATGTGATATTTCATTGTAATATCATGTGTGATATCACAATGTTACAAATATAGCTACATACAACTATAGTTACTGAATGGTATGTGACTATATTGCATCCAACAAATGAAAAAATAAAATCTTATTTTTATTAATTATTTATTCAAAACGCCAAATAGTCAAAACATTCAAACAAACAAAAATTACCCTCCTTTTAGAGCAGTCGCGTAAAAGCAAATAATACAGATAACTAAAGAAAACTCTTCTAAAACAAAACAAATCTCCACTATTAAATTATAACAAATTAGTGAATAATTTCTTTAACTAAAAATCTTCTAAAACAAAAAAAATCCTCAGAGAACCAAAGCTAAACATTTCTATTAATAAAAAATATCTATTAAGCAGTAGTTAAATCCCAAAAATTTCCAAGTAAATAGTGTAAAAAGATCATTGATACTAATAGAAAACTAATAATTATTTAATTTTTTAATCTTAAAAGAAAAATTATTTTGTATCGAATGTAGTATCCTCCAGAGAAACAAAATAAAAAAAATTAAAAGTAAGTTTCATTAAAACTATCTAACAAATAATACTCTTTTGATTTTACAATCTTATTTTTTTAACAATTGAAATATTGGTTACAGTATCGAGATCAACTTTTTTTGGCTTTATAAATTTTAAATTAGGAGTTTTGACAGTCTTTAAAAACGAAACTGTATATAAAGTTGTACCATCTTTAATTTCAACACTCGTGACAAATCCTATGTAGTACTTCCATTTTCTCATAAAATATCTTACTAACACAGCGTTGTCCACTTCAATTTTTTCAGTGAAGTCACAAATTCCTGAGTGTTTTTTCCAAGTGAGGATGGATATCCTCTTGTTGATCAACTGTTTTCGAATCTTTGGCATTACAAGTGTCTATCTGATGCTCCATATTTTCTTTTAAGATGGAAGATCTTTTGGAGGGAGATAAAAGGTCTGTTTTGGATGTGGAAGGAACAGAATTTGTACTACTTTTGCATGGAAGCTTTTTGAAATATACGTAGAAATCTAGACAAATTTCATTAAGAGTTATTTTTCCATAAGATTTAAGATCCAAATTTTTACGGTTTTTTGGCGTAATTTTAACGTCTGTCAAAACCGCCACCTTTTTATTTTCTTTCATTTTTCCACAGTGTCCTATATATATACTCATCTTCAGTTCTTCTTTGTTTGTTCCATTATTTTTCACTATTTCCTTATCTCGTGTCTTTTTCTTCTGGTTTTTTTGTATTTTTGACTCTGATTCAGTTGGTATATTCTGTGCATTCTCTTCAGATATAACAAAGCTTTCATTTTCATTCCGTTCAGATGTATCACTTTCTGCATATTAAATCTCCGTATCCGTATTTTCGGTAGATGAATCTTGATTCTTTCTTGAATTCTTGCATCTATTTTTCCTTTTTTTAATTTTTTTTCTATTTTTATTATTTTTATCAAATTGTGCATTTTAGTGTCAAAGCAGTCACAATTGCCTCACATGCAGAAGCAACTTAATGGTCTGTACTTTATTATATTTTCATACTAGCTTTTACCCGCGACTTCGTCCGCATAAGTTTTTTTGTTTTCTCCCGGCTATAAGTCCCCCTGCAACAATGTCCCACTATCGTGTTCCAGTCCTCAACTTCACATCAAAATTTGTTCAAAAGCAACCTAAGCTACATAATGGATAGCTCCGAATGTTTTCTTAGTAAATATAAAAAGTAAATAATGTAAATCGGTTTAAAATACTACTAACTACCTACCTGCCAACCCCCGATGTTAGACAGTGTGACATCCGTAACATCGTCTGCGTAGGAAGTACTAACTTAATGTAAGTAGTATAATAATGTAGGAAGCTAACAATAAGAGGCCTTATTACTGTAGTACATTTTTGTAAACTATGTTCTTTGTTTTTCCCTCTCTGGCCAACACATGGAGATTCTGTGGACTTGAAACACGTGAGCAAGCCACGTATAATTGTCCGTGAGAAAAACAACTCTTTTCTAAATTAATGCCGGCTACTTTTAATGTTTGCCCCTGAGCTTTATTTATCGTCATAGCGAATGCGATTTTCAGCGGAAACTGTAATCTCTTAAACTGGAATGGCAAATCTGTCGGAATTATGGGTATACGGGGGATTAAAACGTTCTCTCCTTTTGCCATTCCAGTCATAATGATTGCTTTTACAATATTGCGACCGAGGTGTGTCACTTGCAACCGTGTGCCATTACACAGTCTTGGTGCATCTAAACTCCGCATTAAAAGGACAGGAACGCCTACTTTCAGCCTCAGTTTGTGTGAAGGTACTCCCGACAGTTCTAAAGAATTAAGAAATTCTACAGGGTATGATGTTACTTGTTCAGTATCCATTACAGTGTCTACAGAGAGAAACTCAACAATATCACCTTCCACGCGTGACATAATTTGCTCGTTTATCTGTCCCACCATTTCATTCGTCGGCGCTAAAATTGCTCTTTCACATAACCAGTCTCTATTCCTCATATTAGTTAGCAGTTCGCTATAGACGAAGTTATTTAGATCATCTGGATTATGCACAACATTGCAGAATTCACGATCCAATGTAATCATGCCATTACCATCCTTTGCCATACGATCTTCTCCAATTTTAAGAAGAGCAGCAGCATAATGTCCAGATTGTACATCATTGTGTAGTTGCACTCTCATATTTGTAGACAGACTAAACGTTTTTACGTGCACCCATAACGTTGACGCTTTTAAACACGCATTTATTTCATCTGCAGGGGTGCCTTTAGTGATAACCGGCAAAGTCTGTCTAAAATCGCCCGCTAAAAGTACCACCATCCCCCCCATGATATTTGGATTACTCTTGATGTCTTTCAAAGTCCGATCTAGAGCTTCAATTGCTCTTTTATGGGACATAGTACACTCATCCCAAACTAATAATTTACATTGCTGCAACATACGTCCACGCTCGCTGTTTTTACTTATATTACAGACTGGCATTTCTTCATGGGCTAAGTTTAATGGCAGTTTAAGCACCGAATGTGCCGTTCGACCACCATTGAGCAGAGTGGCGGCTATTCCGGAAGAGGCAACTGCTACAGCAATTCCTTTATCTTTTCGGATTTGCGCTAAAAGCAAGTTTAAAAGAAAGGTTTTTCCCGTGCCTCCGGGAGCAT
Source organism: Parnassius smintheus behrii (assembly GCA_036936625.1). Taxonomy (NCBI): domain Eukaryota; kingdom Metazoa; phylum Arthropoda; class Insecta; order Lepidoptera; family Papilionidae; genus Parnassius; species Parnassius smintheus. The sequence goes on from JAUPFT010000006.1 coordinate 15,922,092, forward strand.
CCAAAAATAACAAACCACCTTCGCCATCTTCGATTTTTTTGAAAACATTGTCAAATACTAACCTTTGTTCTGGGATCAAACGTGGAACAGACTCTGTCAATTGTTGTTGTAAGGAAGCAGTATCGTAATCTAGTTCCCGTATTAAATCGCTACTGATTTCCTCGGTTTTCTGTGGTCTGATCATTCCATAATCTGATAAATCCTTTCCAGAAATTGTTTTAACCTGGTCTTCAATTTTTGTCAAACCCTCATTGTAAATTAAATCACTGTACGTGACATTGGGATTTTGCTCTTGTAATCTGTGCAATATATCGTCGGTCATATCATTTTTGTATTTATCCCACAATTGTTGAGGATTTGAAAGACCACATGTCGCTACTAATACAGCAAATAGCTCTCTCATCTTGCCTGCTGATCTACATTGAGCAGCTTCTTCCAGTGTCACATCCCAATGGTTGTCATTCTCCAGTAATCCTCTTGCCTCACATGCCTCTCGAAATGTAGGATAATCTTGTGTGTTGTATTTTTTTAGATCATTGAAAGAGGTAGGTCCGCGCACATGGTGTAAAAGCATGCGTAGACAAAAACATTCCATGTTACTAACATGAACTGTATAAACTCGTCCTAAAGCATCTCCAGATTTGACGCCAGGCCAATCGTGAACTGAAGTACCTTGAATGCGGCGTTTCCAAGTTTTCCTACTTGCATCCCAAGTATAATACCTCGGCACCTCGACATAAAGAAGAGTTTTTGCAAACTCATCTCTGATACAAAGATCAAAAAAAGCAGTGAGTGTGGTTTTTGGCGGAGTAGTTATTCGTTCGTGGAAATTGTGTTCATTAAAATAAACGCGTTCACCATTTTCTAAATGCACGCTGAGATGTGTCACGGTGGGATGCCTTTCGTGCAACGGAAATGCTAACAGACGCCACACGGCTTCGTTGCTGCTGACATACCGACCAGACTGATAAGTTTGTACCTCATCTACGGGATTCACAAGATCAGTATTTCTAAAATTGAAAATAGCTTGATCACTACCCTTGTTTATATATTTGCAAATATATTTGATGGCGCGTACTGAACTGCATGCCTCAACATTTATGTGGGCGTTAAACATTTTTGATAATATTGGTGAATAGGGGACTACCCAACTATTATCAACCGTAACGTAGCTACCATTTCGGAGCTTCACGGTTGCTGTTCGACCTCCGTCTGCTGGCGCTCTTCTACGATACTGCGGGTATCCGTGGTCGTTGTGAACGGTCTCTTTCACTAACTTGCGAGGAAATTTTTTTGTGCATTTTCCGTCTTTCATGCAGTGGCACTGTGGATTTTCGGGTCCGCATGGACCGTGAATCATATTTTTTACAATAATGTCATGGAGAGTCTTGTCAATGTTAGGATCCGGTATTTCAGCGCTGATTATGTTATCTATTTGATCGGGTCGTAACTTATCTTTTAACCACAATAATATATGGACATGTGGCAGTCCACGTTTCTGCCATTCGACAGAGTACATAAAGCAGCGCACTTCTCTGAACACTCGGCCTTTATTAATCACATCCATTAGTTTTTTAACTTTTAGTCTAAAAACTCTTGCGACTACATCATGTCTATCTATTGCGCTTTGCCCCGGCATCAACTGATTGACTATTTCGGGCCAGGCTGGGTTGCAAGTAAAGGTGACGAATAAGTCAGGGCGACCATGTGTACGCACATAAACAAACGCGTCCTGAGTATATTCGTGTAAGTACCGCGGGCTATTTACAAATGAAGATGGTAAAATGACCATACGACCTAAGTTATTTGGATTTAAATTAGCGTCATTTGCCACAGCGTCTTGAAGATGGATGTAATTCTCTGCTCTTAGTTTAGTTTGATTTAATGATATGTACCGTAACCTCTCGCTTTCAACTTTAACGTACATGTCAACGTAAAACTGATTGGCCAGTTGCTTGCATCTTTGTACAATGTTAAAGTTGTTTTCTCGTATCATCATGTTGTAGGCATAAAAATCCATGCATGAAACCTTTTTGTTATGCAAGGGAAGACCTGTTACAGGATTAATTTGAGGAACTTGAAAGTGGTACCCCTCTTGTCCCTTACTAAATATGATCGGATATTGCAACGCATCATAAAATTTATGAGTATCAGGCACCCTGGTTAATGTGTCATCTCGGGCCTGTAAAACTATATCACGGAAAGCAAACTGTTCGCCTGTAACCAAGGCTGCGACTTCATTTATTAACGGTGCATTATACCGCCTTTCATGTTCCCCACTTGGTGTGCGATCGGGGTGCATCACCAACCTATAATCCTCTCCCGGCATTCTTTCTAGTGCTGTTTTGAAAGTATTGATAAGGCGATTATGTTCATGCAACATTCTCTGGATTTTTAAAACAGTATCCCTTTCGATTCCTTGTATATTTTGACACCTGCGATCAGCTTCGTTTTTTTCATCGCCCATGAAATAAAGTTGCAAAAACTTTGGTTGTTCATTATTTGCGGGAAGTAAGGAACCAATCCTGTGATACACCTGTCCTTGGATGGTAAAAGTAGGTGAAAATCCAGGCATTACGACCTCCTTATCTACACCAAATGACGTCATCTGAAAGCAAGAATTATACTTTCTAATCCTGCTTAAAAACCGGCGCGATTCGTTACTGTCGTATAAAAGTAAAGATTTAAGAGGCTCCTCTGGTTCGCCAAGTAATGGAATTTTAACCTTTCCACCAGAACAGCACATACCTGGAGTTTCTTCTTTCCATTTCAGTGCTTCACAATATCTGCATTTTTTATCCATTCTCCCAATGATAACCAATCGGTGATTAACATAGTCGATCAAAGGGTCATACTCAAAAGCGGCACCATTAAATGCCTCCCACGTACTCATTGAAAACGTACGTCTTCTTTCTGCCTGCCGTTCAGCATTTAAAAGACGTCGTCTTTGTGAATCTTCGTCAGTCTCTGCCGCAATCAATTGCGCGTGACGTTCGGCATCTAAAACTCGACGTGTCTGAGTCTGTTCCACTGTCTCAGCAGCTCTTTGAGATGCGTGGCGTTCAGCATCCAGGGTCTGACGGGCCTGAGTCTGCGTAAACGTCTCAGAGGCCCTTTGAAATGCGTGGCGCTCAGCATCTAAGGTTTGTCGGGCTTGAGTCTGCGTATAGGTCTCAGAGGCCCTTTGAGATGCGTGGCGTTCAGCATCCAGGGCCTGACGGGTCTCAGTCTGCGTAAACGTCTCAGAGGCTCTTTGAGATGCGTGGCGTTCAGCATCTAGGGCCTGACGGGCTTGAGTCTGTGTAAACGTCTCAGAGGCCCTTTGAGATGCGTGGCGCTCAGCATCTAAGGTCCTACGGGCTTGAGTCTGCGTATAGGTCTCAGAAGCTCTTTGAGTCGCATGACGCTGAGAATCTAACATCTGACGCGTCTGAGTCTGCTCTTCAGATTCTTGGCTTCTAGCAACTTTTGCAGTTCGAGCTCTGCTAGAACTACGGCTTAGATTGGATTTACGTTTGCGTGGCATATCGAAAACAATAAAACAATAATTAAAGATTTGTAAAATCGGTAGTTTTAAAAACTACAACGTAAGACAATTTTTTATAAAAACTTCGATAAAGCAAACTTTTTTACTTATAACCTAAATATCTAAATCAATCAATAACGTATTGAACCGAAACAACTATGCACCTGACAAACCTTTTATACCTAAAACCTAAATTAACTAAATAAATTCAAAAATATTGAATTTATGTACCACACCACAATACACAATTTTCTTCACTACTGGTACTACCTACTTATCTATCAAAACTAACATAAAAGTACTATAATATAATGACAAAATCTATTACTAAACTAATTTACTACGAACTATAAACATCCTGATGTGAGCTAAAAAACACTTAACCTACACATGAATAAAATTGAGAATTAACAAATGAAAGCGACTGCAAAAATAAAGAATAATACGTATCTGAGTAAACCTAGAGATATGAATGATTGGTTAAGAAAATACCTACATCTAACAGCTACCTTAATTACCTAATAATAAAAATGTAACTAAGTACTTAATAAAAATACGAAAATGACGTCAACTTGGACTCAAAAATAATAACCTACCAAATATTTATTTAGATATCTAAAACAAAGGACTAAATTAAAGCTTACAGACCCTACGCGTAGACCGTAGTACCTATTTCAACTCTGAATTTAAAAAGAACGTTTTTAGCTAACCAAAAATACGCAACGAATAGAGTTTCGTAACGCAATATTTCAATATTCGCATACGTGCGACGACGACGTCTGCCCTCGTGCGTCTGCCCGCTTGGGTAGGCACAGTTGGGCACGGCCCTCCCCTCGCGCCGCACCGCCTCTTCGCTCGGCGCAGCGTCTTGTATTCACTACGACGACGTATGATTTGAAGGTTTGCGTTATATTGAATTGAATTATTTTCCCTCGTTGAATAGTAAACAAACTAAGTGTAGGTGTTATAATTTCGGTGATGAACTGATTACCTATCCGTTTCTTTGTCTAAAATGAGTATTAACTTATCACTATGATTGATTACTGAGCATAAAGTTCGTATAAATGTCTATCTAATTACCTCCTCAAGTTTAAAGCGTAGCTAGTTATGTAGTACTATATTAATTCTGTGGTGTAGGTAATTAGATTTTATCTGTATGTAATTTAACAGTCAGTTGAATAAAAAATCGTATACAAATCAGATCAATAGCTATGGCGTAATGTGATTCTAGACAGAGTTTTAATGTTGTAGATAGGTAGCTGTGTATAGGTTCCTGTGGGAATGAGATATTTTCCCGAAGTAAAAAGTAGTCTGAATTTTGGTACCTTCCTACCCTATAAGTTAAGTAGTGTGATGGTATGTCGCTAAGTTTCGATCCAAGTAAAACTGTTAAATAAAGACAGATGCATCAAAATTTTATAATAAATTCCCTAAATTATGGCGCCCACCGACCCTCTAAGTTAGAAAAGTGATCAAATACTAACTTTAAGTCTTAGTAACACTCATTTAAAAAAAAACATCAAAATCATTTCAGTAGCTATGGCGTCATTCGCTTCTTGACACGATCACGCTAGATTTCCGCGGGAATGAGGTATTTTCCCGCCGTAAGAAGTAGCCTGTGTCCGTGCCTAGGATCCTATCTTTATATTAACCAAGTCTTATAAAAATCCGTTCAGACGTTAAGGCGTGAATGAGGTAAACTTTTAAACCAAACTATTAAAAATCACTAACTTAATTAGTTTTCTGCCTACTGCCTACGCCTTAAGTACGATAGCATGAATATTAATAGCCCATATCCTTTTCTAGGTTACTATCTATCACCTAACTAAATTTCATCAAAATCCGTTCAGCCGTTTAGGCATGATAGAGCAAAATTCCCACCAAAAACCATAAAAAATCACTAACTCAATTCAGTTTTCTGCCTACTTCCTACCCCCTAAGAACGATGGCGTGATTATTTATAGCCTATGACCATTTCTAGGTTATCATCTATCACCATACCAAATTTCATCAAAATCCGTTCAGCCGTTTAGGCGTGAAAGAGGAGCAGACAGACAGACAGACAGACAGACAGAGTTACTTTCGCATTTATAATATTAGTATGGATTCAGTTGCAGTGACTTGATGAACTTTCATTGTAGATGGTATAGGTGTTACCCTTTCAGACTCAGGTATTTGAATCATCTCTATGTCACTTTCTGGTACGTAAAATGTTTTCACAGACGTAACGGTTTTCGATAAAATGTCAAATACAGATTCAGCATCAACTATATTTTTTTTTATAGAATAGGCTGACAAACGAGCACACAGTCCACCTGACGGTAAGTGGTTGCTGCGGCCCATAGACATCTACATCTATCTTCCATTACAAATCAAAATGCAGATGCGTTGTCATATGTGTTTATGACTTTCTTGAATGTAGGTGCTCGTAAGTCATTGATAAGCCCAAATTACGAATGAATTCCGTTCACTTGATTGTGACGTTTTTGTTTACTTGATATATAATGCAAGCATCGATAGCCGCCATGTTCAAGACACCATAGAATAAAGTCGTAGTGCGATCACGCCACTAATCTGCCCAACGCGCCCAGTACTTCAGCTACTGAGCGAGTTACAGTTTTCAGGCGAGGATTTTAAAAAATACACTACCTTGAAATTTTATCAGGGTGTGTGATACCCTGGCTCATGCTCGTCGGGTTAAGAGCGGTTAATAGAATGTTACAGTTTTTATGAAACGGTTTTTATGAAATTATACGAGGCGATTGACTCGAGACATAACTGAAAGTACTCTGCAAATAAAATAAATGAAACGTTTTATCACCCTTAGAATTAAATAAGGTGTTAAGTATAGTTTGTACGACACTTATAATTTTATAAGCGAATACATTATGTGTGGTGAAAAATTATTAAATGAATTTTGTAAAATTGTTACTATTAGTTTTGCTTTTACCATAAAGTTAGTATGAGAGTATAATGTCTGCGTGAAAAAAATGGTTTTCTAACTTGCATGGCGGTGAGGTTACTTAAAATGAAATTACCATAATTTTGTTTAAGAATAATAAATATTTTTGAACTTTACAAAATTTACTTTGTACTTGAGATTAATTATTTTTGACAATTCTACGGTTAAGGGGGTAAAACTCAAGATAAAACATTGTTTGGAATTCCGCCATTTTCAAATCTTTGACGACACTGTTGTGGGTATTTATATTATTATATATGTAAGTAGTTATGCACCAGAATAAATCAGATATGTATTACTGCAAACTGCAAACACAAATTGGTGCTAGAAGTGGATTCATATTCATATAATAGTATGATTGCAACATATATACATAGTATAATATTTATGAAAAATTGTGAACTGCGAAATAATTCTATAAAGATTGTATTGCCATTTACGATGGAGCACGCGTGTCCACCTAATGAATTACTGTTAGAAAGAGGACACTTTAACAGGGCTGATGTTTGAAAGAGGTAGAGACAACAATTCATGTTATTTATAAAAACCTTAGGGTGTGCACTCGGAGGCATCGACAGTAAAAGCAAGTTTACTTATTAATATAATTGTTCAGAAGGATTCGATATTTATCAAACTTTTCCGTTCATTAAAGAAGATGATAGTGATGATGCGCAAATAATATTGAGTAAATTGATGAATATGTTGGAACTAAAATTAATATTACATTGTTTAGGTACAAATTATTTACTCACAATCAAGAGGAAAATGAAAACATACAGCAGTATGTTACGACATTGCGGTTAACTCGGTTGTCTGCTGAAACCTATCATCGGCTCAATACTGCGTGCAGGTCTCCTCTCAGATAAACCAAAGTCCACCATACTGACCCAATGCTAATTGGGAGAATTCACGCACCACTGAGAAAATTATGGAGAAGTCTCAGGCGTTCAGGTTTTTCCACGATGTTTTTGTTTCACTTAATTGCGAGTATACTATAAAAAATCAGCGTAGTGCATGCAAGAAATCGATATCACAACTACCTAGGCTGCGTAGGCTGCAGATAAATGTATAATACTCGGAATTATATACATACACACACGAAGAACATTTCCCTCTTGCAATTAGGTAAAATGAGTTCGCATAGCATTATTTATATTGGTTACATTTTTATACACGCGATTCTGTTTCTTGGTTCACAGCTTTTATTTTATCACGCCCTGAAAGATCGTTAAAATATTATATTATTAACTTATTAAGTAAACTGTAATTTTGTATATTAATATTGTATTATCTGCATTACCGATATGACGTAAAAGTAAAACGGTAATATAAATAAGTTTTAATAATGTTTACAAAGTTCTAACTAGATGGCGCTGATGTCGTTTAAATCGGGCCGTGCCTCCGTTCACAGAAAGTTATACAGCCTATTGATGTCACGATTTCATCTCTTAGATCTAGTGTTACCTTTGTTCACCTTGTACTTGATGCATCGTTGATTTTGTCATTAAACATTTATATTCAATATTATTATAATACACTATCTTAGGTAAATGTGTATTGCGTATGGGTATATAATTATTATTTTTATTGAGTATTAGTTTCCCTTTACTATTAGGGTTGTAGATTTTTGATTTTGGATGTCGGATTATTTTAGGATTAGGAGTTATTCCTAATCAATTTCAAATACAATACTATCTTAGGTAATAGTTACAGGTGTTAGATTCTTCTTTAGTGTTAGATTTTTGGATTATTTTAGGATACGGAGTTATCCTTACCTATACTATAATTAATATATTATATTGTGTGGTAGTTTCATTTTACTAATATGGCTGTAGAAATTTTATACATAAACGGCGCAATAGTGCACCGTACTATCTACATACTATCGTTCCAATTATTGGAGCTTGCTTATTCCGAGCCACTTAGTATACGACACTCAAGTTATGGATTGGGAGATACTAGTAGAGTGAGGAAATAGTAGACCACGGTATGGAGCATTGGGACGAGTTTTGCATCATATCCCACGACAGAGATGGGAAAAATTTTAACAGTGCTGCTTACTACTATGCCGATATGTCTCAACCTTATACATATGATAGTTTGTGCGAATTAGTGGCTGCTGGGCAGATTTTCGCTTGTTTCTTTAAGGTTTATTATAATGATATTTTATACGAGAAATTTGGTGAGGAAGAAAATCCCGTACATAAATTAGGCTTTAATACTTAGCATGATCTTGGGACATTTCGACGTTTACCTACCGGTAGATATGTCGAATTCAGTCTCATATTTCTGATTGAAAGTTCTTCTACATTTGAGAAAAAGAAGCGTCGCCGGGCTAGATATACTAATAAAACTAGAAAAAATAGCTCAAAAATGTCAGTACTAAGTAAATAAATGTAATCCGGATGATCATCATAGGACTGTCCCGGCTTACCAATGCAAAAATCCAGAAATATATAGTGCCGCAGTCATGACTTACTAGAAAAATAATCCAGAATCTCAATTCTCAACGTACCGCTTTCATGACTTCCAAACAAAATAACCCTGAGGCTCATTGTGCTACAGTCATAACTTACCAGCAAAATAACCCTCTCACCGTTCTGCGGTGGCAAATTATCAACACAGTAATCTACAAATTCATAGGGCAGCTGTTTCTAGGCACGAAAGGAATAATCCAGGAAGAAGTTCAGAAAGACTATTACGTCAATGGAAAGTAAAAGCTTTATCTGTGCTGATAAATTTTATAGCTTGATTATAAATATTTATTCACAGCATGCAAATTTCATTGATTGTATTAATAAGTATAATGGCTGCTTTCTAATGACGTCTTTTCTGACTAAAAATAAAAGAAGATGGCTATATGCCCACTTTTAAAGTGCAAGAGCAAGTTTATCATTTGGTTGGTAGCCTTTTACCTTTACCTCATTAAGAGTCTGCCACCTATATTCTCGAAAAAAAAACTAAAAATATCACACATACACCGGATAAATTCCTACAAGTGAACACATTCTATTCAATACCTTACCGTGTGATTACACACCTACGAATGTTCGTTGAAATGGCTAATTTGTAGCTCAAAACTCCTTTAATATAAGCCGGCAAAAGTGATGGAGACAAATTTTGCGTAGTGGTAATAGACATGCCGAAGCATAGGTTTAATTATTGACAAGTGTGTGTTTGTGTCTCTGAAAATACTACCCCTCCCATGCCTGTACATTTTTGAAATTGCAAAGTTTATAAAACAAAACATGTAGGTATTATTTCAGACAAGCGAAAGAGATTTATACGCAAAATGCCAGAAATGGCAATAGACTTGCTGCTGAAATTATACCCAAGAGTACTCGGTTTAAAAAAAACTGCTACTGGATGTGTATGTTCATATTTAATAAAATACCCGAAAATACAAAAGACACCTTAATAGATTTAAAGGCGCCCTTTACAGGTGGCTAAATGATCATTGTTTTTATTATGTGAATGACTACCTAAATTTGACATGATTTCACACAACAGTAGTTCTATATTTTTAATTGCATTTTCAATTTTAATTACTTTTTAATTTGTATGTATTGGTATTAGTATTGGTAATTTGTAAACGATGGCTATTTTATGATGAATATTTTAATTGATATTTTAATATAGTAAACTAAATTATAAAAAATGCATGCTATCCGTAGATGGTTGAAAAAGCTGAACTAGACTATACAATAACCACCTTAATGTACCCTTTTTCAAAGTAAATATATCTTCATTTTTACTTTCATTTAGTGCAATGTGAGTGTATTCGTCCAACACAAGGCATATTGTAAATAACGAGTTGTTCGAAGATACTTTAGAGATAGAGATACTTTAGAGATACTTTTGGTTTTATTCCATAACTAGCTGGCCAGGCAGACGTTGTTCTGCCCTTTCCGACGACTTGCCAGTAAAAAAATCCTTAAATTCACAATAAATAAATTAAGGGTTACTTATCAGATTAAAAACTACCCTATCACTCAAGTTGGAAAAACTGCACACGGTGTACAAAATTTTATTGAAATCAGTTCAGTAGTTTTTTTTTCATAGAAGAGGGGGCAAACGAGCATGTGGCTCACCTGATGTTAAGTGACTACCGCCGCCCATGATCAACCGCAACCCCCGGGGAATTGCAGGTGCGGGCCCTTTAGAAAGGAGTAAGCTCTTTTCTTGAAGGTCCCCAGGTCGTATCGGTCCGGAAAAATCGCCGGTGGTAAATTATTCCACAGAGAGGGTGTACGCGGAAGAAAACTCCTTTTGAAACGTACAGTGGTGGACCGCCAAGCATCCAGATGGTGTGGACGGTATCGGGACGTTTGCCGCGTAGTGCCTTCACGAAATTTGGTGGCTGGGATTAATCCGAACAACTCCTCAGAGCGCTCTCCATGGTATATGCGAAAGAAAATACAAAGGGATGCAACATCTCTTCGCAGTGCCAGTGAATCGAGCCGATCGGAAAGCACTCGGTCGTCGACGATTCGAGCCGCCCTGCGCTGGATGCGGTCAAGTGGAAGGAGCTGGTACTGGGGAGCCCCAGCCCAGAGATGGGAACAGTATTCCATGCGCGGCCGAACCTGGGCCTTGTAAAGTTGCAGGCGGTGTGCCGGCATGAAATACTGTCCCGCTCTGCTGAGCACGCCAAGCTTTTTAGAGGCTAATTTGGCCTTTCCTTCCAAGTGACCACGAAACTGCACGTCACTCGATACGTCAACGCCGAGGATTCCGATACTGGCTGAGGCAACAAGGGGAGTGCCTTGAAACTGAGGGGATACGACAAAGGGGTTCTTTTTAGCGGTTAACGCGCAAACTTGTGTCTTCTGGGGGTTAAACTGGACTAGATTTAGTCGCCCCCAATCCGAGACTCTGTCCAGCAGAGACTCGACTTCAGACACAAGTTTGTCCCGGCACTCAGAGACGTTTTCCCGAGAAATATTGGCTCGACTGGTGTAAAGAGCATCACCAGTACTGTCATCTGCATAGCAATGAATGTTACGAGTTTGCAACATATCATTGATATGCAGAAGAAACAGCGTTGGCGATAGCACGCAGCCCTGTGGAACACTAGCATTAATAGGCTTGCAATCGGAGCTTGCACCGTCTACAATGACCTTGATGCTCCGATCTGCAAGAAAACTGGTGATCCAATCGCACAATTTCTCGGGAAGCCCATAGGAAGGGAGCTTCGAAAGAAGCGCTTTGTGCCAAACCCGATCGAAGGCCTTCGCAATGTCCAAACTAACGGCCAATGCCTCCCCCTTGGACTCTACTGCCTCCGCCCATCTGTGAGCTAGGTAGACCAGAAGATCACCAGCTGACTTACCACGGCAAAAACCGTATTGGCGGTCACTAATCAGCTGGTGATCCTCAAGGTACCTCATGAGCTGGCAGTTTACAATGGACTCCATTGTTTTGGAGAACAAGGAGGTGATGGCGATAGGCCGGTAGTTGGACGGGTCTGAGCGGTCGCCTTTTTTAGAGATCGGGTGGACGAAAGCCGTCTTCCATAGTTTAGGAGTTCATCGCAGACAAACAACGTGACACGTAATTTATATATATATATATATATATATATTGCGTAATAATTCAGTTATTTATGATAAATTAATGTAAGAGGAGCTAATATGAAAAAGTAATGTATAATATGAAACAGTAAATTAAACAAAAATAAATCGATGCCGCAGCGGGAGCACGACAATAGTTTAGCTTCCCACAGAGGGAGAATTTCACACCTCAGGAGAAATGTCGTTATTATGCGCCTGTATTTTATATTTTTGGTATAAACAGTTATCAGTACCACTCTATACGATTATCTGTCGGATGTTACTAAAAACTTATGCCGTCAACACAAATCAAAATGCCGTCAGCATCACCCTCCAGATGTTTAATCGGTAGGGGCAGAAGTTAAGATGAAATTATCGATTCTTCAGTCTGTAAATACGGAAGGCTACGTCAGTAAGATTGGTTCTCCCGCGGATTTTGCTGTTACGAAACTGCCAGCATTGTTTTTTCCATCATCCGCTGGGTGATTTTGAGTTTGTGGAGTAGTCGTACCGTTAGTGTCCATGTTTCTGCACCATATGTGAGCACAAACAGGACGAACTAGTCAAAGACTTTCGTCTTCAAGCTTCGCGATCTACGAGAAAACCTGACTAAGCTTTCCGGATGCTGCTCAGCCCAACTGAAGCCACCTATCATCCTCTTTCTCGATTGTTTCTATCTATTTGAACTATCTGGCTAAAGTAGATAAGCTCTTGAACAACTTCAAGAATCTCATCATCACGATAATCAAATCTGATATGACACGACTTTCGCCTTACTTAAATTTATGCGCAGTCCGACACGTTGGGAGGATTCATTTAGGCTACTGAGCTGGTCATGTAGTTCCTGCAGCGATTCTGCCATGACCGCAATAACATCGGCAATGCGTAAGTATATGTTTTATAGTGAATACCGCGTTTAGGTAAACGTAGTATGGGACACTCGTTGGCGGAGCGACGATCTACGCAAGGCGGCTGGGCGCCTCGGGCTAAGTGGTGAGTCTTAGAAGAGGCCTAGGCGGCAGCTGTGGACTGCCGCAGGCTGAAAATGATAGCGTCTTCAAGTTTACTCATTATCAATAGTTAACTTGGCGTAATTGGTAAGCTAATACCATAGACAATTGCCAAACAAATGTGATCTCTGAACAAATGAAGTGTAATAGATTATTTTAATAGCAATGCAATATTAACACGAAACAGGTTTCTCACAAATCTTCTAACCGCTTAGTAGAAGACCGTTGAACTGCGTATAATTTTTTTGTATAAAAACAAAGCAATTAAGAAATTATATTGCAATGAAAAAAATTACCGGATATGGTTTTTTTTGACTACATCATGTATTTAAATTCTTAAACGATATTTTATTTATATATATATATATATATATATATATATATATATATATATTATGAACTTTAAGATTTCACCAAAACAATGTATTGAGAAGGTGTGTTTTTAATATAAAATAAAGTTGAGAAATGACCACACAATCCACGTTATATCCATGATATCCATGATAAGTGAATGCAATGGCTCATAGATATCCACGTTCATCATCGATTAAGAATCAAAATGCAGATGCGTTGTCACACTTGATGATTATTTATCTGTCCCTTATTCACTCATTATTATGTTACAAAAACAGAAATAATGTGATTATGATTTATCTTATGCGAAATTAGTAGTTACACAATAATTCATACACACAATATTTAAAGCTTCGTAAATTTGCTTATCCCTTAAAAATCTTAAATGCTAATTTGTTAGAAATTCCCCTGACATATTTCACTTTTCTTCTTATTGCTATTAAAAGAAATATTTTATGTGTCAGTTAACAGAGGACAATTTATCGCGAATGCAGTAGACATATTACAATCGATTGAGTAAGTTGATTGATCGTTACGACGATATAAAAATTGCTGCAAAGTTTTCGACAATCTATTCTTGACACGCTGTGCTCGATCGACCGAACTAAACAACCGCGAGAGCTAAATGCAGCAATAAACACTGTTTCCATATAAAAAACTAAACCAATTATTTTTTTAAAGTATATTAAAAGTGTATGTTATGCTTTTATTTTTTATGCCCGCTAAATTTGTTTTCTAAATGTCTAATAACTAGACAATTTTAAAAGGTTCATTTATATAAATAAAATGTTTTTATGTACGATTTTTGAATATGGCAACAATTTACAACTAGACGGAAGCTATCAAATACGCAGGATATATAGTATCACAAATTATATACATTAAGGTACTCAACCTAGCCTCACACGATTGAATTCGTAGACGGATTAAGTGTGAGTCAGCAAGATAGAGATATATAAATAGCAATCAAGATAGTCATGAACTCTCCATATTCTCACATCTTTTCTTCCTTTTTGGTTTAAAATTACACTTACATAATCATAATCTCCTTTTTTTATTTCGTTATCCTTAAAAATGCGTATTTAATTGACGTCGACTACACGTATAATTTTATTTCTTTTGAAAAATCATCAGAAAAGAAAAATGGAATAATACGATGTCATGGTTTAGTATTCCGCACTAAAATCATTCAAACTAGAAAGCTTATGGGATCACCTGCGTGCCCATCGCGAATTCATAAGAAAACCGTCTCAGAGATTATTTTACACAGGTGACTGAAATTTGTCGAGCCTACTTTTAACACGTTCCCAGCGGCACTGATTTATCTGTACTTTCCATTACTGCGTTACGAGACGTTTGAAACCTCGTTTTGAACCAGATGTTGTAGCGGCACGAGGCTTAGTAAACCCCACCGCCCACATGAGACAAAACTCCTATTTTTGGCGCCAAATAAGGCCAATAGGATGGTGACGCGATTATCATTATAAATGAGTTGATCAACCTAAATCTGCCGCCGTCTGTGGGCAGATTATTTAGTTTAGATTCTGTAGGTAAAATAAAATGAGGGGTCTTATGTACCCCATACCGCACTGAAAAAGGGCAGTTTTTCATACTGCTTAGTGATGTGAAAAAATATCGATTTTATTTAATTGCACTTAAGGATGCTTTTTATTAAAACAGGGCAAACAATAATATTTCTGCAACCGATAAATTCTGTGAGAATTTTCTTTGCTATTTTGTCAGCCTCACGACTTGATAAGAAGGTGCGAAGTTTTTAGTAGCATCCTACACATCTCCTTTTCTTTGATCCTTTTTCGAGATGATGTGGATTGTTTGGAGCAGGTTCTGAAAGAAAAACTGATTGTGTATTTTTGAAGCGGGTTGATTAGGTGTAGCGATTTATTGGAGTATTTCTATGTTGGCTAGCTTGACACTTTATATTATAAAAAAGAAATATTACTTAATTATTTTTCTTTAATACTAGTGATTATGTGGCAAAATAATTCATAATATATACTAGTATTAAAGAAAAATAATTAAGTAATATTTCTTTTTTATAATATAAAGTGTCAAGCTAGCCAACAGCTGATCATATGTGAAGACTGCAACATATGAAAACTGTGCGTATGTCAAACAAATTAGAATACAGACAAACTGTCACATCTGGGGACTTACACAGAACGCCCGACAGACGTATCTATAGAAATTTTTAGTTGATGATCAGCTTGCTGTAGTTTTTAAGATCCATCCCGTTGTAGCAAATATATTCTTCCAGATATTTTTATACATTTGTCTCTTCCCTGCGCGCCGATTTCTATGCAATTTTACCTAATACGTTATCATCGTTCAGCATTACAGCACTTCACAAGTGCACTGCTAAACATAAGCCTCCCCCAAGAAATGCCACAAAGCACGGTTCTGAGCCGCCTGCACCATCGACTTCCTGCATGTCTTACCAGCTCATCACTCCATTTCGTGGGGAGTCGCACTATACTTCGCCCACTGGTACGAGACTGCCACTCAAAAATATTTTAAGCTATTGCATAGCTTCTATCGCGGGCCTTGAGCGCGGGGACCGAATCCAGAAATTCCGTAACGAAAAAAACCTCACGCTCCCCACTTCGACGGGCACGGAGGTGTGGCGTTGAAAGCCGTGCATCGTCTAACGTCGTTTCAGTTCGGCAGACTTCGGCACTCGGCAGACTTCGGCACGGTGTTTGTGTGCGTGCGACTAGTCGTATGCGTGTACACTAGCTGCTAACTGAATGATAAACATTCCTGAATAACCTACATGTATTGTAAGATATTAAAAATATTTTAAACAATATTAACTTCTCATTTATACAATAAGAGAAAAAATTTGTTTTCTTATCGGTCACCACGCTCAAAAAGTGTAACTTGATTTAATATCAAGGACTTAACTGCATAAATAAAATAAATAATTAATTATAATTGCATAAGTTGATAAAAAATGCTATGCAATAGCTTTACCGCGGCAGTCCCCGAGTGCCACACGTCTTTTTTTTTCTCATCGGTTGTTGGTTGTTCGAGCTGTACGGCCGGTACATTGTTACTTCAGCTTACTGATCCGTATGACTATATCTATTACTTTGGTTCTACTGCAGAAATCCTCATTCCTAAGTTTATCACGCAGAGAAACGCCGAGTATAACTCGCTCTACAGCTAGCTGAGCAACCTTAAGTTTCCTCATACGTCCAGCAGTGAAGAACCACGTCTCCAATCCATAACTCATCGATGACAAGTACATCACTTACCATTGATGTTAATACCGTACTCTTTCAAGTCCAGTAGCTTAAAAACGTCTCCCAACGTCTTGAAATGTTTCGGGGATATAACGTGTTCCTATCTTGCACCTCTCAGTAGTTTTGTTCTGTACTCGGATAGCCATGGTAGCCTACTATACAAACACTTCAGTACTTCGATTTACCGAGAGTCAACTTTCCATCTAAAAGGACTGCAGCTCCGCCTGAATTTCAACGGGATAAAAGGCTTTCTTATAGTTCACATACGCAAGACAAAGTGGCAGTTTCTACTCTTCGTTCTTGTGTACAATTTGCCGAAGTGTATTTATGAGGTCTATAGTGATAAAGCCTTTTCGAAAACCGACTAGTTCGAGAGGAAGGAAGTCGTCAAGTTTGTGTGCGAGACGATTCTTAATGAGTCTCGAAACCAGCACATAAACGTGGCTCAGAAAGAAAATCGGTTTGCAGTTATTCAAGAGAGCGTTGTCGCCTTTCTTGACGAACAAGACCACCGCACTTCTGTTCCTCGCCGCCGGAGTACGAGCTTCTGCAGGACTTCAAGTACAGGTTTTCCACATGCTTTTAGAAGCTCCGCTTCCGTCCTCACCCGGAGACTTGCCATTTTTAAGGTGCTGGAGAGCCATTCTAATCTCGCTCAAACTGACATACGCAATATGATCGGAATAGTGTCGGATAAGACTTGCTCTCCGCTCGTTACTCACACTTCCGTGTGGCTCCAACGATGACATGTAAAGCTGCCCCTAGAACCTCTTAATATCACTCAAAATCTCAGGTGCCCTCTAAACGATGCTGCCAAATTTGGTCTTCAGCTTCAACAGTTGCCGTTCCTGGTTTCGCTCGATAGCTTCTTCAGTACGAGCTGTATTGAAGTTCCGTAAATTCCGGCGCATGCATTTGGAGATCTGTCTATTCAGTTTCCTGCATGATGTCAAATCTGCTATAGGCTGCAGCTTCTTTTCCCGTCAGCAATGAGAATAATAGTGAAATCGGAGAGTTTATGTGTTCTTCTGCGTCGAGTCTTGCAGAACTTAGCTCCGACCGCATGGACAGTTTCCACAAGCTTGTCATGTACATCGTTCACTACAAAGCAGTCTTCTGGGCACTGAAAACGAATTTGTACCTCGAGCTGAAAGTTTTTGAAAAGAGTCGGTGTAACTCTCACCATTTGGTGATAGCGCCCAGTTTTCACCCTCGCGATCACACACAA
Source organism: Parnassius smintheus behrii (assembly GCA_036936625.1). NCBI lineage: Eukaryota > Metazoa > Arthropoda > Insecta > Lepidoptera > Papilionidae > Parnassius > Parnassius smintheus. The sequence continues at coordinate 15,939,987 of JAUPFT010000006.1, forward strand.
ACATTACTGAACAGTTTCCATCTAGTCGTCATAATGAAGTCAATCTCATTTTTTGTCAAACCGTCGGGGCTCGACCAGGTTCACTTTTTGTGGGGCCGCTTCTGGAAGAAAGAGTGCATCATAAAGAGTCCTTCTTTCTCCATGAAGTCAGCTAGCTACAGACTTCTTAGATTCAGTTACCCTATCCCGAATTTCCCTACCTTCAGCACACCGTTCTCTCTTGTACCTAGTTTTGCGTTGATGTCTCCCATTAACACCGTATAGTGGGTTTTGAAGGAATTCATGGCTCTATATCCTCATACATTTCCTCCATCCCCTCATTAGGATATGTAGAGGTTGGTTCGTATACCTGTATGACCTTCAGCATATACCGTTTGGTGATTCTGAGTATAAGGTACGCAACCCTCTTCGACACACTCTCAATCTTTGCGGCCAACGAGAGACTTGTAGACGATAAATCCAACACTTCCTTGGGACTATGATCGCCCCCCCCCCCCCTGATGATAGAACAAGTTCCCGGATTCTAGGATTAATGTGTCTACCTCCTCTCTCTGGACCTCGCTTAATCCTATAATATTCCAGTGCAACTTTTCTATCTCTTCTTCCCGCTCTAGGATCTTTTCAAAAGTTCTCCAGGTAAGTGCGTTACATGTTGCCAGGTCGAGTCGTCTTAGGTAGCAACCAAACCTCCAACGGAGATTCTTAGCACCCCCTGCCCCCCGTTACCATGTTTGTCACTGTAATACAGGAATAGCGGTGCCGCCGGGGAGTGGAGTCAGTTTCTTCGTAAATGTGTTAAATAATGCTATATTCGTTACGGATTCAGGCTACTATTAAGGTTGTAGCACAAATGAGTCACCACGACCGTCGAAGGACCACGCTCTATCAGAATACTAACGTTTTTTTTTAAATTTATTTATAGACGAAGGGTGACAAACAAGTACAAAGTCCACCTGATCTTAAGGGGATTCTGTGGCCCATAGACATCTACATTTATCCACGATTAAGAATCAAAACGCAGAGAGATTGTCACCCCTGAGGATAACTAAGATGGAATTTTGATTCGTAGTCCAGGATAGACGTAGATGTCTATGGCCTACAGCAACCACTTACCACCAAGTGGACTGTGAGTTCGTTTATCACTCTTACCCTAAAAGTACATAATTATTGAAACTGCAATTAGTTAATAACGGATGCAGGAGTGACCTAGGCTATATTTTAAAATTAATTAGCTAGCTAAGAATCGCTACTTCTATCAGTATATCAGTACCTACTATCAGTAGTCAGGTCGATGTCGCTATACATTTTTTTAAACCGATAGATACTTTTCGTACTATAAAACTTCTCAGTTTTGGGATAAAATATACAAAAGTTAACAAAGTTAAAGAAATCTAAAAGTTGATAAAATGAAACTGAGAAGTTTTTCGGATAAAATATATTTTTCATTATGGTCTAAATCATAAAGTTAAGATATAGAAATCTAAAAATTGATAAAATAAATAGTTTTTGATAATTGTCTTAAATATAAATAACGCTATATTCGTAGAGCCAGGTAAATCCGGGGCGGGTGGCTAGTTACTTATATATACTTAGAGTTTGGTTATTGTCTGTGGTTGCTGATAGATATCATGTATCGGCATTCACAGACGATATTGCTGTAAAAATGCTGTGTATCATAACTATAATAACGTCTTAAACCCTTATCAAAATTAAATGAAGAATACAAGCTAGATAGCGCACAGAAATTATAGATCTCATATAGAACTACCTACTTACTTATCAACTTACATTATTTCCGACAAATATTAGCTCAATATTATTTAGAATCAACGCTTGTATAACAAACCTAGGGTAGTTGAAAACAGAGCACAATCTATCTTCGACATTTTATTGTGTCAATATTATTAAACTAGAGAAGTACTATTTTATTATTAATAGAATGGAGTAGAACAGAATAACTATTATTCAATAAAGTTTAACACGTAATTCTAATTGAAAGTAATTTTTTGCTTCACCACTGGTTCAGGTAAAAAATTATTAAGCTATTTTTACACTGATAGATATTATTTGTCAAATCATCCAGAATCAACGCTAGCTAGGTTGATTAACTCAGAACACGTTTTTCTTTATAAATAATATTCAAAATAGAGAAAATTGCGTAAGTTTGACATGTTCCTCCATACGCTAGGAATTTGTATTGTTTTTTGATATAATTAGGTTTACAAACGAGGTAAGTGGTAAGTGGATGCTGTGGATACATCTTCATTTATCCTTGATTAAGAATCAAAGTGCAGATGCCTTGTCAGTGAGGACTAAGATGGAATTCCCAATTCCATACGTTTCCAGTAAAAAAAAAGTCGCCGGTGGTTTACACTCACTACACGAAACACAGCAGGCATCTCCTTTTTTTATGAAAGAGTAATCCTACTCCAGTCGAACCGACCGATTCATGTTACAACCATGTAGCCGCAGCGTGGCTCTGCTACATAATGAATATGGTGTACCATACATGCATTATGAATACATATTAAGGGGATATAGTAAGTCAGCTCAAATTCTTATTTCGTTCCCACTTGCCCGCGCGTCGTATGCTATGTACCGACATGTTTGTAACCATTAATACTGTAAGTAGAAAGGTCATTAGACACTTATTTCATTAGGTTTATCATATTTATGCCTGTTTCTTAACGCCAAGCCAGTTGCTTCTTATTTTTATTACGGTTATTTCCCATTTTAATTTTACGTCGTCCTGTTGCGTAATGTATATTCTGATCGTCATCGACACAACCTCCCCCTTCAAAGGTCGAAGCGAAGTGACCGTGACCGGACGACAGGAATCACGCTTCAAGAGGCCGATAGTTTAGGTAATTTCTTTTTACAGTGAAAATAATGGTATTTTAAATAAAGTATTTTGTGTATTTTTTACAGTGAAAATAATGGTATTTTAAATAACATAAGCACTGCTTTATAGTAAGTTCAGTTAGTATGCAAAGTTTCATGATCTTATTTAAAGTATTTTATGAATAACAGCGGTTTATTGTTTATTTTGGAGGTAACTTTGGATTTTTTTTGTATCGAGAAAATTTTACGAAATTGTGTTTCGTCTAACATAATCCTTAACATTAATCCTCAACTTCACCATATATTTATTTCAAAATTAATGCTGCAATATTTTCGGCATAACGAAGGATCTGGCTAAGACATTTGAGATTATATTTCCCCTTAAGAATGGTAGGAATAATGATTGGAATCCGTTACTACCCAGTATTCCCCCTAGGTTAATAACCAACCAACATCTTGACTATTTCTGTCACCAAAGAACTGTGGCTGCGCTGTTACGTTTCGGTTTGAAAAGTGTAGAGAGCCATTATAGGCTGTGTTCGGAAATGTTTCCAGTATACTGTCGAATGCAAATGACGTCATTAATTGACGCCATATTGTACTGGCGTGCCATACCGCCACCATATTGTGTCGGATATCCTGCTATATATTAAAACAATTTTTAATTGTGTGTACGCTGAATGAAGCATGCCAGAATTTGGTTTTATTTATTCAAATACAAAAAATTACATATATCATTGCTGGTATCTCCATTCCTCACAAATTAATTGAAATAGGATAAAATAACTTTTGGAGCACAAAATGACATAAAATAATCGACAACAGTTTTCCAATATGGCGCAAATGTATGATGTCATATACTGGCCAATATTTTGAAACGAATCGCCAGTATGGCGTTGGTTTATACCCCTATTACACTACCCTGAATCAGGCTCTCTACGCCCTGATTCAGGGTGGTGTAATAAGAGAAAGGGAGTAAGGGTCCCTAATTAGGTCGTCAAAGTGGACCCGATCTGCAGTGCCCTTCCACCGTGCAGTGTAATAACACTAAAGGAGTTAGGGCACTTATTCGATGCGCGACTAGGGATGCAAACGATACATCAATTCTTTCAAATATCGATATATCGTTCATGAACATGGTTCTTCATGAGCTATGGTTTATGAACGATATTCTGCCGTAAAAGATTACGAAATAACCAACTATTTGAAGCTATACAATTCCGTATGTTGAAAGTTTCGAATGACGATTCTCACGAATTTTATGTTTCCAAAAAATAAATATTCGAAACAAAATAATATAAATTTTTAAAGTTAGAAGGTTAACGAATATTTATCAGAAATAACTCAATCCCGAAAATTTTAATTACGAATTAACAAACAGGCGAATGTTCTTTCAGCCGAAAATAAATATACTTGAACTTCAGAAGTACAATTGTCTTCTATCAGTAATTCCATTTTCGATGTTAAATTCTAGTTATTTTTATTGTGTTAGTTAAATAAGATAGGTTTACAAATATTGAAAATGGATTGATATTGTTTTATTCATTTTCTTATTAATAATTATAATGTTTGAGTTTTAACTTAATGTTAAACTTATTTTGTAATGGAAATTATTTTATCGGCTTACGAGAACGGTACTTTGTGTTTCGTTACAATCGTTTTTCCGCAATATTGTTTTTTATCGATGAACGGTTATTCACCTGTTTGTAAATATTTCGGTATAGTTTCGTAAATCTATTCAGAAAATGCGATAATACTGAAGGTACCATATAGAACTACCATAAAAAATTAACGCACGACATCATAAGAAATAAAATTAAAGCAGAAGACGAGTTTCATATATTAGACGTGGAATATCATGAAAGAGTTATTTCCCGGGCTTCATAGCCTAGATAAGATCCATTTGCCTATCGTGGCAACTTCTGTATCCCATGAGCGGTTATTTTCAGAGGCTGGATCTACAATCACTCAGGAGAGAAACCACTTACTAGGCACCAGATTGTCAAAATTGTTATTTTAAAATTCAATTCGAAAGAAATAAACGTAAAAAAATACTTAACCAATTCTTGTTTATTCTGATAATTATTTGATAAAATTAAATAGTGTAAAACTTCTTTAAATAACATAAATATAATGTTTGATTATTATACTTATTTTATTTCTGTTCAAAATGATTATTTATGTCTTATGTATGTATGTATATATATAAATGATGATAAAAAAATCAAAAAAATCAATATATCGTACATAAGCTTTGATGTTTTTAGTGAACGATGTTGCATCCTATATATGTGCTTAATTGGAAAAATTACAAATCGAGTTAACAAAAGTTCAAATTGACACAACTCGAACTAAATTCGAGTTACGCAACTAGAATTAGCAGGACAAAACACAGTAAATGATTTGCTACAATTACTTTAAAAATATCGATTTAATAAAAATATATATACTTTTTTCACTTGTCCATCCGTATGACTAAGTGAGGGCGTAAAATCAGGGTAGTGTAATAACTGACGTCTCAACTAGGGGCCACGCCCACCCTTCATTCAGGGCCCTGATTCAGGGTGGTGTAATAGGAGCATTATGACGTCATTTACATTGGCCAGTGTACTGGGTTCTTTTTCGGAACATATCCTTAATTATAATTAAACACTGTGATGCATTCGAGCTTAGTCTTCAGAGGTGACAACTTATTTGTAGCTTTCGTTGTACGAAGTTGGTTGCAGTTGTCCATGGACTGTAGTCACCACTTTCCATTAGTTGGACTGTAAGTTCTGTTACAGGCCTAAGTTTATGACTTTATTTTTATTAAAAATCCAACTTGCACTGTAGCGGCGCTGTCGTCGCGCCGCAAGCGAAACACACCGAAGCCTAAAATACGCTATCAGAATTCCGAATCATAAACAGTGTAATGTATAGAACATCTCCGAACGATCACATGGAGTGTTGGCCGCTCCCCGGGCAGAACACTTTGCCCGGCGGGAGATCTCCCCTTTTCCTATCACTGCCACAGTGGTGAACACGCAACCAACAATCTTCAGAAACTTCAAGTTTCATCATCGTCGTAAAATACCCCACCTACTCGCTCCCGAGCAGATATCGCATGCAGTCTTCATAATCTGCAAGCCATCTAGCTTCACAAGGTTCATCGCAGCACTGGAATAATAATGCTTCCTGTTCCTTCAAGCTACTCTCTGCGCTATACAGTATTCGGCACGGCTCTGAGCCTTACTGCTCGCCTCTGCTTCACGGCACTCTCGCAGATTACTTGCCTTCTTCTCGACTCACCGCAGACTACAAGGCAATCTCCTGGCACTTGCACTTTCGTTGGCAACGGGGCTGCACTTTCGACCTCCGGTCTGAGCCGGAGGGTGATGTAGCGGCGCTGTCATCGCGCCGCAAGCGAAACACACCGAAGCCTAAATCACGCTATCAGAATTCCGAATCATAAACAGTATATATAGGACATCTCCGAACTATCACACGGAGTGTTGGCCGCTCCCCGGGCAGAACACCTTGCCCGGTGGGAGATCTCCCCTTTTCCTTCCACGGCCACAGCACCTTTTAAAGGCTAAAATACATAATAATGGGCATAACGTTTCACTAAGTGTTTTTGTACAATCAGAACAAATAAAATAATTGAATGAATAAAGTTATACAAAGGCTTAGAATCATAAGTATTGCCAATGTATACTCCTAAGTACAAAGTTGTTATGGGTTCATAAACGTGAAATAACAATAGGTAACTAAGTAGTACACTTACCTGGGTGATTTTTTTCATTCGCATAAAAACTTGAACAAAAGAATAAAGGATTTACAATAACTAAAAATTTAAAGGTCACAAGTTGAACGTAAGACAGAAATATTTTTGCTAAATATAAATTCTACAATTTTTTATAGTATTTAGTGACAAACTAGCACAAAGCGTAAAATAGCAGCTATATGCTTCTGTGTTTCGTTTTGTTACTGTCCAGTCCACCTGATGAAGAACGTTTGCAGTGACCCGCTGGTCATGTTCATGATGCCGATCATTTCATGTAATAACTACGAGTATATAGCTGCAGGGTGGTTTTACCATGTATGCCACGTATAGAGATTGGTATAGGTTCTGCACAAAGCGACTAAGAGATTTATGGTCTACGAAGTACGTCCAAAAACAATGTAGAATAGGAGGCTGATGATGGTTATGGTGATAAATATTTTTAATACGGTTCTGGATAAGGAAAAATAACTTTAAAACGACTACTATAATTTTACGCTCTATGTAACGACGTACCTCTTATGAGGGATGGTATAAATCCAATTAGGAAAAAAATCAACCCTGCGGTCGACTACCGGAATATTGACGATAAAGGAAAACCTCTATAATATATTTCATGAGCAGTTTTAGTAAAATAACGCTTATAATATATTTTTTGACCAGTTTTTGTACACCATAGTCAGTAACAAATAAATATCTGTCTCTAAAGTATGTTACTTTTTCCAGTAGGCTTTATCTTTATTATTTCTACTGAAATTTCATCAATTATTGCAATAACTGTACGGTTACATTTACCTGCTATGTGCCACATTGCTTGTGATTAGTTATAAGTAATAAGTATTTGTTATTGCCTGTGATATCCAAAGCCGTGGTTAGCCCTACGACATTGTAATGAGAGAATGTAGTAGTGTGTTAGTTAATTATCCTTATTTTGTGTAATTATATGGAAACATCATTTTTATTTTATTTTTTTACAATATACTAAGGACCAGACACACGGAGACCTCTTTTACTTGAAACGAAATATTTCATCTTAGTCCTCAGGGATGACAACGCATCTGCATTTTGATGCTTCACTGAGAATAGGTGATCCGACATGTACTTAATTAAAAAGATAACCTGGTAGAAAAAATCTGTGGTGTATTATGTCTGCTGTACGAATAGATCGAATCGTCAGGAAAGGCAACAAACATACACTATATTCCGCGAGACAGCAATCATGAAGCTCCGTAAACGTCAGCTGCAGTTCAGTGGGTGGGTTAAGACCATAGAATACTATAATACATACATAATAGACGGGAGGAGTGGGCGGAGCCCGTATGATCACTAACATGTCACTATCATATCAATCACGACTATAAATGTCAACGCAATCAATCGTTTCCAAACTTCGTGTCAAGCGTCGCTGCAAGCAAATTATTTAAAAAATGACAAATTGTGCAATAACTACGTGTCGAAAAAACAGCGGGAAATGGAATTTAAATAAAGGAGACATATCCTATAACCGGTAAATCAAAACTATTTATATTTTGTGAATATGAGAAACAAAAATAAAGAAATATTGATATGTCAAAAACATTATTCAAAAGTCTAAAATGTGTAAATTCGCTCAGTCTGTCAACACAGCGAATCGGGTTTGTACTAGTAATAACTTATAATACGACGTAATTTCCTGTTTCTGTACTACCGGCGACACCGATCCTCGTACAAAATAAGTTTGACAGCCATTCTATTGTGTATTATAGTATTATATGGTTAAGATGACACATCAAAAATGAACGTTTAAAATGGCTCCGGGATATCACTGGACTTATCCGAGTAAAAACATAATTTCTATAAAAACTTAAAAACGCCGTCATAAGGTCTTTAATTGCTTAGCGCCCGCGACGATTAAGACCGCTTAGAAATTGTCAGAATCTTAAAATATTAAAAAATTATCGATTTAAGTAATCAAAATAATGAGCAAGTAAATTACGAATATTGATGTTATGAATGTATTTATTATTAATATATATATATATATATATATATATTAATATCTCAGAAACGGTGGCTCGTAAGAAAAAAAGTGTTAATACATTTTTTGTAGATAATTTTATGATCTACAACTTTTGTTAGAGGTGTTTTTATGATAAAACTGACCGTTTTGCTAAAAAAAAACCGCGGGAAATCTCATTTTTTACCTTTGACCTTGAGTAAAACTTTTTCCATACACAGGCATAGTGAAGAACTTCAAAATTTTATTTATAATTATATTTTGAACAATTTTACCGATTATCAGCTTGTAACTTTATGTATAACCTACTAGATCTAGATTGACCGGACTATCTGAAGCATTTTACAAGTTATCGTTTGAGAGAAAATGAATGACCAAAGTACTCTGGCAGGGGAACTAATAGCAAACTTTTTCGGGTATTCTTCTGACTAGTAAAGAAGCATTCCATTTTAGTCCTCAAAGATGAAATCTGATGGTGATTCTTAATCGCAATATGATGTAGTTGTCTACGTACCACAGTATCCACTTACCATCAGGTGGACTGTGTGCTAATTTATCTCGATTATTTCTATTAAAAAAATGTAATTTATAATACCCTACATGCGCGCTTGAAGAAAAATGTCTGATATTGATTTTAATAAATATTTATAACTATTTCGACTTCATTTGGTAATAATAAGTAAGCTCTATATTATATGCAAAACTTAACATGCCTTGGTGCAAAATATAGATGAACATGGGTTCTCTCAAACAATAGATAAGTCGATGGATGTGTCTTAGAGCCGTGCTTCATAGCATCCTTGGGGGAGACCTACGTTGAAGATGATAATGGGCTCTGATTTTTCAAAATGACTTCGATTTTCGTCCTTCACGCGGGCATAACCGCGGGATAGCGAGCCGTGGTAGCTCAGATGGTTAGCGCTCGCTGTAAATTTCACGGTACGCGAGAAAAACGGGGTCGATCCCCGCCGGCACCAATGAAATTTTTAATTGCAATTTTAAGTGCTGATTTACCACGTGCTCGACGGTGAAGGAAAACATCGTGAGGAAACCTGCATGTCAGAGAAATAAATAAAAAAATATATTTCGAAGACATGTGAAGTTCGCCAACACGCATTGGGGCAGCGCGGCGGACAATTCCTTGCCCTAAAAAACCCTCTCAGAAATGAGCGGAGGCCTGTGCCCAGCAGTGGGGCGTATATAGGTTGTAATATATATATATATATATATATATATGATTTTTACTGTTATTGTTTATTATTGTCGATTTTGTATATTTTTATTTTTACTTATAATAAATTTTTAATCAAGAAAACAATATTTATTATTAATAGTATTGACCTATATAAAAAGGAATAGGAATAAATTGTACGGAATATTATGCGATAATTTCCACGCACACTTATACCACGAAATATTGTATTTAGTCGCTACCCTTATAAATGCGAATCCTTTACCTTTAAACGAGCAATTCTTGTATATATATATATATATATATATATATATATATATATATATATATATATATATATATATATATATTATATAATCGGAATGTCTAGAACAGGTAAATGAAATTGTATACTTGGGGAGTGCTTTCAGCCGGGATGGAAGATGTGATTTAGATGTGGATAGGCGTGTCGCTGCCGGAAACAAAGTCAATGGTGCCCTGAATGCATTAATAAAAAGGCAAGGCGTGGTGAAGAGTGCACGCCTTGCAATACATAACGCAGTGTTGGTACCGACTTTGTTATATGGCAGCGAAACCTGGGTATGTCAGAAGAAGCATAAAAGCAAGTTGAATGCAGTGGAGATGCGATCTCTTCGTAAAATGTGTGGCGTTACCATAGCCGACCGAAAGCGAAACGAAGAGATTCGCAATATGGCAGGATTGAAAGATGACCTTATCACAAAAATTGATAGGGGCGTACTCCAATGGTTTGGACACGTTGAACGAATGAGTGAAGACCGAATGGTGAAGAAAATATATAGAGCGAAAGTAAATATTAAAAGGTGTCGAGGTAGACCGAGACTAACTTTCGAAGACCATGTGAGCAAATTGCTCGAAGAGGGGAGGGTCAAGAGTACTCGGATACCTAGACGTGCATGTATGAAGAAGTTAATGAACCTGAAAGAAGCGAAAGAGGTATGTAAGGATCGTGACACTTGGCGATCTGTTCTCTCTGGCTACCCCGTTAGGGATTGTGCGTGACGATAAGTAAGGAATCTCGGAAACGGCTCCAACGATTTTCATAATTTAGTGTCCAGGGAGTTTCGGGGGCAATAAATCGATCTAGCTAGGATTTATTTTTAGAATATGTCTTTTTGTCCGTGTTTTCAGGCAATGAAAAACTGCTTTGTAGAAGTTTTTCATTGCCTGAAAGAAGGTAAATTTTGACATTGTGTTAATGATCGTAATAGCTCAAGTGGATATCGAGCGGTTGCGAAATCCTAATGTCTTGGTTCGCGTCCTGTCTTCGGTCCGACTTTTTTCCTTTTTTTTTTTCAAGTTTCCTTCTTTTGTGAGAAAATCTGTTATTTCGAGCCCCTTTTTTTAGTATTTTTTAAAAATACGAAAATTTTAATTAAACCAGTTGCACTCATTATTTTTTATTCAAATAACCAATTCAGTTTTTTCTATTATGTCAATAACATCAAAAAATATTATTCATGTTTCATCAATTATTTCATGAAACATGAATAATATCAATACCGAGCAAACCTCGGTCATCCAGGTACTACTGCTTAAACGGGTAAAATTTATTGAACTTTACTTTCGTCCGAAAAAAGATCTAAGCTATCCCCAACTCGCGTCTGTAAAGTTTAACTTCATAAATACAAAATCAGAAGTGCACTGAAAGAAGTTTCCAAACTTCAAACTTCAAACTTGTTATATCGTATGATAACTTCTTTAATAACTAAAAGACTATTCTCAATGTCTCGTGTCTCGTGTGGTAATTAAATAAATTGACTTTTCAATACGTTTTATGTATTATATTGTGATGTATATTGAATAAACGATATTCAATACTGTTCTCCGAACAGGTAAGCCTTAAGAACAAAACGACGACTACAAAAGACGAGATTTAAGTAATTAAACTGTAGATCATTTTGATACATACATTTAAATTGTATAAAACTTTGAACTGAAGATTAATTTGTTTTGCGTTGTTTAACTAACCTTTAGTAATTTAGAAACATATCTAATATACGGTCCTTTTATCTGAGGTTTCATTACATGAGTAAATTAAATAAAAATTACGTGCATAGTGCATGAAAATATAAACTTGTTTTGAAATATTTTGTACGGTTTATTTTTGAGTTTTCTGAGCAAAAACAATGTTTGAAAAAAAACGTCAGACGTGTGACACAATGTCACGACTATTGATCCTTACTTACGTCAAATATAAAGCATCAAATATGCTAACTACGTCAGATACACCTATTTGTTTTGTTTGTTCGACAATGTATTTATCGTTTTATTCATACTTAATTCTGTAGTTTTATAGAATTGAGGGTAACAGACAAGCATTTACTTACGAGTACATTTAGGTAGACTACCCAAATGTAAGCAAATGCTGTATGCTGTGGCTCGTAGACATCTAGTCGACCCTATACTAAAAATCAAAATGCAGATGCGTTGTCACCCCTGAAGACTAACATGGAATGCTTCACGTTACCAGGAAAACGGGTCTTCAGTTCTTTATGCTAACCATACGAAACACGACAAAACTAAGCTGCTATTTTATGCTAGTGTTTGTTGAGATTATTGTCCCTTCCGATCGAATCTCTTTATGCTACAGTCATGATACGTGGTAGTAAACATATGATACATTTTTTTTCAGAACAATTGACATTGTTTTAATTATTTAGATAACAATTTTGTCACTATTTTACTGATTTCTTTATTTTTATTTGTATCACAAAATAAGCACAATTCTTTGCTTTATACCAAACCGACTTCCGAATCTACTTAAAAGGTCAGATAAAGATGGCAGTGTTAACCTTTAAGCAATTTGCGTCAAAGATTATCTTAACTATACTTAGAGAATCACGATATGATCCTAAGTGCTCCATCGTAGGAAAGAAACGCTGCATGTTGTGTTCTTTCCTACGGTGAAGTACATTCAGATTAAGGGGATAGAGTAAGTCAACTCAAATTCTAATTTCGTCGCCACTTGCCCGCGCGTCGTATGCTATGTACCGACATGTTTGTAATCACTAATACTGTAAATAGATAGGTCGTTAGATACTTATTTCATTAGGTTTATCATATTTATGCCTGTTTCTTAACGCCAACCCAGTCGCTTCTTATTTTTATAACGGTTATTTACCATTTTAATTTTACGTCGTCCTGTTGCGTAATGTGTATTCTGATCGTATGCGACACAACTTCCCCTTCAAAAGCCGGAGCGATACTAATGGGGCGACAGGAATCAAGCTTACGGGCCGATAGTTTAGGTAATTTCTTTTTGCAGTGAAATTAATGGTATTTTAAAAAAAGTAAATAACATAAGCACTGCTTTATAGTTAGTTCAGTTAGTATGAAAAGTTTCACGATCTTATTTAAAGTATTTTATGAATAACAGCGGTTTATTGTTTATTTTGGAGGTAACTTTGGATTTTTTTTCTATCGAGAAAATTTTACGAAATCGTGTTTTCGTCTAACATAATCCTTAACATTAACCCGTAAACCAAGCCATGCTCACTTTGGATCGCGCAATACCAACCGGTTTGCCCGCCAAACCGTGATCTAATTCGATCAGAATTATGTAAACATGTCTACCTATGAAAAAACTATTTTTTCGTTTTAAACAAAACCAAAGACACTATGCAATAGATATTAGTATCAAAGACAAAGATATGCTCTTTTATTTTAAACCATAACCTGGCAATGTTTCTTAGAAAAAAAAAAAAGAAATCACTCTGAACTTCCGGCGTTCCACGTGTCACTTTGATGAAGGTGCTCCGTGTTTTTTATAGAATTTTATATTTGTGTCTGGACTAAAAACGAAAGTATTATACTTTTTACATTTCTTGTAATATAGTAAACACGTAGATATATAATTTGTGGTATAAAAAGTGAAAAGTAAATTGCCAAAAGTACTTCAAACTTCGGAAGGTCTAATTTGGAGGTTGGTTCATAAATGTGTTATTTATCAAATTCTCATTTATTTTTAGTGTAAAATGTAAGTAAAAATAGTTTTCGTATATATTTCAAATAACATGACGTTGTATTTATTTCAAATTCACACGAACATATTTTAGAAATATTGTTCGAAATGTCACAGATAAAATATTATTATTTTTTTTTATATTTTAATATTTTGGTATGAGTAACGAATGGAAACACATAAAACATAAAAATATACATATTTCCAAACAATTTGATATAAATTTCTCCAAAAACAAAAGTGTAGAATTCAAATTAGTAGTAATTTTGTCACTAAAATTGAAGTATATACTACTACTATGTTATACAGGGTAATTTACGTATTTTATTACAATTTCTAGCAACCAAAAATAATTTTATTCGATAGTTTATACATTCAACAAGAATTCCTGTAAGTTTTATCCATAAATATTGTCTCAAAGTGAAAATATAGCAAAATTTGCAATATAGCAAAAAATTTTCTATATACAAATTTTCCCGCCAAAAAGGTCCCGAGTGAACGGGAGTATAACATGTCGCGCGCTGTCAGAGCGAAGAGGTCTCAACTTTACCATATATTTATTTCAAAATTAATGCTGCAATATTTTCGGCATAACGAAGGATCTTGCTAAGCCATTTGAGATTATATTTCCCCTTAATGACAATATCACTTTTGCTGATCCAAAGTTTCACATGCCCCACAAAATTAATGTTTTTTTTTATGATAAGGTGTTAAAGGACAAATTATTCGAAATTTGATCTAGGGTCATAAAAGGTTCAACTTAGGCTAGCAGCTTAGGTTTGGGGTAGCTTTTATGATGTTGATTAATTCAGTTCCCTGCATTATCATCATGCTTTTACCAAAAGTATATCTTCACAGGTTGATGAAAATAAATTGTTAATATATTGTGACTAATAGAAAATGATGCTTAATGAATTTTACTGACAAACTACGGCTAAAAAGCGTACGCTATTTTGTTCAGCTTACTTTTCGCGAAAAAAATTCTCAATACAAGAGAGGAATTGCATTGAAAAAATTTATTCTGTATGATTAATGCTCTATACTTATGTCTAAAGAAAAATCGATAAAGAATTACCGAAATATGTGATGGGAAATATGAAACCAATTAAGATAAAATAGACTTACGAATAGATAAGTTCTAGTACTCCAGTGAGACAGAGTAACAAACAAATAGAGAAGTTGTTGTTGGCAGATATCGACTGAGAAGATATTTTACGTGAAGAACTACTCGAAAAATGGTAACATATCATGAAGGACATTACAAGTTTACGATGGACCCAAGTGGTACCCAAGTGGATCCAAGCAATAGCATGCATTCGGAGCTTCACACTTTTTGTGATGCTTCAATCGTCGCGGTTGCCGCGGTAGCTTAGCATCATATATATATATATATATATATATATATATATATATATATAGGTACTAAATTGACACTACAGTGACCACTGTACTGTACTTTAGTGTCAATTTAGTCACTGCCAAAACTAAAGTGGTGCCAACCATGCGGATATCAATAATCAAATAATGCAATACCTGTTCTCGAACTGATGAGAACAGTCTTGTAAACTAAATTAAAAGTTGAAATTGCCAAGATTCTAGTCACGTGCTAATGGGTTAGTTGTTATAGCTTAGCCAAGTTGACAACTTAGCTGCTGGATACTTAACGCCGACAGGACATTACTTACACTTATTTGCACGTATGACTTGAATATAAGTATTATTTGTACCAAAATTATTTTTATAATCCATTTCAAATGTGTGAACAGCGCGAACAATATAAATGTCACTATGACAAAAAAGCTCGTGATAGCAAAGTAATGTTCACATTATGTATTAATTTCTTATTCATCATTATTAGTTTGCATTGTTCGCCAGTGAGAAATGTATATTCATTGATTTACCTATAATTGTGATTTTAGGCTTTAAAATTTGTAAGTTCACGGGTCGGTTCAGTTTGTGGGATAATTTACGAATATTATATTTGCATATTTTGCTCAAAATTTTGTTGTTATCATATTGAATAAAATTGAATAATTAAAGTGAATTTATATTGGTAAATTTCCATTTGAATAATTTTACGTTAATGAATCGATATATATTTTTAGTTCTTTTAATAATTTATAAAAGGGGTGTAATTTTGGAATTCGTATGAAATTTGTAATACTTTATTTCAATTTTATTAATATTGTACATCTGGAATAGGCAAACTACATACGGTACATGTTATATTTGTTGACAATCAAACAATAAATGACAATCTTATCTCTGAATCTGGATGTCCCCGACTCTGTATTAAATAGTACACCGATAGTCTACTTCTATGTCACTTTGCTTTGCTTTGTTTTCCCATCAGACACCAACGTGCATTCTACGTATTTCGTTATACACTAACGTCTCTAGATTATAGATAACCGGTTCCAGTTGTGAACATAATATCAGCTTGTTAAAAACCAGCATACCGAACATCAACATTACACGTCATCTTCAACATAACTAGTTAAATGGACATCCACACTATAAAAAAATTTGCATGCGTCTCCCAAAGACTGAGTATGTAATAAATAGTAATATGTAATAAATGTAGTACGTAGTAATAATTAGTATGTAGTATAGTATGTTACGTGAGATATTTAAAAATATCTCTTGTAATATACTTCAATAAAGCAAATAAATAAATACATTTGCGTGCAGTATTACTACATTATTAATGAAAGTGCAATTTTGAGATCATTTACATTTATATCTTCTATCATCACATTTCGTTCATTAATCATCAGATCTTTTACATTTCTATTATCGTACCAATTTAATTTTCCGGTCTTGAATGTAATTCATCATTATTACCATTACAGCCTTTCAAAAGTCCACTGCTGAACACAGTTACCGTGCTTTGTGGTATTCCTTGAGGAGGCCCAAGAAATACCACAAAGCACGGTCCTGAGATACCAACGTCCATCGATTTCCTGCATATCTTACCAGGTCGTCACTTCATCTAGTGGGAAGTCGTCTTACACTTCGCCTACTGGTATGAGGCTGCCACTCGAGAACCTTTTCCCCCAACGATTATCGATTCCTTGCTATACGGCCGGTAAATTGCCACTTCAGCTTACTAATGTACTGGGCTATGTTGGTCACTTGAATGAAATTAATTTCGATTAAATAATCCTTTATATCATATCGTCCCATATATAAGTGGGTGCCGGTGTGGAATTCCAGAAAAATCTCATTACTTCACATATATAGTGATATAACTATCTCTATAATGACCGACGTAAAATACTCAGACTAGCTAAGTGTAGTATTGATCACTAATCCGCTTGCGAAGCTAAGTGTTTTAGGTTAATACAGGGATGATCTTTTAATTTATTAAATACTCTATTTTTATCATATGATTACACATTTTAAATTATTAATTTTTACTTTATGTGATGTAATGCATCCAGCATGATGTAATCCAGCAGTCAATTAGCTGCTGCGCGTATTGATAGAATCAGGCGTTACTTTGCGGAAATCCATTATAATAAAAAATAAAAATATCAATTTTTTTGCAACTTTCCGCTAAACATATAAAATGATGTGTCTTACCTGGATTGAAGCGCACCTCCCGCCCTCCCTCAATTGCATACACTAACTCCGTCACCACTAGACCAAGCACCACTACTCTTAACACCACTATTCCAGGCAAGACACACCATCGACGATAATACGACACGTGTTTCGCCTCTACACGAGGCATCCTCAGGTAATATAGACTCTACGGCGGCTGACCGCTAAGTGTACCGCTGAGTACTTAGCGGTCAGCCGCCGTAGAGTCTATATTACCTGAGGATGCCTCGTGTAGAGGCGAAACACGTGTCGTATTATCGTCGATGGTGTGTCTTGCCTGGAATAGTGGTGTTGAGAGTAGTGGTGCTTGGTCTAGTGGTGACGGAGTTAGTGTATGCAATTGAGGGAGGGCGGGAGGTGCGCTTCAATCCAGGTAAGACACATCATTTTATATGTTTAGCGGAAAGTTGCAAAGAAATTGATATTTTTATTTTTTATTATGCTCCGCGTATGTTAAAATGCAGATATGTGTTGCATATAGGGTACAATAAGCATGTCACATAACATTTTATGAATGCCGTTTTTAAAAATGCCTACGAGACAGGCTCTTGTCTATTACTAGACTTTTACGAACTGATGATGATGATGAATTTGATTCTCAATTGCGTTGGCATTTTTTCCACTTAGACCTTGAGCTGTCACGCTTTATTATTTGTTAATATTTTTGTTTATTTTTTTATTAAATATGTTGCAATACCCGACGTTAGCAAGTCACGAATTAGTTATAAATTACATGTTTAAATGTGTTTTGGAAGCTTCATTCGCAACTGTCCACTTTACTCACCAATGTTCTGGTCTCATTCTACGTCTACTAAAATCCTCCCTTTCCCTCAAAGATAATTTATATTTGGTTTATTTTACAAATCATGCACAAACATTACACTAAACCAAATTATTTATTACCACATTCGCCTGTAGGTATTCGTTTTGTAGGGACCTTTAGATTATGAACGTGGTACCTTCTGACCTGGCATCAGATTACGAAGTTTTTATTTAACATTATCAAATAGAAGTGCTGCCATTTTGCTCACTAGAATCTAAAATTAGATCCAATCGAAATTGAATTTTGATTCGACCCTGCCTACACCTCTGAAATTGTTAGGGCTTTTGTACACGCTAAAAAGTTTCACCGTGTCTTCGGCAGATAAGACCAATTCATCATGTATACGACAAGAATTTTGTCGGATCTAGCCAAGAAAATTTGTCGCGTCTGCTTCTGACAAGATAAACAGAGACGTGTGAACGATAAGATTGTTTTCGGTCAATCATGCACTAGCCAAGTTTGTACTGAATAGAATCATATTAACTACGTAGCAAAGAATGATTATTTTATATTATTTAAATAAAAAAATACTGAAAAAGTACGTAACACATGTACAAAAAACTCAAATTATCTGAAGCAACTCACCTACTCCTCCCCTCAATTCACCGCAACACCACAGAGGTCGTCTTGTCTAGCGCAGACAAGATTTTTTTCTTTGTCAGCGCCGGAGTATTGAACACAGTTCGTGTGTAGAAACGACACGAATTCTTGCATAGACCCTTGCGCCCTCCCTTCTGCCAAGGAGGGTTGCGTTCGTATACGGCTTAGAGATCTCTAGTCAGATCGTTAAGCCAATTCCTAAAAGGCGGTGTTTAGTGGGTAAAAGTCTCCACATAACCACGCAGCCGGCTGCGTGGTATGCTATGAGCATTCACCGCCTCCCTCCCCCGCTTTCCGGAGGGTTGCCCATATTTGCTTCGGGCGCAAAAAAAAAAAGCATAGACCCGGCGACTTTTCTTAGCGTGTACAAAAGCCCTAAGTTGTTATTTTAACACGTGACACGTGATCTCCGCCTACACGAACTGTAGCAGTGCAGCGCAGTTTAAATGCCCTCTTCTAAATGTCAGGAGGCCTTTACCCAGTATTGAAGCGTTTTTGCTGTAACTTTATCTCTACGAAAATAATCAAATATTTCAGTAAAAAATATTATGTAAAAAGACAAGTCTTGATACACTCACGCACTAACTATAAGCACTTACTTGCCAGCCCAGCCCAAACCCTTGGAACTAGAAAGCTGAAATTTTGCACAAGGGTTTCCTTTAAATTTTAGACTACGAATAGGAAGGATTTTAATGTCAGTACGTAATTATCAATTAGCATGTCCATACGCAGTAATATAATAATTCTATACGGTAGTAGAATTCCTCCAGTAACAGCACACACGGTACGGTACAGCCATCCAAAAAAAGTGTAGTCAATATAAGTACTCAGGAATCAACTATAAACAAAATTTCCGTTTTTTTTTTTATTTTTTTTTATAAAAACGTTACCCCCACACTAGGATTTTCTCCTGTATCGCGAAGGCAGTTTACAAACATAAATTGCACAAGGACACACATCCAGACCCGGAACAATTATTTGAAGGTCATACAAATACCTGTTCCGTGCGGGATTCGAACCCGCGGCCCCCGGCGCAGCCACTCCTTGCTAAGCCACGGCGCCACGGAGCCGTCGTATTAAAATAATGTATAGAAAGAAACTTAATACACAAACACTTCTTTGCAACAATCTGCTTATTAATTTAAGCATAACGATACACAACATGTTATAAGTACCTACAATATTTTATGTTTATATCATTTTATACAGGTTTAACAAGACGTCACAAGCGCCTGGTAAAACCCAATTATACATCCGTCATAACATATCCATTAAAAAGAACCATCATATAATATGCTACTTTCGAATTTAATTTTCTATGACGTATTTTACCTCCATTTCATTATTTATATGTATATTTCAATGAATCGACTGGATTCAAATCGCAAGAAAATTTATCAAATTTCCATGTCAATTATTTAGGTAAGTTATCGCTCTCATATAATGTGTCACAGCATCATGACTTAGAATTTTCGGTCACGTTAGATAGAAAGTCAAAAGTTTACCTCAATTTTAAAATATTTAAATACTAGAGTAAATAGGGAAGCTTTTTTTAATTTTTTCTATATCAAGGTTGTACAACGGTGTTTTAAAATAATTACGTTGGTCCATTAGTACATTACCCTCCGCTACGGCTAATTAAGCTTAGTTTCCATAACAATGAGAGGATCCATCGACTAGATCCGCCTCTGGGTTCAGGATAGCTGGTACTTCCGGGTGTTTGTTTTTTTCCTGACCCGATGACCTATAACGGAGGAAGGCGCGCCTTATGTTCCTGGTGCGTCTTACCTGAGAAGCAAAAGGAAAGGAGTAATTCTCCCCCGAGTAGAGGCTGCTATGAGGCGACTGGCGCTGGTGGGGCCATTAATGTGTGCAAAAGCGTTCCCGTGGCCCTGCTAATATACAGCGAAGGTGGAACACTATGAATTTTAATAGGTGCGAGTTCGACATAACCCGTCCTTGCTCATGCAAGATGGGTATCCGTATTCATTTCCCCATGTTAAAAAAGGTTGGGCTAGGTTAGGTTTTTAGAGACTAAACTTTGTCGCGTAGTCTTGATAGTTTATGAAACGTTTATATTTTTTTTTATAAAAAAATATTAGTAATCCTATTAATTAACATTACTAATATTCCCTTTAACCACTTCTGGTAAGCTGAAAATGTTTGTGTTAAGAGTGGTTCACGACAGTAGTCGAATGGTGGATTCGAACCTTTTAAGTTCGCGGTCCGCGCCCTGCCACTAGGCTACTGTCGCTTAAATATAATAATAATATTCTTCTTCGGGAGCATTTGTATCATTTTCAGTCGGCCAACGTGTCCAGCGGCTTTGTGGATATCTGTTAGTACTTCATAATATTTTTCTTAACGAATTGTGGGATCGTCAAGACTTATTTTTTTAAAAATTATAATATCTTTACCTGCAATTACCATAAAGTCATATTTTGAACTTCAATAATAGTCCTTTGATTTTCATTGCTTGGACACTCTCGTTTGCATGCGTTTTTATCAGAATAAGAAGCGAAATAGACTGATTCCACGTATGCAATGCACTCGGCTTATATTATGCAATGTACGTTTGGCGTCAGATACTCTTGTCACTTCTTAGCGAGCGCTCGAGTACAAATTTATACCATGTTTTCTAATTCTGAGAGGGAGTTCGAGAATGATTTGCTTATTCTGATGTTCATAAACAAGTAGTACCCGGTTGACCGAGCTTTGCTCGGTTTTTTTTTAATTCGTGTGTTATGGAAATTATATTTAGATACAAATTACATACTAATGAAATAAGAATAATATTTTTTGATCTTAGCGACATAATAGAAAAAACTGAACTGGTTTTTGAATAAAAAATCATGAGTGCAATTAGTTTAATTTAAATTTTTGTGTTTTAAAAAATACTAAAAAAGGGCTCAAAAAAATAGATTTTCTCAAAAAAGAAAGGAACATGAAAAAAAAATTAAAAAAGTCGGTCGGTCGGTCTGGGCTCGAACCGGGGTATTAAGATCCTGTGACCAACCATTATACCAAATAAGCTATTTATAATAACTAACAATCCGTCAAAATTTACCTTCTTATTCTAACCATATTGTAGCAGTTTTTCATTGCCTAAAAACACGGACAAAAAGACATTTTCTAAAAATAAATCCTAGCTAGATCGATTTATTATCCCCGAAACTCCCTGGACACTAAATTTTATGAAAATCGTTGGAGCCGTTTCCGAGATCTCGATTATATATATACAAGAATTGCTCGTTTAATAGTATAGGATATCCACGCCATAAAGAAAACGTTTAGGTAGTAATTCTGTTAAAAATTAAAATGTATGATTTTTAATGCAGACAAATACATAAATATGTAGAATACAATGTGTTATTTCTGCAATATTTATAAAAACATGTTTCATATCTTAACTTAACTAAGATAGAAATACAAAGAACTACTTTTTTAATTTCACGCCTATTCACACTCACACTCACTAGGTATACAATTTATCTTTTCCCATACTGTATATCGTAATTTAGCATCGCGATATTCTACGCGTTTAATTTAATAATTTTTTAAATTTAATAATTTTTTTAAATTATAAATTTAAATTATAAATACATTCGTATCACCTTACTAAATCAATGAGCTGTTCATCTTAAATTTTGACAACAAAACGCTACGCGTTCTATTTGTTTATGACGTGCTACGCGTTAGTTCTAGACTTAAAGTAAAGTCCTTACTCTTTACTCTGTGGTTCTAGTAACATTGTGGTCGTACGCGTTGGATGGTGTCTGAACATCCTTTTCACCTTCCCACGCCGATCTAGACATCGCAGATCGACGTTGCGTCGGGCGCGTGTGATTGCGTTGCATGCGATAAGTGTGTTTCTAATGTATAATCCTTCATAAAAAATCAAGAAGAGTCTGTCTGTCATAATGTATTGCATACGTTGCATACGTGAGACCGATCTGTATCTACCTTAATTGTCCGCTACCATGATGCATCTCAAAAACAATATGATGTCAGCACCTGTAACGGTGGACAATGTTACTATTTTACGATTTGATCATTAATATGACCATATGTAGTATGTAGTAAACCATGAACTAGCCATGCGTTTAGCTGTTCATATCGTCAAAAACTGATTACTCATCGATCTGGCCAGACCATATCATAAGATCACACATACATCTCACAGAAGATCTCACAGAATACCAGCGTCAAATAGCAGCTTAATGCTGCTGTGTTTCGTATGGTGAGTGTAGAGAACCGGAGACCCTTTTTACTGGAAAAGAGGCATTCCATCTTAGTCCTCAAGGCTGACAACGCATCTTCATGTTGATTCGCAAACGAGGATGGATGAAGATGTCTATGGGCCACAGCAACCACTTACCATCGGGTGGACTGTGTGCTCGCTTGTCACCCTTTTCCTATAAAAAAATAATTTGGGCAGCGGGTATTTTTCATTTCATTAAATGGTTGGCCACATCATGTAGTGATCAATTCTATAATGTGCCAACTATCCTAGAAAATTGGTTGAGGTTCAGTGATGTTATAAGTACAAAGCAAAGAGTTTGAAATCACTACGTTTTAAACAATCAGATGGTGTTTAGTGGCGTTTGATGTTGTTTCTTTTTTGACTCTGACGCTGTCGCTTTAATGCAAAGCATCAACATTTAAGACGTATTTAGAAACAAATACACGACATTTAAGAATACGGACATTAAATCACATAACATAAAAAAGTTAAAAATTTCTCCACTTGTAACTATTTCTAAAAATAGATGGTAATTGAAGGAGAAATCTAAATTAATTATACTATTAATTTATTTATGATATGTAAGATTTCATTTTTTTATATTGTGTGTTTGTCAAAAAAAAACGTTTAATCCTTTCTTTTTAAATGTTTTGATCTCTGTAGTTCCATTGCTGGCGGTGGTTGCCTCGCATTCTATAAAGGATTTTCCATAATAACCTCGTATAGCGGATGCCGGTCTGAATTTTTAACGTCAGCCGCGATATATCCGCCACCTTACAGAAGCCATAAAGTAATTGTGGACTTTCCCACAGTAGTCTCCAAAGACGGAATGAGTTATTGAAAATTTAAAGTTATTCTCTTACGCTATCAATACCAGAAAATCCTCTTCAACTACTTAAACTTTTGAATTGAAAGGAAACTTCAATCTTTTATACAACTCAGTAAATTTCTAAGCGAACGCACACTTCCAAGATAAGACGTTTTCACATAAATTATTGGTACTATCAAAACATGAGGTCCATTTAATCGAATTAAGATAATAATATTAATAATAGAAGCTTATCATAGTAATAAAAACTTTTATTTTTGCTTAAGATAATAATTCCCTTAAATGAAAAGTCCTCTGTCATAATTATGTCAGAAACGATGTTATCTATTTGAGAGTTCTTATCTCCAATCAAAAAGGCAACGTTTTTTTTTAACTCAACAAAGCTTATTATTTTGTCTTACGATTGCCGTATCTTGAGGATTTGAGAAATTTCAATCTTCAGTTGAAAAACCCTTAATAAAGTTAATGGAAAACCATAATGTCATTGTTAAATTAATACTACCTTAGATTATAGGATAGTGTAATTCAAAGAAAAATGGAGCTTCTGCCCATTTAAAATTACATTAGTACTAGTATTTTGATGTTTGACATTAATTTTGTCAATCTTTGCAACATCATTTTGCATAATATACATTCTATTCGTCACATCTACACGCAGCGCTCTGTTTCAGATAGTTTGCCACCCAGTTACTCAATATCACGGTTAAAAAGTTAATTTATCTAAGTATTGCTTAAAATATTAAAATTATAAGACCCAATTTGATAACAGTAATGTTTCAAGGTTCGTGAATTAAGAAACATATGTCTAATTTATCGATTTTGTTTTACTACTTTGACTTTGTTTAGATGTAACGAGAAAAATTAAAAAATATGTATACCTACACACACACTCAATATATCATAACGATAAAATCGATCCTGCTTTGGGTCAGAGCCCTGTTTACATAATTTACATTATGTCGAGGTGCGTTGCAAAAATAGAAACTGTGGATTTTCGTGTGCTGTTATTACCTTTGTTTCACTGTTAATACAATCTAGCGTATTTTCAAATGAACAAGTCATGTAGTGGTGGCGTAAGACTATCTGACGAAGAAGAGGCGACAGAGCCTATAGCGTCTCTAGAAAAACTGCGGTTATCAACCCGCCTGTGAAGTTTGGTAACTATGGCAACTATCCTCTTCATGTATATCCTCTTTATAGGTATCCCCATATTCAACCGTGGAATTTGATAGGCTGCCATAAATGGATAAATGAATGGCTACAACATGTTGCAAAATTTACAATAACATAACAAACAAATTATGTAAACTAATCATCATCATCATTCATTATTATCAGCCCATCAAGTCACTGCTGCACATCCCCCATTATAGAAATGAATCTACGCAATCATAGTATCAAATTCGGTCAGCCATCGCAGTGTCTACTTCACCTGAGGATGCATCGTGTAGAGGCGAAAAACTTGCCGTATTATCATAGGTGGTGTGTCTTTCTCAATGTAGTGGTGTTGGTTTCCGAGCGCAATATGCTTTCGTTCTGTAAGAACAATAAAAATCCGCGTTAAAGAACACATGGCTGACGTGAAAAAGCGACGCTCCGGTAAATCTGCAGTCTGTGAACACGTACAGGATCGCCCACGTTACTACATCAGATTTGATAGACCACAAATTCTCGCTAAAGAACACTGATTCCTTCTAGGAGTGATTCTCAGGGTTATTAAAAGAAAAACATCCTGATTTTACTAGAGTAGTCACCCAAGCATCCTGCTGCAATGCTGCTGTCTGCTGGCTGCGTCTGCTAAGTAGATAGGTCTTGCGTGTTGATTAAGTGACCGCTCAAAGTATGCGATGCACGAACAGTACGACGTTCTAGTTTAACTGAATTTCTAGTTATTTTATAGAAACTCCGGGTTGGTTGTAGAATTTTACTAGGTCGTAGACTCCTTTTTCTGTCCAGAACTGACGTATGCGTTGGTACAACCCACTTACATATTTCTGCCGCTAAATTGCAGTGTTTACCGTAGTGTATTTCCGTGCAAATGGTATACTCAAAAAAGTAAGCTCACAGGAAATTGATGAAAGCTGTTTGACAAACTCTCGCTGTTGTAATTTAACATACATGTTGTCTAAGTCTGGTAGTCTTATAGTCCGTAGTGTATACAGCTAAGATTGATGATGGAGAAATGTCAACAAAGCTGATTAGTTGCGTTATCCATCTTTACGACTATCATTTGCTAGGTGGTAGATCTTCTTCTTTGCCTAGGAATCCGTCTGTGTAATTACTAATTTCTTATCTATTTATGTCACTATATAGCAGTTCGCTTACAGCTGTGTTTTGGTAAAAAGAGTATAAGGAGCTAGGTTATGAGGCATTCCATCTTAGTTCTCAGAAGTGACTACGCACCTGTAGCGTACTTTAATTAATGTTGGTAGCAGATAGTTATGGGCTGTAATAGTCACTTCCACTGACCTCTATATATACATAATGCGCAGTCACTTAGCATTAGACTGTAAATTCGTTTGTCACTTCAATTCCTAAATAAAAAAAACTGATAACATCTGACCACTTACTGCCCTATAAAGATACAGTATTGTCCAAGTTTTTGTAGTGCTAACATAAGCTGTGATGTAATGACTGTTATAATTAAAAAAAAAACTATTAAATTGACAAGCGCCCGGAGCTGATACAAGAAAAAGGAATAATGCGGCTTTAGAACTTAATAGGCAGGAGAGAAGGACCACATATGACAACTCTAAGGAATAAAAGAAATGTTAATGGAATAGAAAACCCGGAATAGAACGGACAGAATGACATTCATCTAAGATACAAGATTACTAGGTACACCCGGATGGTAAAAGTTTCACGCCTAGATTCTTCCACGTATGCAAGTAACATACCTGCTCGTTCGTAAGAAATCATTTTTCTAACTGATTTATTCAAACCGTCTTTTAATCCTATAATCTAAGGTAGTATTAATTTAACAATGACATTATGGTTTTCCATTAACTTTATTAAGGGTTTTTCAACTGAAGATTGAAATTTCTCAAATCCTCAAGATACGGCAATCGTAAGACAAAATAATAAGCTAAAAATATAATATAAAAATAATATATATATATATATATATATATATATATATATATATATATATATATATATAGGAATGAAGAAATTATGACAGAAAAATTTATTACAAATGTGGGTGTAGTAGTGATGAATGAGTAATTACATAATAGGTCGGTGAAAAAGTTTCCTCGTATTTTGGTTGTATAAAATTGAAGAAAAATCTCTTTGGTTGTACTGTTTGTATCTGGCTGGTATTAATATGAATACATATAGGGCATTATGAAAAGGAAAAATAAAATGCAAAAAAAAAAACAATACACTTTACCGCCATTTTTCAAATGTTTTTCTGTCCGCCAAAATGATTGAACCTAACCAAAAAAAAATCGATACATTCTGAAGTTTTCCTACAAATGAAGCGACTCACAAATTTTCTACCGTTAGGTCACGCCCATTAAGTAAAAAACTGATTCTTTTTTCCTTGTCTTTTGCTTGCAATTCTGCGATAGAGATAACACTACACTAGCTCGACTTGAATAGACTATTAGACTATAGTTTACTTTAGCAATGTCCATAGCATAATGTCGTATTGTATTTTGCTATGAGATACGTAACTGACAATGAAATTATATTTGTTTTACGGAAGAAGGCTATAAGAACAATCAAAAATTTTAAGCCTAAAGAGTCGCTCAAACATAAATTTATGGAAATTAATATTAAATTTGGTATCTCAATACATTTACGAGAAAGTGACATAAGTACACAAAAATAAAAGTATTTTCAAAGAAATAAGTGGTATTAATTCTGTAAATACTAGGAAGAGACTCAAGCTAGTAGTACCAGTTACTCGACTCCACCGAGTCAGTAATTTATAATTGGGCGATGTATACGCTTTTACAAAAATCTCGTAGAATATACAGAATTTAGCCTTCTAAATGTTCAAAAACATTATTAAACAAAGTTTTTGAAAAACAATTATTATAATATTAAGGAATTTATGGATGACTAGCAGTGGCCCGCGATTACATCCGCGTATAGCAAGCGTCTGAGTTGCGCGATATGACTGCCCACTTATAAGGCGTTCACTACCGTTTTTCTCGGTTCTTATCGGTCGGCTAGTTATGCGTCGCTCACGCGCCGATCCGAGTCTTGAATTATTTTAATTTATCATTATCTATGCATCCACATAACATGCTGTAAAGAGCAAAGTTTATCTACATAAAATTGTCTTGATGATAAAGTAACTTTCGATCGTAATAACTTAATAATAACGCCCATAAATCGCATTTTAGTTTATAAATAGTTTTTCGTCACTAAATATCTCATTGTGGCTTATGAATAGAAATAACCATATGGTATCGTGAACTCTTTATAGGTGGAATAAAGATCTTTAAAAATCAATTTTCAAAAAAAGTCAATATCTTTGTAGAACATTGCATTATCGTATCATTAACCATTGCGCCAGTACACGCTGATAAATCAGTTTGGGCTTGCTTTATCTACTGACTTTCTTAATAAATTTTAAAGCTAACTGAGAGGTTAGCGTAATACTAGATAGCCTATATAACTACCTCATGAATCTGGATATAAAATACAAAAAGAGTTTTTCAAATCGGAATGGTAGTTCCAGATGTTAGTGTTTAAACAAACAAAGAAAGGTCGTCCGCTTTATTATACCGGTAATAGTAATTGGAACGGGAATGAAGTGAACGCTACCAAACTATTTTTTATTTATTTTGGGTTGTTAATAATTGTGTAAAAAAGTAATGCTGGTTTTCTTGCTGGTTCTTCCCAGGACAGAGATTTTTTTTCGAACCAGTGGAAAATTAAACGAAAGAGTAAGATGCATGTAATATAGAGGTAAGGAGGACAATCTCCCATAGGAGAATAGTTGAAAATGTGTCCTTCTGTAAGCAGTAAATAACAGTTTTTAAAAACCTCTCCACAACAACGCTCGAGTAGCTACAGGGCACGATAAATCGCCGTAAAATACGTCGACTGATTTTGAAAATAAAAAATTTGGAAGCAATAAAATAATTATTGTAAAAAGAATTATGATGAAAGTCTGTTATGCAATAAAAAAATTATAAAATATATTTTAAAATTTAGACTGAAGCTACAGTGGCGCCACCTATTTAGAGCTTTCCTACGGACACTTTTTATATAGTGTCTGTGCTCCTTACCTCAACACTCCATAGTAAGATTCAATAAGTACTAACAGTATTATTTATAATCCATTTTAAATAAAGTTTCTGTTTCTGTTTCTGTTTTTTATAGATGAAAGATTAACACAGTGTCAAGGTTGTATAGCTAATACTTAGACCAGCGACGAGCAGCACTCTAATGTAGGTTATAGTTTAGCTTTATAACTACTGCAAAGGTGCAATCCGTCTGGTACAGCTATCGTCAACTGGCCTGCTAAGCTAGGGGTTAAGGCCTTCGATCAACAATACCAACTAGATAACGGGTCACGTACAAAATCATAGCTAAATACTGTCAGCATGAATATAAACTATGAAAAGACATAAATTAAATAACATTTAGTTTGAAATCAACCTTAAGTTATAACAAATAAAATTCTTTTTCCCGTTATTGTCTTGCGAGCTACACTCTGACGTGCAAGAGCTCACGTCGCATGTGCGCTCTTATTTACGTAGATGGATTTCTTGCGCCGACCCGACATCTAGTTGATATTGTTGATCGAAGGTTAAGGCAAATCCTTTTTACAACGGGAGAGGCTATAGATGAACATTATATCTCAATGAAGCTGAAACACAGACAGGATCCTCTAGATTTTGTTGCTCTCACTCCTGCTCACTTTTTTATCTTAGTTCCTTTTTTTCGCGAAAGACTATAATAAGATCCATACTAATATTATAAATGCGAAAGTAACTCTGTCTGTCTGTCTGTCTGTCTGTCTGCTCCTCTTTCACGCCTAAACGGCTGAACGGATTTTGATGAAATTTGGTATGGTGATAGATGATAACCTAGAAATGGTCATAGGCTATAAATAATCACGCCATCGTTCTTAGGGGGTAGGCAGTAGGCAGATAACTAAATTGAGTTAGTGATTTTTAGTCGTTTTTGTTGGGACTTTTGCTCTTTCACGTATAAAAGGCTGAACAGATCTGTAAGGTAATAGATGGTTACCTAAAAACGGATATAAGATCAAAATGATCACGTCATAGTACTTAGGGGGTAGGAAGTAGGCAGAAAACTGAATTGAGTTAGTGATTTTTTATGGTTTTTGGTTTTTTTTTTTTTTTTTTTTTTTTTTTATAGAAGAGGGGGCAAACGAGCATGCGGCTCACCTGATGTTAAGTGACTACCGCCGCCCATGATCAACCGCAACACCAGGAGAATTGCGGGTGCGTTGCCGGCCCTTTAGAAAGGAGTAAGCTCTTTTCTTGAAGGTCCCCAGGTCGTATCGGTCCGGAAAAATCGCCGGTGATAAACTATTCCACAGAGAGGTTGTACGTGGAAGAAAGCTCCTTGTGAAACGTACAGTGGTGGACCGCCAAGCATCCAGATGGTGTGGATGGTATCGGGACGTTTGCCGTGTCGTGCGTTCACGAAATTTGGCGGCTGGGATTAATCCGAACAATTCCTCAGAGCACTCCCCGTGATAGATGCGATAAAATACGCAAAGAGATGCAACATCTCTTCGCAACGCCAGTGAATCGAGCCGATCGGAAAGCACTCGGTCGTCGACGATTCGAGCCGCTCTGCGCTGGATGCGGTCAAGTGGAAGGAGCTGGCACTGGGGAGCCCCAGCCCAGAGATGGGAACAGTATTCCATGTGCGGTCGAACCTGCGCCTTGTAAAGTTGCAGGCGGTGTGCCGGCATGAAATACTGCCCCGCTCTGCTGAGCACGCCAAGCTTTTTAGAGGCCAATTTGGCCTTCCCCTCCAAGTGACCACGAAACTGCACGTCACTCGATATGTCGACGCCGAGGATTCCGATACTGGCTGAGGCAACAAGGGGAGTGCCTTGAAACTGAGGGGATACGACAAAGGGGTTCTTTTTAGCGGTTAACGCGCAAACTTGTGTCTTCTGGGGGTTAAACTGGACTAGATTTAGTCGTCCCCAATCCGAGACTCTGTTCAGCAAAGACTCGACTTCAGACACAAGTTTGTCCCGGCACTCGGAGACGTTTTCCCGAGAAATATTGGCTCGGCCGGTGTAAAGAGCATCACCAGTGCTGTCATCTGCATAGCAATGAATGCTACGGGTATGCAACATATCATTGATATGCAGAAGAAACAGCGTTGGCGATAGCACGCAGCCCTGTGGAACACCAGCATTAATAGGCTTGCAATCGGAGCTTGCACCGTCTACAACGACCTTGATGCTCCGATCTGCAAGAAAGCTGGTGATCCAATCGCACAATTTCTCGGGAAGCCCATAGGAAGGGAGCTTCGAAAGAAGCGCTTTGTGCCAAACCCGATCGAAGGCCTTCGCAATGTCCAAACTAACGGCCAATGCCTCCCCCTTGAACTCTACTGCCTCCGCCCATCTGTGAGTGAGGTAGACCAGAAGATCACCAGCTGACCGACCACGGCGAAAACCGTATTGGCGGTCACTAATCAGCTGGTGATCCTCAAGGTACCTCATGAGCTGGCAGTTTACAATGGACTCCATTGTTTTGGAGAACAAGGAGGTGATGGCGATTGGCCGGTAGTTGGACGGGTCTGAGCGGTCGCCTTTTTTAGGGATCGGGTGGACGAAAGCAGTCTTCCATGATTTTGGGACTACGCCTAGGGAGTAGGAGTACCGGAAAAGACGCGTTAAAACCGGTGCCAACTCTGGAGCACACGTCCTCAGCACAATTGGGGGGATTCCGTCAGGCCCACTCGACTTGTGGATGTCCAGGGAGAGGAGTGCTTTGCGAACCGAGCGCTGTGTGAACTGCACTTCCGGCATGGAGCACTCACACCGCGGGATGGTCGGCGGCGTACTCCCCCCGTCATCGAGAGTCGAGTTAGACGCAAAGAAGGAGCCTAGAAGATCGGCTTTCTCCTTTGCAGTATGGGCCAGTGAGTCGTCCTCCCTGTGCAGAGATGGAAGAGATGGCTGACAGAAATTCCCCTGGACAGCCTTGGCGAGAGACCAGAATGCACGGGTTCCAGAAGGAAGGCGAACTAGTTTCTCGCCAATTCTGCCTATGTGCTCTGACTTTGCCTTGGCAATGACTCTTTTGAAGGACCTAGAGGCGGAATTATACTTCTTTTTTAGAGCGCTGGTGTTTACATCCCGGGACGCTGATGCATCAACCCAGGCTTGGTAGCACTCCTGCTTATAGCATGATGCTATTTTACAGGAGCGACCAAACCATGGCTGAGATTTGCCTCCAATGGGCACCACAGAGGAAGGAATATTGGTGGGAATTTTGCTCTATCATGCCTAAACGGCTGAACGGATTTTGATGAAATTTAGTTAGGTGATAGATAGTAACCTAGAAAAGGATATGGGCTATTAATATTCATGCTATCGTACTTAAGGCGTAGGCAGTAGGCAGAAAACTAATTAAGTTAGTGATTTTTAATAGTTTGGTTTAAAAGTTTACCTCATTCACGCCTTAACGTCTGAACGGATTTTTATAAGACTTGGTTAATATAAAGATAGGATCCTAGGCACGGACACAGGCTACTTCTTACGGCGGGAAAATACCTCATTCCCGCGGAAATCTAGCGTGATCGTGTCAAGAAGCGAATGACGCCATAGCTACTGAAATGATTTTGATGTTTTTTTTTTTAAATGAGTGTTACTAAGACTTAAAGTTAGTATTTGATCACTTTTCTAACTTAGAGGGTCGGTGGGCGCCATAATTTAGGGAATTTATTATAAAATTTTGATGCATCTGTCTTTATTTAACAGTTTTACTTGGATCGAAACTTAGCGACATACCATCACACTACTTAACTTATAGGGTAGGAAGGTACCAAAATTCAGACTACTTTTTACTTCGGGAAAATATCTCATTCCCACAGGAACCTATACACAGCTACCTATCTACAACATTAAAACTCTGTCTAGAATCACATTACGCCATAGCTATTGATCTGATTTGTATACGATTTTTTATTCAACTGACTGTTAAATTACATACAGATAAAATCTAATTACCTACACCACAGAATTAATATAGTACTACATAACTAGCTACGCTTTAAACTTGAGGAGGTAATTAGATAGACATTTATACGAACTTTATGCTCAGTAATCAATCATAGTGATAAGTTAATACTCATTTTAGACAAAGAAACGGATAGGTAATCAGTTCATCACCGAAATTATAACACCTACACTTAGTTTGTTTACTATTCAACGAGGGAAAATAATTCAATTCAATATAACGCAAACCTTCAAATCATACGTCGTCGTAGTGAATACAAGACGCTGCGCCGAGCGAAGAGGCGGTGCGGCGCGAGGGGAGGGCCGTGCCCAACTGTGCCTACCCAAGCGGGCAGACGCACGAGGGCAGACGTCGTCGTCGCACGTATGCGAATATTGAAATATTGCGTTACGAAACTCTATTCGTTGCGTATTTTTGGTTAGCTAAAAACGTTCTTTTTAAATTCAGAGTTGAAATAGGTACTACGGTCTACGCGTAGGGTCTGTAAGCTTTAATTTAGTCCTTTGTTTTAGATATCTAAATAAATATTTGGTAGGTTATTATTTTTGAGTCCAAGTTGACGTCATTTTCGTATTTTTATTAAGTACTTAGTTACATTTTTATTATTAGGTAGTTAAGGTAGCTGTTAGATGTAGGTATTTTCTTAACCAATCATTCATATCTCTAGGTTTACTCAGATACGTATTATTCTTTATTTTTGCAGTCGCTTTCATTTGTTAATTCTCAATTTTATTCATGTGTAGGTTAAGTGTTTTTTAGCTCACATCAGGATGTTTATAGTTCGTAGTAAATTAGTTTAGTAATAGATTTTGTCATTACATTATAGTACTTTTATGTTAGTTTTGATAGATAAGTAGGTAGTACCAGTAGTGAAGAAAATTGTGTATTGTGGTGTGGTACATAAATTCAATATTTTTGAATTTATTTAGTTAATTTAGGTTTTAGGTATAAAAGGTTTGTCAGGTGCATAGTTGTTTCGGTTCAATACGTTATTGATTGATTTAGATATTTAGGTTATAAGTAAAAAAGTTTGCTTTATCGAAGTTTTTATAAAAAATTGTCTTACGTTGTAGTTTTTAAAACTACCGATTTTACAAATCTTTAATTATTGTTTTATTGTTTTCGATATGCCACGCAAACGTAAATCCAATCTAAGCCGTAGTTCTAGCAGAGCTCGAACTGCAAAAGTTGCTAGAAGCCAAGAATCTGAAGAGCAGACTCAGACGCGTCAGATGTTAGATTCTCAGCGTCATGCGACTCAAAGAGCTTCTGAGACCTATACGCAGACTCAAGCCCGTAGGACCTTAGATGCTGAGCGCCACGCATCTCAAAGGGCCTCTGAGACGTTTACACAGACTCAAGCCCGTCAGGCCCTAGATGCTGAACGCCACGCATCTCAAAGAGCCTCTGAGACGTTTACGCAGACTGAGACCCGTCAGGCCCTGGATGCTGAACGCCACGCATCTCAAAGGGCCTCTGTGACCTATACGCAGACTCAAGCCCGACAAACCTTAGATGCTGAGCGCCACGCATTTCAAAGGGCCTCTGAGACGTTTACGCAGACTCAGGCCCGTCAGACCCTGGATGCTGAACGCCACGCATCTCAAAGAGCTGCTGAGACAGTGGAACAGACTCAGACACGTCGAGTTTTAGATGCCGAACGTCACGCGCAATTGATTGCGGCAGAGACTGACGAAGATTCACAAAGACGACGTCTTTTAAATGCTGAACGGCAGGCAGAAAGAAGACGTACGTTTTCAATGAGTACGTGGGAGGCATTTAATGGTGCCGCTTTTGAGTATGACCCTTTGATCGACTATGTTAATCACCGATTGGTTATCATTGGGAGAATGGATAAAAAATGCAGATATTGTGAAGCACTGAAATGGAAAGAAGAAACTCCAGGTATGTGCTGTTCTGGTGGAAAGGTTAAAATTCCATTACTTGGCGAACCAGAGGAGCCTCTTAAATCTTTACTTTTATACGACAGTAACGAATCGCGCCGGTTTTTAAGCAGGATTAGAAAGTATAATTCTTGCTTTCAGATGACGTCATTTGGTGTAGATAAGGAGGTCGTAATGCCTGGATTTTCACCTACTTTTACCATCCAAGGACAGGTGTATCACAGGATTGGTTCCTTACTTCCCGCAAATAATGAACAACCAAAGTTTTTGCAACTTTATTTCATGGGCGATGAAAAAAACGAAGCTGATCGCAGGTGTCAAAATATACAAGGAATCGAAAGGGATACTGTTTTAAAAATCCAGAGAATGTTGCATGAACATAATCGCCTTATCAATACTTTCAAAACAGCACTAGAAAGAATGCCGGGAGAGGATTATAGGTTGGTGATGCACCCCGATCGCACACCAAGTGGGGAACATGAAAGGCGGTATAATGCACCGTTAATAAATGAAGTCGCAGCCTTGGTTACAGGCGAACAGTTTGCTTTCCGTGATATAGTTTTACAGGCCCGAGATGACACATTAACCAGGGTGCCTGATACTCATAAATTTTATGATGCGTTGCAATATCCGATCATATTTAGTAAGGGACAAGAGGGGTACCACTTTCAAGTTCCTCAAATTAATCCTGTAACAGGTCTTCCCTTGCATAACAAAAAGGTTTCATGCATGGATTTTTATGCCTACAACATGATGATACGAGAAAACAACTTTAACATTGTACAAAGATGCAAGCAACTGGCCAATCAGTTTTACGTTGACATGTACGTTAAAGTTGAAAGCGAGAGGTTACGGTACATATCATTAAATCAAACTAAACTAAGAGCAGAGAATTACATCCATCTTCAAGACGCTGTGGCAAATGACGCTAATTTAAATCCAAATAACTTAGGTCGTATGGTCATTTTACCATCTTCATTTGTAAATAGCCCGCGGTACTTACACGAATATACTCAGGACGCGTTTGTTTATGTGCGTACACATGGTCGCCCTGACTTATTCGTCACCTTTACTTGCAACCCAGCCTGGCCCGAAATAGTCAATCAGTTGATGCCGGGGCAAAGCGCAATAGATAGACATGATGTAGTCGCAAGAGTTTTTAGACTAAAAGTTAAAAAACTAATGGATGTGATTAATAAAGGCCGAGTGTTCAGAGAAGTGCGCTGCTTTATGTACTCTGTCGAATGGCAGAAACGTGGACTGCCACATGTCCATATATTATTGTGGTTAAAAGATAAGTTACGACCCGATCAAATAGATAACATAATCAGCGCTGAAATACCGGATCCTAACATTGACAAGACTCTCCATGACATTATTGTAAAAAATATGATTCACGGTCCATGCGGACCCGAAAATCCACAGTGCCACTGCATGAAAGACGGAAAATGCACAAAAAAATTTCCTCGCAAGTTAGTGAAAGAGACCGTTCACAACGACCACGGATACCCGCAGTATCGTAGAAGAGCGCCAGCAGACGGAGGTCGAACAGCAACCGTGAAGCTCCGAAATGGTAGCTACGTTACGGTTGATAATAGTTGGGTAGTCCCCTATTCACCAATTTTATCAAAAATGTTTAACGCCCACATAAATGTTGAGGCATGCAGTTCAGTACGCGCCATCAAATATATTTGCAAATATATAAACAAGGGTAGTGATCAAGCTATTTTCAATTTTAGAAATACTGATCTTGTGAATCCCGTAGATGAGGTACAAACTTATCAGTCTGGTCGGTATGTCAGCAGCAACGAAGCCGTGTGGCGTCTGTTAGCATTTCCGTTGCACGAAAGGCATCCCACCGTGACACATCTCAGCGTGCATTTAGAAAATGGTGAACGCGTTTATTTTAATGAACACAATTTCCACGAACGAATAACTACTCCGCCAAAAACCACACTCACTGCTTTTTTTGATCTTTGTATCAGAGATGAGTTTGCAAAAACTCTTCTTTATGTCGAGGTGCCGAGGTATTATACTTGGGATGCAAGTAGGAAAACTTGGAAACGCCGCATTCAAGGTACTTCAGTTCACGATTGGCCTGGCGTCAAATCTGGAGATGCTTTAGGACGAGTTTATACAGTTCATGTTAGTAACATGGAATGTTTTTGTCTACGCATGCTTTTACACCATGTGCGCGGACCTACCTCTTTCAATGATCTAAAAAAATACAACACACAAGATTATCCTACATTTCGAGAGGCATGTGAGGCAAGAGGATTACTGGAGAATGACAACCATTGGGATGTGACACTGGAAGAAGCTGCTCAATGTAGATCAGCAGGCAAGATGAGAGAGCTATTTGCTGTATTAGTAGCGACATGTGGTCTTTCAAATCCTCAACAATTGTGGGATAAATACAAAAATGATATGACCGACGATATATTGCACAGATTACAAGAGCAAAATCCCAATGTCACGTACAGTGATTTAATTTACAATGAGGGTTTGACAAAAATTGAAGACCAGGTTAAAACAATTTCTGGAAAGGATTTATCAGATTATGGAATGATCAGACCACAGAAAACCGAGGAAATCAGTAGCGATTTAATACGGGAACTAGATTACGATACTGCTTCCTTACAACAACAATTGACAGAGTCTGTTCCACGTTTGATCCCAGAACAAAGGTTAGTATTTGACAATGTTTTCAAAAAAATCGAAGATGGCGAAGGTGGTTTGTTATTTTTGGATGCTCCCGGAGGCACGGGA
Source organism: Parnassius smintheus behrii (assembly GCA_036936625.1). NCBI lineage: Eukaryota > Metazoa > Arthropoda > Insecta > Lepidoptera > Papilionidae > Parnassius > Parnassius smintheus. The sequence continues at coordinate 15,977,732 of JAUPFT010000006.1, forward strand.
AAAACCTTTCTTTTAAACTTGCTTTTAGCGCAAATCCGAAAAGATAAAGGAATTGCTGTAGCAGTTGCCTCTTCCGGAATAGCCGCCACTCTGCTCAATGGTGGTCGAACGGCACATTCGGTGCTTAAACTGCCATTAAACTTAGCCCATGAAGAAATGCCAGTCTGTAATATAAGTAAAAACAGCGAGCGTGGACGTATGTTGCAGCAATGTAAATTATTAGTTTGGGATGAGTGTACTATGTCCCATAAAAGAGCAATTGAAGCTCTAGATCGGACTTTGAAAGACATCAAGAGTAATCCAAATATCATGGGGGGGATGGTGGTACTTTTAGCGGGCGATTTTAGACAGACTTTGCCGGTTATCACTAAAGGCACCCCTGCAGATGAAATAAATGCGTGTTTAAAAGCGTCAACGTTATGGGTGCACGTAAAAACGTTTAGTCTGTCTACAAATATGAGAGTGCAACTACACAATGATGTACAATCTGGACATTATGCTGCTGCTCTTCTTAAAATTGGAGAAGATCGTATGGCAAAGGATGGTAATGGCATGATTACATTGGATCGTGAATTCTGCAATGTTGTGCATAATCCAGATGATCTAAATAACTTCGTCTATAGCGAACTGCTAACTAATATGAGGAATAGAGACTGGTTATGTGAAAGAGCAATTTTAGCGCCGACGAACGAAATGGTGGGACAGATAAACGAGCAAATTATGTCACGCGTGGAAGGTGATATTGTTGAGTTTCTCTCTGTAGACACTGTAATGGATACTGAACAAGTAACATCATACCCTGTAGAATTTCTTAATTCTTTAGAACTGTCGGGAGTACCTTCACACAAACTGAGGCTGAAAGTAGGCGTTCCTGTCCTTTTAATGCGGAGTTTAGATGCACCAAGACTGTGTAATGGCACACGGTTGCAAGTGACACACCTCGGTCGCAATATTGTAAAAGCAATCATTATGACTGGAATGGCAAAAGGAGAGAACGTTTTAATCCCCCGTATACCCATAATTCCGACAGATTTGCCATTCCAGTTTAAGAGATTACAGTTTCCGCTGAAAATCGCATTCGCTATGACGATAAATAAAGCTCAGGGGCAAACATTAAAAGTAGCCGGCATTAATTTAGAAAAGAGTTGTTTTTCTCACGGACAATTATACGTGGCTTGCTCACGTGTTTCAAGTCCACAGAATCTCCATGTGTTGGCCAGAGAGGGAAAAACAAAGAACATAGTTTACAAAAATGTACTACAGTAATAAGGCCTCTTATTGTTAGCTTCCTACATTATTATACTACTTACATTAAGTTAGTACTTCCTACGCAGACGATGTTACGGATGTCACACTGTCTAACATCGGGGGTTGGCAGGTAGGTAGTTAGTAGTATTTTAAACCGATTTACATTATTTACTTTTTATATTTACTAAGGAAACATTCGGAGCTATCCATTATGTAGCTTAGGTTGCTTTTGAACAAATTTTGATGTGAAGTTGAGGACTGGAACACGATAGTGGGACATTGTTGCAGGGGGACTTATAGCCGGGAGAAAACAAAAAAACTTATGCGGACGAAGTCGCGGGTAAAAGCTAGTTTATCATAAGTATTTAGTGGATCGTAGGACCACATGTAAGGCGACAAACGAAATACTAGAGCAGTTGCAAACACAAGGCAATATGTCACGTTATTAACAGTCTATTGCGTATTTGCAATAATCGTTGCGTCGTCTAGAACCGGTGGATTTCTAAGCGCGAATGGTAAGTTGGATCACTCTCACCGCACCGCCACTGTCGCCTTTGGATTTGTCTTCCAACGAATATTTCAAGGACATGTGAAGTTCACCGCCTGGACTCGATCCATCCTTGGAGTTACTTACGCGGTCACCACACCACTTAATCATATTACATGCTTTGTAATAGGCTTAATATTTTTAATACAACTCAAGTGACAAAGAGACGTACTATCCACCCAATGGTAAGTGGCTACCGCAGCTCATCACCTGCAACCAACTTCAAACAAAGAAGGTTAAAGATGCGTTGTTACCTTTTGGAATTAAATTGCTTCACAGTCTATAATGTATAATGGCTCCCTTCAGACGGGAACACAACAGTGCAAGCACTAGTATATGAGACAGAAGTAAGAAAATGATTATTATTTTATAGTAACTACCCAGATGCGATACTAGCTGAGAAGAGTACCTTTTTTAATGGGGAAATGCTTAAACATATCCGCCTCGCGGGGGTAAGGACGGTTGTCGGGCTCGCACCAACCCATGGTGCTTAAACTTCGACGCATATTGGTAGGGCTACAGTAACGTTTTCGCACATAGAGCCACTGGCCGTCCCATGGCAGCTCCTCCTCGTAAGAGTACTTGTCCTCTACATTTTCCTTTTCAGGCAAGGCCCACCAGAAACATAAGGCATGCCTTCCTCCACGGCCTCCAATTCAACCTGCATAACGAGTTCCCCCTCCCTCAAGTTTCCCATGGGGCCATGGTGTCAGGAAAATTGAGCACTTGGTAGCACCCACTTTCCTGACCCCAGCGGTGGTTCTGGTTTCCAGCTCCGCTGCTAACCAACTTTCACAATACAGACACTCCTCTCCCCCCGCGGCCTCATCTCCACCGCATCAATAATGCGGCCCCGTCAGAGTCTCGGAGGATAGGGCAAATGGCGTATCGCCATACCAACACTCCTCTTCCCCCGCAACTCCACCTCGATTGCAGCGGTAGTAGAGCGCACCACTCCCGCCGCAGCCCACCGACACACATCCGAAGTGGGCTCGCCAAGCCCACTCGGAGTAGCCACCCCGGGTCGGCCCTACACCACGGGCTAGTCAAGTGGCTTCCCCTTTGCCACTTCGCCACGACAAGGCGGAAAAACATTCCGGGGGGAGTTTACCACCTTGTAAATATTATTAGAAATTATCCCTCTCCTGATGTTTTAAATATATGATGATACACATTTTTTGTTTCCTTTCTCTATTTTTTTATGTATTTTTATGTTTATTTGCTCATTATAATAATAATCTAATGTGGATCTGGATTTATAAAGGCTGTAATGGAATAGGCATCCATCTATTACAGCCTTTATACATCCAGTGCTGAATGGCGGCCTTACACACAGATTGCCCCGCTTAGCAGGCGGGTCGGCACCCATCTCCTGTGCAGCTTCTCTCCGCCACCACTTACGACAGCTATGGGACGATATACGGCAGTGGATATTATTACACCAACACAACGTGGTATGTATTAAATGTAATATTATGTACATGTAATAATAATGAGAGAGCGGATGTTCCACTTGCTATCTTGCTTACGCAGTTAATTATTATCAGCAAAGATACAGGGCACCGCACGATACATTCAATACAGAGCGTTTCACATATCGTTAATAGGTTTGCCAGATCGGTAGACCAAAATATCTGGACAAATTTTGAAAAAGTCGGGATTTTGCAATTGTTGTCGGGGGAAATGAATATTAAAAATAAAAAGTTTTTTTTTTTAATTAAGAGGCTACAGAAAGTACTTTAAACAAAACTAATTTAAGTACACTTAATATTTAGATTGCCACTTGTATTTGGCTTTGGACTTTACTAGAGTCCACCAATTTAGATCATTTAGTAGTTAGTACTTATTCAGAAAAGATTTAAAATTCAAACAATACATTTACATGAAAGTTCAGTCAAATTACTAACTCAGCTTTTATTAAATCAAAGGTCATACTTTAACTTTCCGAGGAGCCGTTTGTCTGGAGATTTTGAGTTTTGTCGGGAGTCTGGAGATCATTTGAAATATGGAGAGAATCCAGACGGATCCCGACCACCTGGCGGAAACTTTAACCATACTTCGTACCGCCGCACATTTTCTGTTTCGTATTAGGTAAAACTTTATCTGTGTGAAGTATTTGAAATAGCCTCTAAATTACGCCTAACATGCCTATTCTAATAATTTAAATGCGATTTTCTATATTTTTACTAGATACATTTTTACATTTAGATACATTTTCATATATTAAGCATAATATAACATAATATATTTTAATTCCGATGTCGTAAAATATCAAAATAGAATTATTTATTATTTACAAATTGTTTAATACAATTTTCATGTTGTTGAAAATTTTTTACGATGATATAGAAACCTTTTGTTTTCTGCTTAAAATAATTTATTTCGTTTAAAGAAAAAACACTGTTTGAAATTATATTTCATGAATTACATTACTGTTATCATTAAAAGCAGTAGTAGTAGTTAATATCAAAATAAACAAGAAGATAATACTAATGATTCATTTTCTTTCTCAGGGCACACGTATTGACATTAGAACGCGAAGTCGTGAACGCCGCTTTACTTCACATATATTCTAAATGGATTATGGATTTAAGCCGATGTGTTTAATATGAAAATTTTCAAACTATGTCAGATAATTCCAAGCCTACAGAACAGGATAACGTTAATGTCACTCAATCAGAGACCTTTAATTTACTTCGACTGCAATACACACTACTAACACAGTAAAATTATTTGGAATTAAATTATTACAACTTCGAAAAGTAACATCAATAAGTAATATCAATAAATCACAAGTATGTAATGTTGAACAAATATAGGTAACAAAACATTTTTTTATATAATTTGGGTGACAAACGAGCACACAGTCCATCTGATGATAAGTGGATGTTATGGCCCATTAGCATCTACATTTATCCTCAATTAAGAAATAAAATGGAGATGCGTTGTCAACCCTGAAGACTGAGATGGAATACCTCGTTTTCAGTAAAAAGAGTCTCCCGCTCTCTAACAAAAATAGTAAAAAGAGTCTCCCGTTCTCTCACAGAAATAATAAAAAGAGTCTCCCGTTCTCTCACAGAAATATTAAAAAGAGTCTCCCGTTCTCTCACAGAAATAGTAAAAACAGTCTCCCGTTCTCTCACAGAAATATTAAAAAGAGTCTCCCGTTCTCTCACAGAAATAGTAGAAAGAGTCTCCCGTTCCCTCACAGAAATAGTTAAAAGAGTCTCCCGTTCTCTCACAGAAATAATAAAGAGAGTCTCCCGTTCTCTCACAGATATAGTAAAAAGAGTCTCCCGTTCTCTCACAGATATAGTAAAAAGAGTCTCCCGTTCTCTCACAGAAATAGTAAAAAGAGTCTCCCGTTCTCTCACAGAAATAGTAAAAGGAGTCTCCCGTTATCTCATAGAAATAGTAAAAAGAGTCTCCCGTTCTCTCACAGAAATAGTAAAAAGAGTCTCCCGTTCTCTCACAGAAATAGTAAAAAGAGTCTCCCGTTCTCTCACAGAAATAGTAAAAAGAGTCTCCCGTTCTCTCACAGAAATGGTAAAAAGAGTCTCCCGTTCTCTCACAGAAATAGTAAAAAGAGTCTCCCGTTCTCTCACAGAAATGGTAAAAAGGGTCTCCCGTTCTCTCACAGAAATAGTAAAAGGAGTCTCCCGTTCTCTCACAGAAAGAGTAAAAAGAGTCTCCCGTTCTCTTACAGAAATAGTAAAAGGAGTCTCCCGTTCTCTCACAGAAAGAGTAAAAAGAGTCTCCCGTTCTCTCACAGAAATAGTAAAAAGAGTCTCCCGTTCTCTCACAGAAATAGTAAAAAGAGTCTCCCGTTCTCTCAAAGAAATAGTAAAAAGAGTCTCCCGTTCTCTCACAGAAAGAGTAAAAAGAGCCTCCCGTCCCCTCACAGAAAAAGTAAAAAGAGTCTCCCGTTCTGTCACAGAAATAGTAAAAAGAGTATCCCGTTCTCTCACAGAAAGAGTAAAAAGAGTCTCCCGTCCACTCACAGAAAGAGTAAAAAGTCTCCCGTTCTCTCACAGAAAGAGTAAAGAGAGTCTCTCGTCCTCTAACTTCGACTCAGTTATTAATGAAACAAGGCAAATAAATAAAATGCGAAACATAAAAATAGATTGAGACTTTACAATTCAATAGGTATCTTACTGGAGGTCGAGGTCAGTTAAAATTGTGAAATCCTTTGTGTGACAGAAAAATATAAAGCAAAAAGTTGAAATAAAAATATATTATGTAGGTACTTTACTATTATGTTTACTTCTCGCAACTCGCTGAGGTAGGATCTTTTAATGTAGCGCTATTTACATTTATCAATCTTGGTTTTTTTTTTTCTTTAATATCTTCAAATTTTTTGGATAAAACATATCGTAGATCCCACACGACGCTGCTTTCTTTGTTCGCAAAGTTACGTCACAATCGGTTCTGCTATTCCAAGATTAGCCGAACAGACAGACAGACAGACAAAACTTTTAAAACTGCTTGGTTATACCTTAATAATAGAGGACAATTATTTAAAGCAGCGTAAAAGAATCCATCACCTCTTTTTATCCTATGGGTTTCGTAGGAAGAGAAATGTCAAGCAATATTGTGAGGCAGTTTGGTTACAACGTTAGGGATTTCGGCGCTCTCTTGCCGCGTTTCCGAGTGCTGTCGCTGAGTGCTAGTGCTCAGTCCGACTCCGATCAGGTACCTCGCCGCGTTCGGTCGCCTGCGACCAACCAACCGTTAAGTGCCATTGTTCGGTCGAGCCCATGCGCTCCCAGTGCGTTGATTCTAAGAAGAAAGAAGACAAAGACATTACTACCTGCGCGCGCGAGTGCTTCAGTGTCGTTGTGCTCCGTAACGGCCGCCAGGTGCATCGGGCCGCCGGCCCATTGTTCTGTTTCGTGTAGTGCTAGTGTAGTGCCCCACGTTCTCCGGATTTCCCAGTAAAACTGTAAGTAGTTTTTATTACACACCCGCTGCCTCAGAGGCAGCTATTTTATTTAATTTCTGTGTTCGCTTGTTGCACTAGGCGACAGCTAGGTACACACCCTAGCGTACCAACGCGCTAGTTGTATAGGTGTTCGTTTAGGCACACACCTCCCCCGCCGAAAGGTGGGGGGGCTTGATGCACAAGTGTTTTAAAAATCCACTGTCAAGATGGCGGCTATTACCATAGCCGAACTCGCCGACTTCTTCGGCCAAGTGTGCCCCGACGCTTGGGCTAAATTTTTAGCCCAACGAAACTCGTCCACCGCTGAACGCCCTGTAGTACGGATAGACGATCCTGCCTCACCGAGCACCGGCCGCTCGACCCCTGTGTCCATCGACACAGTCTACGACGCCGCGTCCCCCGCGCCTTCTGCGCTCTCCGCTCGCGGTCCTTCACCGTTATTTTCGGACGCCGAATCAGGCTCCGAGATGGATATAGACATCCGCCGTCCTAATAAACCCGATAACGAAGGCTTCACCCTAGTCTCGGGTAAAAAGCGTAAGCGCACCGCCGCGAAAAGGGGTAACGAGCCTCACTCGGCCCCTACGTCGCCTAACGCCACTCCGGCTAAAAAAGTCGCGCCTTCCGCGCGCAAAACTACCGCGACTAAAACCGCGAATCCGACTCAGGCCGAACCTAGGAAGGAGAAGCCGCCGCCTCCTATAATTTTACAGGACAAGTCGCGCTGGAGCAACCTATCCAAGTGGATAGACTTCAAAAAAATATTCTGCCCCAAAGTCCACAATGGACCACAAGGCATCCGCATCCACGTCGCAACGACAGACGATTTCCGCGCTTTAACTGCGCATTTAAAAGCTCAACAATTGAGCTTCCATACATATACTCTCGCGGAGGACCGTAACCTCCGTGTTGTAGTTCGCGGACTCCCTAAGGAGCTCGATACAGATTTCATCTTAAGCGATCTTAAATCGCAAAACCTCCCTGTTAGAGAAGTGCACAGGATGCACCACCCAACAGACAAAAAACGATACCTAGATCTCTGTCTTGTCATACTGGACCTGTCTCCAGAGGGCAAACAAATATATAACATCACGAGAATATGCAATCTCACAGGAATTGCAGTAGAGTCCCCGCGTAATAGGGGCATCGTTGGCCAATGCCACCGATGCCAATTATACGGCCACTCGGCCAAGAATTGCTTCGCCAGGCCTAGGTGCGTCAAGTGCCTAGGCGATCATGGCACTACTGAGTGCCCCCGAACGCCCGAGACGGAGGGCCCTCCAAGCTGTGTTCTGTGCGGCGAAGAGGGACACCCAGCGAGCTATCGCGGGTGTTCCAAAGCGCCGCGTAGGAAGCAGAATGGAGGAGCAATCCGGCGCGGGCGTGCGGGCAACCCCAGTAGGTCGCGCCCACGGCATTCCGCCCCTTCGGTCGCACCAATCTCGGTGCCGCAACCCACGCCCGCTCAGGCTACAGCCAAGCCCGCCCCCGTTAAAGGGACTTCCGGGCAAGGCCCAAGCCTTCCGGTGCCTTCAGCACCTAAGCCCAATGCATGGGTTAAGCCCCCGGCAATAGTCAGCGCGGCCGCCTCACGGCCAGTGCCTCCTCGCTAGGCCCAGAAACCCAATCCCGCCCCTCAGGCACCGTCAAACATCAACACTGACCTTTCGTTAGTGTTCAACTTCGCTAGCAGCTTCAATGTGGACGAAGTCACAACTCTAGCCCGCAAACTTCGCGAAGCTAAATCGATACAGGATAGGCTCAATGCTACCATTGAGCATCTCAGTCTTATCCAAGCGATAGGTTCGTTCCAGTGCGCCTAAGCGACTCCTTTCTTTTAACTAAAATGGAAGTTAGATCTGTAGGTAGAACTAAGCCTAGGTCTCTGACTGTCGCGTACTTTAACGCAAACGGTGTCAGAGATCAAAAGGAAGAGATCATGTATTTTTTACGCGACCATGATATCGACATCATGCTAGTGCAAGAGACCTTCTTGAAACCTAGTTTGAGCGATCCCAAAATAGCCAATTATACCCTAGTACGAAATGATAGGTTGACCGGACCTAAAGGCGGCACCTTGATCTACTACAAAAGGTCCTTGCAATGTGTACCGATAGATACTCCGCCGCTTACTAACATAGAAGCGTCGGTCTGTAGGATAGCGCTTACTGGCCATCCGCCATTAATAATTGCATCAGCATACTTACCTCCTTTAAAAAGTATATTAGATTCCGACATTTCGGCTCTATTAAACCTAGGCCCTAGCGTATTAATCGCAGGAGACCTAAATAGTAAGCACGTTAGCTGGAACTCTAACGTTAACAACTCTAACGGAAAAATACTAAGAGACCTCACGGAGAGACTTAACTTCGATGTTATCGCTCCCGAGAGTCCAACTCGTTATCCTTTTTTATACACCCAACATCCGGACGTCCTCGATATAGCATTACTTAAAGACATCCGACTTAGTATTAATTCGATAGAGACTATTATCGAGCTAATTTCAGACCACAGGCCGGTCGTTTTACAACTGGGCCAGCCGGCAGGTGAGGTCCCTCAGACCAAAACTATTGTCGACTGGCGTAAACTTGAGGTCAAACTTAAGTCTACGAACTCCCAGCATTTGGACACTATACCTGACAAGATAGACTCGCTAGAGGAGGCCGACAGGGCGATTAGCGCCCTCTCGACTCACCTCACAACAGCGGTCGAAGATTGCTCCCGTAAGGTTCGTGTGTCGAGCGATCAATACACGAAACTTCCGGCGGATGTTCGACGGCTGATTAGAGCGAAGAATTCCGCGCTTAAAACTTACGACCGCTACCGCACGGAAACCAATAGACTTCGGGTACGTTCTCTGCAAAACGAGATTAAACAACGTGTAGCCGAGTTTAGAAACGATAGATGGGATAACCTCTTAGAAGATATCGAACCGTCCCACGACGCCTTCTGGAAATTAACGCGAGCTCTTAAAGCCGACAAATCCGCACCGATGCCGCCTCTCGTGAGGCTGGACCACCCCGATCTCGCCCTTGACGATCTCGAAAAAGCCGAATGCCTAGCAGACAGTCTAGAGTACCAGTGCACGCCATCCACCGCACCAATAGATCCCGCTCACCTATTAGAGGTAGAAACGGAAGTAGAACGTAGGTCTGCGCTGCCACCAGCGGGTGAACCTCTCGATCCTGTGACAGTAGATGAAGTCACCGAAACCATTAAAAGTCTTAAAAATAGATCAGCCCCTGGGCCAGACGGCATCAGCAACAAGGTTATTAAATCCCTTTCGGCGCCACTTATTTGCCTCCTTGTAGGTATATTTAACACCTTTCTCACGAACTGCTCTTTCCCGGACATCTGGAAAGAAGCAGACGTAATAGGAATCCCAAAACCGGGTAAACCGCGTAATCGTCCCTCTAGTTACAGACCCATTAGCCTGCTCAACACATTGGGCAAACTATACGAGCGCATTATTCACAAGCGCCTCCGTCATTACACCGAAGCTAACGGACTCCTCCCAGACGAACAGTTCGGCTTTAGAGCCAATCACTCATGCACTCACCAGATTCATCGCCTAACAGAATACATCCTGTCTGGCTTCAGTCAAAACCCGTTAAAGAAAAAGTCTCGAAACACGGGAGCCCTCTTCTTCGATGTCGCGAAGGCGTTTGACAAGGTCTGGCACGACGGCTTGATTTACAAGCTGTACAAACTAAACGTGCCCGATAGGCTCGTGCACATCATACGAGCTTTCCTTTCGAACCGCACTTTTCGATATCGAGTGGAGGGAACTCGTTCTTCGAAACGTTTCCTCAAGGCCGGGGTTCCACAGGGCTCCGTACTATCTCCACTCCTTTTCACACTTTTCATAAGTGATATCCCAAAAGACCCCGTAGTGAACACCGCTCTCTTTGCCGACGATACGGCACTCTTCGTGTCAGAGCCCAACAAAAATAGAGTCGCCATAAAACTCCAAAAAGCTACCAATCGCCTTGGTGAATGGTTTCGCCTATGGAGAATTGACGTGAATCCCGAAAAAAGTGTAGCAGTATACTTTCAACGGAATTCTACAGGAGGTTCTAATCCCAAAACAATCTCTCTATACGACCGCCCAATCCCTTGGGAAAAATCGGCCAAATATCTAGGCGTCACTTTCGACTCCCGCATGAGTTTCAAGACGCACATAAGTGTAGTACGCAACAGAGCCAAGTCAATAATTGGCCGTCTGCACCCCCTCGTTAACAGTAAGAGCAAACTGTCGCTAAGACACAAACTCCGGCTGTACAAAACCTGCATTAGACCGGTTATGTCCTATGCAAGTGTAGCCTTCGCCCATACATATAAGACCCATATTTCCAAGCTCCAAAAAGTACAAAATTTTTTCATCCGGAAAGCCACCGGCGCACGGTGGTATCAACGGAACTCCGACTTACACAACGATTGTGAACTACCATCTATCTCTGAATATTTTAAGGAGATGTCCCAACGCTACTTTGATAAGATAGAAACCCACCCTAACCCGCTAGTGACAAACGCAGCTAACTACGTTCCGATAGCAAACGCCGCGACCTATCTCCGTAGACCGCGAAATATTTTAATAGAATCACCTCTATCGCTCGATCCAGTCGACCCAAGCGTCGCAGGCACATCACACAACGACACTACACCCACATTAAATGGTACAAACACAAATAGGACTACGAATGGGACGCGTCGCACCCGCAGACGGGCACGACGCGCTCCAGCTCACACCGCGTACACACCGTACACCCGCGTTCCTGGACGGTTCTCACCGCCCAGACCATCGACCGACGCGAGCTGAGCAGTCAGAGACGGGGGTCCGCACACCCCCCCTCGGACTGCGGTTAGATAGCTCAAAGAAAAAACGCCTAAAAGGCGATATGATGATTGGTAACAATATCAAATCATAAACCATCTCATCATCATCCTCACCTCATTGCCTTTCCCTTTTTAATTAGCTCGCGGCCTTGCAGGCCGCGAGCCCTGAGACAAGATGAAGCTGTAAGACACGCATAGTCTAACAGCATTAACTTCAAGATAATAGACTCTCTTGCCGCAGCGCAAGTTGATTGCGAAACATAGGTGCAAGATGTTTCACAAGCACATTGTGAAGTCACTAAACCTCATTTTGCCAGACATCCACGGCAACCAGGCTCTGATAGGCGATTTTGTCGTTTTAAATGCCAATAACAAAACACATATATTATATTATAAGCTTTTTTTACCCACGATTGCAAATACTAGGAAAGTCTTATGATTTCCGACAGATGGCGGTAGAAGGCGGCATAACCATATCGCTCACACCAGACGTAATACTCATACCAGCGACGAGCCGCAACGTCAAAGGTGCGGGACGCCTACTGCGATAATTAATACTCTTGAGTGAGGATCAAGACAAATCCTGTTAGTAAAACAAGATACAAAGCAAGAAGTTTTATTAGCTGGTAAAGAAGTAAAAAAAACTATCCAATAGCCACGAAAATCTAACGCAGGCACTTCTGTTCACGGTACTATTATCATAACAGCACGAGTTCACTGTAGAACATATTCACAACCGGCGTCAGAACTAAACACGCACCTACTTGGTGGGGTCACTCTGAAGCGTGTTGAGGCTGCAATATGATTATCTAGGCTCAACCTCCAATAGAATATACCATTGGTCACACAGAATAAACCCCTTGGCGCTTTTACTGGTAACAAGGCATTCCATCTTAGTCCTCAGGTTTGACTACCAATATGGATTTTATTATTCGAGGGAAAAATGTGTCTATGGGCGCCAGCGTTCTCTTACCATCAGGTTGACTGTGTGCATGATTGTCACCTTTTCTTCCATAAAAAGAAGCAATTTTTAAAACAACAAGAATGTGAATTGAAGCTCTTATGGCTTAAGAAAGCCGTGAATTTGCGGCAAATCTATATTTAAATACGTCTGTACGGATAAAAAATCGGATCAGAAATGGCGGCTCATCGAGCCCGTACCGACAACATTCACAACACCAATAGCGTAAACTCGCTAACAACTGTATTTCAATATAGCGTTATATTATTCGGTTTGTTAGAAATTTTCTATTAATGGTAAAGTATTTGGAAATAATTATATACCCAAGTAGATACATTAATTTAAAAATAATGTTTATAACTGCTCTGACTTCGCATGGGTGGGATCTATTAATGTAACGTTATTTAGACATTAAAGGCGATTTATTTTGTCTTATCGATATTTCTATTTCAATAAAATCTCTAAATTTTGTGGATAAAATTTAGTCTAGTTGGTCTGAAGTTATAGAACGTACAAAAAACGCATATCACAACGTATTTTTTGCTGACGGGTTTAAGCGACAGTGTGTTACCGAGAGGCGGATAGAGACGAAGCCATTTTCAATCCCATTCTTTAACCGCACTAGGTTACGTTACCTACTAAGTTAATAAAATATTACAAATAGCAATGGCTCAAATAACAGCGTATTCATTACATTAAACACTAGTACATTACTTATAATCGTTCATTATGATTTACTTACATGAAGAGTTAATTATATCTATATCTGTCTCTTTCTATTGTAATTATGTGAAAAAAGGAGAGCAACTTCTCCTTTTCAGACTTCCTCGGACTTTTTGAGCACTTACGAAATTACTTACTTGCATGTACTAGTGATTGGCCACTGTTTTTGGAACTTGTTCCTGGACATGCAATGTATACAGTGTTTCTTTCGACGTGTGACGAAATTCATTTTCATACATATGGGTTTTTAGATCACGACAACAGTGCCAGCTAGCGGGTCCAATTATGAACCTTAACCATTCTCGACTCAACAACACACAAAATTTCATTAAAAGTCGTTCCAACCGTTCAGGAGTTCAGTACATACACACGAACAGAAGATTTTATGTATAAAGAAAATGGTTGGTGCATCTGTTAGTGATCGTGTAATTTCTGAACGACTTTACGGATTGAGGTCAAATATTTGCAATATATTTGTATTTTCGAGACGATCGTCCATTGCTGTGCTATGTACCGATATGTGGCGCTGAATAGGTTAATTAATTCTATATTTATAAACCAAAGTGGCTTATTTTGCCAAAATAAAAATCTAGACCCAATAGGTGGCATTATTATTGAGTTACTCGTGCATTTTATATAAACATGAAGTGAACTCGTATTCAAAACCGAAAAGGGCAGGACCACGTTTGCCAAGCCAAGCAATAGTGAAAGGAAAGAAATCCCTTCCGGAAGTAAACATATCAATATAATTATTTCATTCAAATTAAATTGTTAGGAAGTACCCCAATGTCACACGCTTTAAGAAACTGGAAAATTTGTAATTAAACTGAAAAAAATGCTTGTGCATGCTAGCACAAGCATTTTCTTGTGCTAGCATACATCATACAACTCTTATCGAATGTCGAATCAAAGTCATTAACTGACTTAAAAAAAATCGAGAAGTTTCTATATTCAACACGTTATGTTTTATAAATGTTCGACGATTTCAGAGAAAAACGGCGGAACCAATTTAAATTAATTATACTTTATGGGTATACTTAAAGAATAAATTCCATTCCTTAGGGTCAAAGCAGAGGATGAAAAATTTAACGTAGACACAAATTTTTTCATTCTCTATTTAAACGGTATTCTAGTTGTTACATTAAACTTGTGACATTCCTTAGACTACTCAAGAAGTAAAATAATATACATTAAATAAAAAGTAAAAAAATCTTTAGAGACTAAATAATAATAATTTACGCATTTCGTCGTTACGCAGTTAGTACCCTTAACCATTGAACTTTTATTACTATTTTCGAAAACATTCTAATCCCGTTCTAAATTTAAACAAATGAATTCGAAAGCTCAAAACAAACTGTGACAGAAAACCGCTGCGTCATTAATGTCAATTATTATGGCGGTGTTTGTGTATATTATGCACGGATGAGCAAAAACCAATGACGTCGATCTCAACGTGCGCACGCGGCACATTGAGTATTATAAGAGTGGGCGGAGGAGCGCCGGCTCAAAACAAATTAAACTCTAGCTCCGAACGCACGCGTTGTGAAGTGTGTACTCAAAATGTATACAAACCCGTTTGAAAGAAAGCACTCAGTGTTGAGGCAAGCCCTTGACCGCATCATAAGGGGAGACGCGAGGCTGAGTTTTCGCACAAAGAAGACATCCTTGAAGAACAACAGCAATTCTTCCATTGGTTCCGCTTCGACTATGGAATTTATCCCAAGACTCAATGAGAAAAGATGAAGCCTCTAGTGTAGTGAATAGTGACAGTGATTACTATTTGCGTGGTCCGCTCTTGGAAAAGGTTGGTATTATTATTTTAATAAAGTTCAAATACATTACTTTATTCCTCAGTATTAAAGATAGATATCTATTACAGTTAAAACACTTTGTAACTTTTAATAAATTAATTGCATAAATTTAAGTAAGAAAGTTAGTTGGTATCTTCACTGCTTTTTCTGTTCTCTCCTTCGAATTTGTTTCAACTATTTAGATGAATCAGCTAATTTATTTATATCAAGCCTTGTATACAAAAATATTTTAAAATTTTAAGGGCTTATACAGTACGTTTACCTATGGCATAATTTGCGAAATCAGAAACAAAGTTATTCAATTTCCTTTTATTCGAAAATTTTGTCTAAAATGGACACAGTACCAAAGAACTGTAGCATTTTTTCTATATTGTGATTGCACTAGAGTACCAAAGAGTATATAAACTCTACGTTATAGAGTACTACAACCTTTGCGAGTACTGTTAGAAATTTTTCCGCATGTATTTATTACTTCAAAAAACTGTGATATAATAGGAAACTTAACGATTATTTCGAAAAACCTATTTTTATTAGATAAGAAATTTCTATTGCACTGAATATGCCCTTAGACTTTTTATTTTTATAAATAAAAATTGTGGTTTTCTAAAGTATACGTTTGTTTAGCTTTGATAAAATTAATTCAAAAAATTTTCATTTCCAAATGGAATAGAAGTTGATAATATGTTAATACTGAAAATCGGCACGAAACTAAGTTAAACGGCCAAACTTTTTAATTGTAGCAAATATGAGCTAATGCTTTCTACAAATAAACACAAATTACTTTTTTAATAATTACTCCCAATGTACGGTCAATTTAAAATGTTTTTGTATTATAATACAGTAAAACTGCCACTTGCACACTAGTATGAAAGAGTATATGTTATAACTACGTACATAATTATATTCTTCGTTGCTTGTTCACAGGTCGAGTCGGACCGGATTCAGTCCTTTGACGTCAACGAGTTTAATGGGGTCAATTTTGTATCATTATTAATTTGGTCGATGGGAAAAAATACTTTGATGTATTAGTTTTCTAATGTCGATAGAAATTAAAGTGTAATCAAAACTGCATTATTTTTTATTTTGTTTTTATTACCATCTAATCTATTAAGGTGACCGCAAATACATAGAAAGAGTTCAAAATGAGTTTGATTAAGGTGATTGAAGCAAAATCAAAATCGAAACCTAAAGTTATAACAATAAATAACAAAATCGTGTACCCACCATTATACCAGATAGTAAAACACTTGCTCTACATAGGAATTCGTCTGGGTATACACAATAGAATGACTGCCAACCTTATTTTGTACGAGGATCGGCGTCGCCGGGAGCACACATTTAAGCAATTACGTCGTATTATCACTACTACAAACCTGATTCGCTATGTGGACAGACTGAGTAAATTTACACATTTTAGGCTTTTGATTAATGTTCAAGATCATTATTTTAAAAAAATCGTTTAAATTTGATTACGTATTTATTTGTAAATAGTATGCAAATTGGAATTTTCTAAATAATTTGCATGCGAAATTTGGAAACGATTGTAACGTCAAAACACATCTCGTGTTGACATTTATACGTGTGAATTGACATGTTAGTGACTACGCGGGCTCCGCCCACTCCCTCGTTCTATTATATATCTAACCTATTTCTGCTTAATACCTTCCTAATTCTAATAGGAGACAATCTATGAGGAAGGCTTTACTCAGCAGTGGACATATATAGTCTGTATTTAATTGATGTATATATCAAATATATAGCACAAAATAAAAGCAGTAAAAATGTTAAGTATGGTTCTTACATTTTTGCATTTTATCAATAATCTAAGGAAGCAGCAAGTATCTTTGAGTTATTAGAGTTCAATATAATTTAATACACGTGCTACGTATCTTCAGAAAATTCCTTTTATACTTTTGTTTAACATTAGAACTAGAAATGGCAAGAAATAAGAACGTGTGAAAAATAAAAGTCAGAGCTTTTGGAGTCATTCCTATGTTTTGTTCAAAATATTTTTAAGAATCATAAAATAAATGGGTGTCTTATGAGGCAACTGATGAAAACAAACCAGTAGATCGATAGCAGCGTCGTCCTAATAGCAACAAGATAAACAAATCTGCGGTTGTCAAGCCGCCTGCCAAGCGTGTTTTGGCGTTACAATCGTTTCCGAATTTCGCATGCAAATTATTTAGAAAATACCAAATAGCACACTATTTACAAATAAATATGTATAAAATTTAAACGATTCTTTTAATGAAGATCTTGAACATTAATCAAAAGTCTAAAATGTGTAAATTTACTCAATCTGTCAACGCAGCGAATCGGGTTTGTAGTAGTGATAATACGACGTAATTGCTTGTATGTCTGCTCCCGGCGACGCCGATCCTCGTACAAAATAAGGTTGACAGCCATTCTATTGTGTATTATAGTATTCTTTGTGGGAGACCAGTGTGTACCAATAGATCTTGATAGGCTGCTATGAATGAAAAAATATATCACAAAATCGAATATATCCGAATAATACTCCCAATGTGAAATGAACATTTGCACTTTGCAGTGCTGATGGTCGATTGGGTTGACGAAAATGACGTCCAAATTTAGTCTGGTTATATTTTTACTGTCACAAGTGTAGTAAGTGTGTAAGGTCGAATTACAAACGAAGTACAAATAACAGCTCGAGCGTAGTCTAGTTTCCAGTCCATTTGTATGAAACATCTATATCCGCTTTAATGGCCACTCGCCTGAATCTACCGGTTCCAGATGTCACCCAATGTTTTTAGGAGACGTATGTTAAGGCTGCTTACAAAGCTAAGTCATGTGAAGTAGAATTGAATTCAGTAAATTAAGTTCAAAGCTAATTCAGCAAAACAGAGAGCTGAGGATAATCTATACTTATAATTATAATAAATCTGTAGAGAGGTCAATTCTGTACATGAAATATATTTCCAAAATAACTATCAGGGGGTGATTAGTGATCGATACTGATACCAAAAATGCAAACAGTAAAATTTTGTCTGTCTGTCTGTCTGTTCTTGTCTGTCTGTTATGTTCGTTATAGAAACAAACACTACTCGACGGATTTTAACGAAACTTGGTATAATCATTTTTCATACTCTTGGGCAGGTTATAGTATACTTTTTATCACGCTACGATCAACAGGAGCAGAGCAGTGAAGGGAAATGTTGGGGAAACAGGAGAAATTACTCCATTTTTTAAGCTTCCGTCGCGTGTGCAGCCTTAATGGTTAAAGCTACACAGAAAGCATGTATAACGGAAATGTTCTTTTTAAAATTATACAAAAAATATCCCACGACAGCATATCTTTTATGGTCTATCTTTTATGGTTGACTCACAATAACACGTGTAACTCCCGATAGCTTAGCAGTTCGGAGCTTTCTGATTATATTTGTCTACTCTTACGTTTATAACACTCTCACTCATCCCTAATTTAAAAAAGTTAACATTATTATCTATTCAATAAAACGAATCATAGAAACACCAAAGTTATACATGAAATACGCTAATAAGCCATCGCGCGTGAATACTGAATCATGCTATAAGGATTATTTTTGTGTAACGGTCGCCGCGCTCGACGCGGCTCGCGGCGGGAGGTATAAAAAGTTGGGGGGTCCGAGTGCGAGTTTCTTGCGCCCTCCTTTCTGCCAAGGAGTGTCGCGTCCGTATACGGCTTAGAGATCTCTAGTTAGACCGTTAAGCCAGTCCCTAAAAGGGGGAGTTTAGTGGGTAAAAGTCTCCACATAACGACGCAGCCGGCTCCGTGGTATGCTATGAGCATTCCCCACCTCCCTCCCCCGCTTTCCGCCCATATTTGCTACGGGCGCAAAAAAAGAGTGCGAGTTTCATACAATATTTGGCTGTTGATGCGAATAGACGTTCAGAGTGTTCCTTATTAACAGACAATAGATTTTAACAAACCGTGCTTATCAGCGCGACTTTTAGTCTACTCTTACGTTTAATAATTTATTTTTAGATTTCTTTGGTTGTTATTTTATAAAATAGGTATTAGTTATTTTGTTAGTGTTTAAATATTTCTTAGTAGTAGCTTAATTATAATTTACGTGGTAGAGCCATGCTGCAGCTATATTAATTGTATAGTTGTAGCACGAATAGGTCGGCTCGACCGGGGAAGGACCACGCTCTGACAGAATACCAGCGTCAAATAGCAGCTTAATGCTGCTGTGTTTCGTATGGTGAGTGTAGAGATCCGGAGACCCTTTTTACTAGAAAAGAGGCATTCTATCTTAGTCCTCAAGGCTGACAACTCATCTGCATTTTGATTCGCAAACGAGGCTAGATGTAGATGTCTATGGGCCACAGCAACCACTTACCATCAGGTGGACTGTGTGCTCGCTTGTCATCCTTTTCCTATAAAAAAAATTAAACTTTTCTTTATTTAGCTGTAGTTTTAAATAGGTACCTAGGTATCAAATAGGTTATTTCATTCTATTAGACGTGGTTTAGGTACCTACTTATACATTTTTAAGATTTTAATTTTGGATTTAAGGATTTATTTAGGATCCGTTTTATTATTTAAGTAGGCATTTAGATTGTTTTAAGTGTAAGGTAGCTATAGTTAGGACCTCTAATGTAGATTATTTTGTTGGGTAACTGAATGCCGTCGATTAAGGGAATATAGTAAGTCAGCTCAAATTCTATTTTCGTTCCCACTTGCCCGCGCGTCGTATGCTATGTACCGACATGTTTGTAATCACTAATACTGTAACTAGAAAGGTCGTTAGACACTTATTTCATTAGGTTTATCATATTTATGCCTGTTTCTTAACGCCAAGCTAGTCGCTTCTTATTTTTATTACGGTTATTTCACATTTTAATTTTACGTCGTACTGTTGCGTAATGTATCATTCTGATCGTAAGCGACACAACCTCCCCTTTCAAAGGTCGAAGCGAAGTGACCGGGCGACAGGAATCACGCTTCAAGAGGCCGATAGTTTGGGTAATTTCTTTTTACAGTGAAAATAATGGTATTTTAAAAAAAGTAAATAACATAAGCACTGCTTTATAGTTCAGTTAGTATGCAAAGTTTCATGATCTTATTTAAAGTATTTTATGAATAACAGCGGTGTATTGATTATTTTGGAGGTAACTTTGGATTTTTATGTATCGAGAAAATTTTACGAAATTGTGTTATCGTCTAACATAATCCTTAACATTAATCCTTAACTTTATCATATGTTTATTTCAAAATTAATGCTGCAATATTTTCGGCATAACGAAGGATCTTGCTAAGCCATTTGAGATTATATTTCCCCTTAAAAATAAAATACACAATGCCACCTAAAAAACGATTATTTTTATCTCGAAATTCGAGAGAAGCTAAGAGAATGAGAAATGTGTGTCTCAAGAATCGGCAGAAGAAAGATTACATCGGTTAAACTCTATGAGAGTTAGTGCCTCAACTTCTCGAGCCAATGAAAGCTCTCCAGAAAGAGAGATGCGATTAGCAGTTGACAGAGCGAGACGAGCTACATCACGGGCATCTCAAAGTTTTTCTCAACAAGAGCTAAGGCTTACCAAGATACATGTGTTATCCCGAGAAGCTGAAACTGCTTCACAACGAGAATTACGTCTCACAGCTGACCGCGAACGGCATACATTATCTCGCAAGTCCGAAACCTACACTGACAGGAAATTAAGTCTCACAGCTGATCGCGAACGTCATATTTTATCTCGAGAATCTGAAACTTTTACTCAATATGAAGACCGTTTGACAAATGATAGGGTGTAACATAATATTATTCGATCTGTTGAAGATAAACATGAGCATAAACAACGACTAGAGTCGGGACGCGCATATTACAATTCTTTGAGACAAGAATGATTTGGGAAAATTTGGCGGGAACAACGGAGGCCTATAATATAATAAATTATTTGTGTCATTATTTTATAGTTACTGTTATAAGCGACAGTAGCGTAATGGCAGGGCGCGGACCGCGAATTCAAAAAGTTCATGGGTTCGAATCCGCCATTCGACTACTGGCGTGAACCACTCGTAACACAAGCAATTTAAGCTTACCACGAGTGGTTAAGGGGAATATTAGTAATGTTTATAGCATTGTTAATATTCTTTTCTAAAAAAAAAGTTGAAAAGTTGAAAAAAAAGTTGTTATAATATTGTTATGTGTTTTGTTTTTGTGAATATGGAGTGTTTGTGGGCCGGATTGTTGGAGATTTGTTTTGGTTAAACCGACGTGATGTTATATGAATGTATGTAATGTACGGCTATGATTCGGACACAAGCGAGTACTCTGAGGATTCGACGGCGTATGACGACGCGCCGGCTGCAACCAAAAGTTTTGGGCCGCGGAAGAATATCAACAGAGGGCGCTGGACGAAGGAGGAGGACAAAAGACTCAAAATGTACGTGAAAATGTACATTGAGAATTGGGAGGCGATCGCAGCCCAATTCTCTGACCGATCCGACGTCCAATGCCAGCAGAGGTGGACAAAGGTAATCAATCCCAAACTAGTCAAAGGGCCTTGGACCAAAGAGGAAGACGAAAAAGCTTCTTAACTTCTGCCTGTTCTTTCTCAATATCCCCAAACCTGTTATTTATGAAATTCATGGACTCATTAATTTCTTTCATCTCTTTTTTGATAGGTGTAAGTTCTTTCTTAATAACTTCTATTATACTATTATTAATTTCCTTTAGCATACCACTTAATTCGGTTCTTATAACATCTTGAACAATTATTTTTACATCTGCGCCGGTTAAAGCTGTAGTATTTGGCGGTGAATTTAATGCAGGTCTTTTAGTGCCTCTGCCGGTATTGTATTTTCCAGTATTTTCCATACACTCAATAATCTCTTCATTCCGTCCGGTCTCAATATTACAACATCCCCATTTACTCTTGCAAATTTTGTTTATATATATATATATATATATATATATATATATATATATATATATATATATATATATATATATATATATATATATATATATAAACAAAATTTTGAAGAGTTTTTCAGTTTCTAATTAGAGATGGGCCGAACATTCGTTTTATATTCGGTATTCGGTATATTCGCCATTTTTACCGAATATTCGTATTCGGCCGAATATTCGGCTAAATCACCGAACATTTGTTAAAGTGGTACTCGAAGTGTCTACTGTATTGAAATGTTGGAATTGAATAGTGCCATGTCATAATTTATATTCATAATTTATTTGTTGTTTTATTATGTTGAAAGTATATCTTATTTACGGGTTAAATCTACTTGTATCTTAATATAAATCTATAGTTTGATAAAATGTTTTTGGAATCAAACAAAAAAAAAAATTACATTACATTAGTACATTTCACTTTACTTTGATCATCAGTTTCTCAAAACTAAGTCCAAGTAGTAGATCACTTGCCACTCATTTTTATCATATAACTATAAGTGTTCACTTAGAATAACACAATTAAATACTTTTTCCTCACAATAATAGTCTAAACATAAGCATGTGCTGGCAATTTGCTCGGTACTAGATGATGTAATAACATATTTGGTGTGGCGGGGGAACTAGCGACAGAGTCCGGCGCTAATCCCACGCGCTTTACGGTAAAAACATAAATTGGTCAGGTACCGAGTTGATCCTACCGAATAATGCTCAGCCGAATATTCAGTTCGGTAAAAAGTTTACCGAACATTCGGCCAAATATTCGTATTCTGTAAAGTCCATGTTCGGACCGTCACTATTTCTAATCAAAGTAGATATATACACAAAGCAATGCCTGTGTCGTATTCCTTAATTTCTTACACATTTTTAAACTTTGTTAATTCGTCTGCATTTTGTATATGGCTTATTCATTTGTAATCCAATTAATATAAAATATAACCAGTATTTCAGAAAAGAAAATTAATTGAATAAAACCACTTATACGGATTTTATCGTGTTGAATTAACTTATTTTTAATTCCCGACGTTTCGGGTGGGTGCTGTACCATGGTCACGAAGGGACTGAGGTTTGACGCCCCAATGTCTATGACATAGGTACCGGCTATCTTCAGTTTTCGAATATTAACTTTTGGTCCGACCTACGCAGAACGAGCTTACAGTATCTTTAAGTCTTGCATGGTATACTTGGTTTTGGATTTAACTTTGTTAATTATAGGATCCCAAGCAGATCGTAGCACCTATCAATCTTCTCTATTGAAATTAGGATGTAATTTTTTTAAATTTCGATCATCCTTGGTAGGAATCGGTGTTCTTTTACAAGGATTTGCGGTTATCAAATCTGATGTAATGGCGGAGACGATCTTGACCGGGTTCACAGACTGCAGACTTCCCGTAGCGTCGGTGCTTCACATCAACTATATGTTCTTTTACACGGATCATCTGCTTGAGATCCTGTAATTAACAAAATTAAATCCAAAGCCAAGCATACCACTGCAAGACTTCAATGTACTGTAAGCTCGTTCTGCGTAGATCGGACCAAAAATTAATATTCGAAAACTGAAGCTCGCCTGGATAACTACGACATTAGGACATCAAACGTCTCAGTCCCCCAGTGACCATGGGCGCTAGAAAGCACCCGAAACGTCAGGAATTAAGAATAAGTTAATTAAATGCGATACAATCCGTACACCTTTATTCAACGTGTCGTGTTCGCGTAAATTTAAGAAATCATCAAAGAACATTAATCTCCACACTTTTCTAACAAATTAACTTCCCCCAGTATGTAATATGTCAAATATTTCACCTCATTTCCGAGTGGCGCAAATAGGGCGGGCAGAAAATGTCTTAGATTCTATTGATCATATTTGCTTTCATCGTCATGTTTGGCAAGCTAATTGAAGATTGTTGAAATAGACGTCTCACAACTGTGACGCTGCTGCCTTTAGCCGGTTCAGGTATTTTACTTCTGACGTATATGATCATCTCGTTTACGTCAGACTTAAAATATACTAACCGCCATATCGAGAACTATAACATGTTTCTGATATTTCCCAATATTGCCTTTTCTGGTATTGCCTTTTACGGCACAAGGGATTAATTAATGCGATAGATCCACAACCACATGACCCTGTCTTATTACGTTATAGTCAAATTTAGTATATTCTCATAAAACCTACACAGTTTATGCCTAGTAATTATTGTGAAAAAAAATTGTTTACACCTACCTGACATATTTATTTATCAAAACAAACAAAAACATCTTAAACTTTAGTGTACGAAAGTTATACATAAATTTTGTTTAAAAGTTTATTTCAAATCACTTTTTTATATCATTGGGTGACAAACGAGCACACAGTCCACCTGATGGTAAGTGGATACTGTGGCCCATAGACATCCACATTTATCCTCAACTAAGGATCAAAATACAAATGCGTTGCCACCCCTGAGGTCTAAGATGGAATGCCTAGATTCCAGTAAAAAGTGTCTTCGATTCTCTACACTTACCATACGAAACACAGCAGCATTACACTGGTATTATGTGAGAGCGTGGTCCTGCCCCGGTCGAGCCGACCCATTCGTGATACAACTATAATACAGCTGCAACGTGGCTCTACCATGTAAAAATATAACTTTAACGAAAACTTATATCAGCGTGAACTTATATGAGCTGCAATGATCCTAGTGAGAATGCATAGGGATTAAACTAATAAAATAGAGCGGGAAATATCACATGATATCAATATATACGTTTCATTAAGATAAAATCGCGTCATATCTTTAATCTAACATTAAAATTTAGGCATTATTGAACACATTTATGAATGTGCCTATTTTGCAGTAATTTCCTCTATCTCAAAAGCGTTGGTGTTGATAAAAATTTGATGATAATTCACTTTATAGAAAGTATATATTATAACATAAACATCCGGTTTCGCTGTATAGACAGGGAAACCGGATGTTTTATTATAATTTTATAGTAACAAAACATACCTGCTAAAAGTTCACTTGATATTAAGTGTAGTATTACGGCAGATACACGTTTGTCTGCTAATAACTTCAAATAAATAGGCCACAGAAGTGGCGAAGCTTCCATTAAAGCCGAAAAGCATGGCTTGCCTTATTAAAACTGAATCAATCAATAATATCAACTAATAAAATAACTCGTAAATTGTTTCAAGCTATTTCAAATTGACCAAAGAGGTGTAAGACAGGGTGACGTTATATCCCCGAAACTCTTCACCGCTGCATTGGAAGACGTTTTCAAGCTACTGGACTGGAAAGGATACGGTATTGACATCAATGGCGAGTACATCACTCACCTTCGATTTGCCGACGATATAGTCCTTATGGCAGAATCGCTGGAGGACTTAAGCACTATGCTCAATGACCTCAATAGTGCCTCCCAACGGATAGGTCTTAAGATGAACATGGACAAAACAAAGATCATGTTCAATGTCCATGTCACACCTATGCCGGTAGTTGTTGGGAGCACTATGCTCGAAGTTGTTGACGAGTACGTTTACCTGGGACAAATAGTCCGACTAGGTAAGTCCAACTTCGACCG
This sequence comes from Parnassius smintheus behrii, assembly GCA_036936625.1. NCBI lineage: Eukaryota > Metazoa > Arthropoda > Insecta > Lepidoptera > Papilionidae > Parnassius > Parnassius smintheus. The sequence goes on from JAUPFT010000006.1 coordinate 16,003,284, forward strand.
AGAGGTCAATCGACGGATTCAACTCGGCTGGGCAGCGTTCGGGAAATTACGACATATCTTTTCGTCAGGTATACCTCAATCTCTAAAAACTAGATTGTACAACCAGTGCGTGTTGCCAGTGATGACTTATGGATCTGAGACGTGGTCCTTCACTGCTGGCCGTATGAGGACGCTTAAGGTCGCTCAGCGAGCTATGGAGAGGGCTATGCTCGGAGTTTCTCTGCGTGATAGACTCAGAAATGAGGATATCCGCAGTAAAACCAGAGTGACCGACATAGCCCAACGGATTAGTAAGCTGAAGTGGCAATGGGCCGGCCATATAGCTCGAAGAACCGATAACCGATGGGGAAGAAAGGTTCTCGAGTGGCAGCCTCGTACCGGTAGGCGTAGTGTAGGGCGACCCCCCACTAGATGGAGTGACGACCTGGTAAGACATGCAGGAAGTCGATGGATGCAGGTGGCTCAGGACCGTGCTTTGTGGCATTACTTGGGGGAGGCCTATGTTCAGCAGTGGACTTGTGAAAGGCTGTAATGATGATGATGATGATGATTTCAAATTTCTCGCGCACTCCACTGTTCGACACATGTCGACCGATGACCTAACGATACTGAGTAATAGTGTTCTGTGACTGCTGCTGTATGGCTGCTGTCATAAAAAATTAGTTTTAATAGAGCGATTACTTGTCTACCTCGCTCGCGTTGGCTTTTTACGTGGCTTTCGAGAAGACGATCGCTCTCTTTCTAACCTATGGCAAAATATTATATAGTGAAATATAACTACGATTGTATATATAGCAATTTGTATAGAGATATAAAGCCAGGCTTTTGGGAATAAATTTGTTAAAAGCTGAGGCGCGCGGGCAATACGTTTGCAAGTTCATTTCACGTTTCAATGTTTATTTACTCTGTGTGCTTATAATATTACGAGTTCAAAATTTATGCTTTTTTAAAGATTTTTAATGAAAATGGAGGATAATAGTGTTCCGTGTGATGAATTGAAGTGTGTTAAAGTGCTAATCGGAGAGGAAATCTTTAAACTTTGTGGAGATAATACACAAGGTTAAGAGTGTATTTCAGACTTATCAATTATCGCAATTAAAAATAGTTACAATTAAAACGTTCACCAACATTTTACGTGGACGTAATTAAATCTTTCCATAAGAAAGCGAGACGATTCCACTTATCTTATCTTATCTCTTATCCATTAGAATGTAAATAATTTGTTTTTTTTTAATTTTGTGCATAGTTTGTTTGTACTTTATTCATGTTTTACTTTTGTTCATGTATTGTATTGGATGTAAATATTTTTTTCTTTCGCTTAAACAAACCCAAACGGCTTTCTTCAAAGCCACCGAAGCTGTGCAATTGCTAATATGTAATACAATCTATCTACTAGTGGTATGCCTTCTGTGTGCTTTGTTAAACACGTCCTTGACAGCACTGAATATGAAACTGGAGCATGGAGACAGATCAATTGGTGTATGTTTATAAAACTGCTAAAAACAACAATCTATATTTTTATCAATTTATATCTTGGGCTTGCCCTAGCCACCACTGCCAGAATCCTTTTTAATTATAATGGAATACTTTACATGGATCGATTTTACGGGCTCTCCAGTGCCTTCAAACAGGAATTACTATTAGTAATGAAATAAAATGATGTGTCTTACCTAGTTTAAAGGGCACCTCCAGCCCTACCTCAATCGCGTGCACTATCCCCGACACCACTAATCCCATTACCACTGCTCCCAACAACACTACACAAGGACCCACCACGATAATACGACATGCGTTTCTACTCTACACGAAGCATCCTCAGGTGAAGTATAATCTGTGATAGCTGAGCGTTAAGTCTTAGCGATTATAAGCAAATTAATTTCCAAAAAGTTTAATATAATGGATTTCCACTAAGTAACGCTTGATTCTATTAATTATCTACAAATAGGAACTTAACAACAATATATTACTGCTTGGCTGCAAAAATTGTTACGAGAATGAAGTGGAGAAAGATGAACGCTAGGCGAATCTAGACTATTTCCCGTAGAGAAAAGAGTCTTAGCACCAGTGTGCAAAATGAGAGGGGATCAGTAGTAAATTATTATTTTTATAATTGATGTAAAACATGGACGTTAATATTCTTGCAATCAACGGCTGAATGTATTTCAATTATTTAACAATTTTGTGATTTTTTAATTCCGAAAATTGAAACTGGACTTACATCATTTTTTTCTTTGTATTTTGTTTGATTTTTTGTTTTTTTTCATAGTTACAATTTATACTTCTAAATTAACGATTATTTAATCAATTATTTAATATTTGAAAATAATTCAATCATTCAAATCTCGAATATTAGTGGAGCTACACAATCTATCTCTTGTCAAGTAAATTAAATTAAAAACCAAATACCTGTTTAAATGAAAAGTTTGATGGAAATAAATTTGTTATGTATATTAAAAAAACGAATACTTATCTAAAAAAATATTATGTTATGTAGGTAACCGAATTCCAACCCAGCGATAAACTAAATATTGATTAAATTATCAATTTGGGGACAATCTCGGCTGCAGGATGTGCAGGATCATGTGGGATATCTCATTTCGCTACATAAACCAACAAATTGTTGACTCCAACTGCAAACAACGTGACGTTGCAGTAGCCAAGTATTATAGCTAATAGTTAACCTGATGGTAAGTGGCTACTACAGCTCCACCTAAAACAAAGAGTATTCAATTATGAGGATTAAAATGGAATGCCTCACAGTATGTGCATTAATGGTTCTATATAACTCTCAAACCGGGACTTAACAATGTACCGTTACTTGGTGTGTGAATTAGGTCAGAGAATATTAAACCCGAGTATATTATCAGACGTGTTCCCAGGCTAAAATGAGCCCTGCCACCTAAAAACTAAAGATGTTAATGGTGATGACACTTATGTGCATTATTTTGACATTAGGAAAAAGACGATTATAAGCTAAAGCTGCAATACAAACATCATTGCAGTTTTAGCATAAAATTATTTTTATTTATGAAAGTAACAATATCATTAAGGTTCGGTTGGATTGTCATTAGGCACTCGAAAAAGCTCCAATCTCATCAACCGATTTCTACCATTTCGCGTTAATTTATTTTAAAACGTGCGGTCCAACATGATACCAGATTGGGATTTTAAATTATCATTGTTTAAAAATTTATGATATTTCAAAACTTATGATCCTACGATGGTGTAAGATTATAACTTGGTAAAAAAAAAAAAACAAAGTATAACATTTAAAAAATTTTGCTCAAAGGACTCTCGTCGATTATAAAGTAAACAAATTTAAATTTTGGAAAGAAAAACAACCCGTTTTTTCGGGTCTAATATCGCGCCTGTTTATTTTGCAGTAAAAGGCAACCTGTATATTTAAATTACATGATAGAATTTCTAATAAGAATAACAAGTCTTACAATGTCTTAAAGTCGAATGAAATGAAAAAAAAACACGCAAAGTTGGGATATTTAGCGTATCAGTATATAATAACACAATGAATAAAGAGCTCTAAACCTTAACCAATAGATTTCTAAATTGGCACAAACTTTCGATTTTACTTTTTACCATTAAATAATGCAAATTCGAAAGGCTAAGCGACTCTTTAAACGAATCTTCTTATGTAATATATAATTTTTCTATTGTTTACTTTAGCCAAGGAAGATAACATGAATCATTTACATTAAACTAATATTCAAAGGCCTGTTGTTGTATCTGTATCGATGGTATTATAGACTTTTATTATTAGAGCGTTTACATATGTATATATAGATATCGCAATAAATAAACTTTAGAGTAATTCGTATGTATGTAATTACTCTAAGAAATAAACATATGGATATGGGAAACGTCAGTCTATTAAGGATCACCATTGTCATTGTTTTATGAGTATAGTAAAACCTCTCCATATTTCCCCAGAGCCATACAGCCATGGAGATAGAGATAGAAATGCCATAGAGCCCCAGGTACTTAAAACTTGTCACTCCTTTCAGTGGTATAGGTACCTTCAAGACCGCCAGTAGGAAAATTGTAGCTCTTATTTTTTGGTTTAAAAAATGCGATCTTACTCTTAACATTGTACCGTAGGCCATGAGCCGCAACATACTTCTTACAAATACTGAGTAATTTTCTTAGACCACTAATTGATGGGCTCAGTAGCACCATATCGTCGGCGTAGCTTATGTCGTTATATGGAATATTATCAATAGAGCAACTGACTTCACTACCACTGAGTTCTACTATTAGACTATTTACGTAGAGATTAAAAAGTGCAGTAGAAGACAGACCACCCTGCTTATCCTTCATTCCAGCCCATACACCTCAGACAGCACTCTTGCCCACCTGTATTCATACTGTTGATTGTCGTACCAGTACTGAAACAGACCTATTAGGTCATAAGGAGAGTCATTAGTTTTAATAGCTAGCTTCTTCCAAAGTACATCATATTTAACCGTATCAAAGGCCTTCGATATGTCCAAAAAACAGCCTACAATAGATATTCTGCGATTTGTCTAGTAACGTACGGTATGCTTGAGACAAAGTACAGCAATTTCTGTGGATAACTGCGGGCTAAAACCAAATTATACATCGCACAGATTAAGGGATGCCCGTAACTTCCTCTCAAGCAGACCGTCCATCACTTTCGCTATAGTAATAGCCAAGGAGATAGGTCTATAACTATATTTCTCCGACGAAACTCCTGTTTTAGTTTTCACTACTGGCACAAAAATCTTTTTCATAAAATCAGAAGGTAAGTACGAGTATCCTTTGCAAAAAGTAAATAACATGGCCAGGACAAGCGGAAGATGGACATCAGTGTATTGCAATTGTTCTATACCGATACCGTCATGACCAGGAGATTTACCGCGTGTCATGTTTTTTTATTACGTATTTAACATGCTTAGCCGTAAAGCACGTGGTTTCATCTCCTATAAGCGACAGTAGCCTAATGGCAGGGCGCGGACCGTGAAATCAAAAAGGTCGTGGGTTCGAATCCACCATTTGACTACTGGCGTGAACCACTCGTAACACAAGCAATTTAAGCTTACCACGAGTGGTTAAGGGGAATATTAGTAATGTTTATAGTGTTACGCGCTCAAGTCGACGGCACTAGCGCCATCTAGTCTCGAACCGAAGAACTAAACTTCTTGAAGTCGAAACACGAACTCTCGGTACCTTGCGCGTGTTTACTTGAATAATCTGGATATTTCGCTGCTAATTTATATAAATAGGCGCTGCAAGATGCGATCGGGGAAGTATTGGAGTTGGCGACACAAGCGAAGCTTCGGAGCGGAATAAAGTGAATCAGTGTGATTAATTATTAGTGTTTTTAACTTTAATTAGTGTAAAGTGAATTAAAGTGTTAAATTAGGTAATTCTATCGGCAATTTTTACTGTCACGAACCTCAAGCTCGTAACAATAGCATTGTTAATATTCTGTTAAAAGTAAAAAAAAAACTCCATCCCGGATACCTGCATCGAAATTCTGCAATGATTTTTGATTGGCCGCAGCACTTTCATTATCCACACTCGCAGGGACGCTCAGCCTTGGACTCAATTTGTTGGTTTGTTTGTTGAGTCTTTTGTTTTTATATGTGTAGCCAAAATTTGCATTTTTATTTTTTGTTCGTTATCCTGACACCATTTTATTTTCGATTTGAACAGTTTACTACTTTCTTTCATTTTTTCCTAATAAATTCTAATTTGGGGTTTTCCATGTAATACCCACATATTAAAACAAATTCGATCATCACTGTGAAATGGTTTTGCATATTTATTCCAACCCACAACATATTTATTTCTGCATTCCCCACACTCTTTAATCGCTATTGCCACACATCTCAAAGTAAATACAATGACAATACCATCATGTTCTAAACTAGAGCAGTGGCGATTAGCACAAGACCTAAACTCTTCAGGAAAATCTATATATCTAAACTTTACACAACGACTTTCTATTTTTCAACACAGTTTAATCAGATTTAAGATTACATTCTTGTACTTTATAATTCAGTTTTCCCATATCAATCGTTATTTCAAGTGGTATTTACAACAACATATTTCATGGCTGACTTAGTTGTAATGCAATGATCCAGCCAGCGATGTGAACCATTTATATCACTTATATAGGTAAACGTATCATATTTTTTTTAATAGTCACAGTCCATTACATCCCACATTTGTTACAATAAAAATCATTAATTTCATTAAAAAACAATTCGCCAGGATGCGCATTAAAATCTCCTTATATAAATACAGAATCTATATTCTATATTACATTCTCATAAATTCGGTTAAATTGTCCCACGAGTCCCATGGCATATATATATATATATATATATATATATATATATATATATATATATATATATATATATATATATATATATATATACGGTGACGAACGTAGTCTTATCGTTCACAACAGTTTTAATCGCGGCTAAACGCAATGAGTTACACTGCACAATGGACACTGATGTAAACAAAGATTTACGCCACATAATGGCAACACCATTGTACGGTTGACCTCTAAACAATCCGTCACTGGTGTTAACTGCAGACTTACTGCAACAGTCAAATCCTGGATGCATTCCCGCGATGTAGGCTGCATCATGTAATAACAGCCATGTCTCCTGCAACGCTATGATATCTGTAGATTTACATAGCGTTCGTATGCACTCGACTGATCGTGTGACTGATTTACAATTAAATGATATAATTTTCAAGTATTTACTATCCATTATTTAGGTGATACGACATGATTACTGTGGTTTTACCTGCTGTACGGTTTTTTAAATTAATATATTTGCGAAATGATATTCCCTCAGGCCATAGACTACTATCAAGAAATATATCAATTTTAAATCTCGGTACATAAACCTTAAAAGCATTATACTTACACTCCTACTTCATTTTAATCTCTCCTAAAAATACTTTCACTTGTGTTCTATTAAATATATAGTTTGTTATATCATCCGCTGATGTTTCTTCGTCAATATTATTGATAAATAATGGTATCTTAATATCAGCTGCATTAAAATTATCCGTAGTCTCTGTACTTGCTTTTCCTTTCATCCCTATAAACCTATGCTGCATTCTTCATCTTTGAACAAGTGTCCATTCCTTGTCTGGTTTCAATATCTTCCGTTCACTGTCTTTGACCGTATCAACATAAGATCGCTTGTTTACATTAGTAGATGTCAAAGCAATCGGGTTTCTCTCGGCCTCATTAGCATATGTCACTAAGTTCGAAACCGCAGTGTGGATGCTGTTACCTGCTGTGTCGGCGTTGTTGCAGGCGGGCAGCAGGTGACGCACAGTAGTAGCATCCCCACTACTACGCGTCACATATTTTTTTTAATAGAAGAGGAGCATATGGTTCAACTGATATTAAGTGATTACTGCCGCCCATGAACAACCGCAACACCAAGGGAATTGCAGGTGCGTTGCCGGCCTTTTAGAAAGGAGTAAGCTCTTTTCTTGAAGGTTCGTAGGTTGTTTCATCCAGAAAAATCGCCGGTGGTAAACTATTCCACAGAGAGGTCGTTCGCGGAAGAACACTCCTAGTGAAACGTACAGTGGTGGACCGCCAGTCATCCAGATGGTTTGGATGGTACCGGGAGGTTTTCCGCGTAGTACGTTAATGAAATTTAGCGGCTGGGATTAATCCGAACAATTCCTTAGAGCACTACCCCTGATAGATGCGATAAAATACGCAAAGAGATGAAACACCTCTTCGCAGCACCAGTGAATTGAGCCGATCGTAAAGCACTCGGTCGTTCACTCGGTCGACTGGGGAGCCCCAGCCCAGAGATGGGAACAGTATTCGATGTGCGGCCGAACCTGCACCCTGTAAAGTTGCAGGCAGTGTGCCGGCGCGAAATACTGTCCCGCTCTGTCGAGCACGCCAAGCTTTTTAAAGGCCAATTTGGCCTTCTCCTCCAAGTGACCACGAAACTGCTCGTCACTCGATATGACGCGCGAATTATATATTATATCCCACGATTGCCCTTCACACTGTGAGATATATCTTTTATGTGCGTTCGTCATTATACGATCTGAGGACGTAGCGGAGGCGCGGAAGGGATAGGAGGTGAAATATAATATGAAAATATCGCTCAGTCAATCAAAAAATATTTATAGTTTGGGATGTAATATATATTATATCTCAATGGAAACGGTTCCATTTAAAAGTACGGTGAGCGATATTAATTTATATCTCGAGATGTAATATAAATTATATTAAATCCCATAGTGGAAAGTCGGCTACTACTACTACTACTACTCCTTTATATCAACGAAAGTTTATGGAAGCTTCAACTTACATCTTACAACAGAACGTAGTTGAATAATGTAGAATTTCGTACTATCGTGGTATAATTTAAAATATTTCGTGAAAAGTTCACGATGAAATCTACTTCAATTCAGCCGATATATTTCTACCAAATTATCCTTAGACTTAGTATAGTTTTCACAAGGAATATTAACTGTGTTTGTTTAATTGACACTTAGTTTGTGTCATGGGACGTACACAGAGGGCACTGCTAAGATAGTTTTATTTATATAATAAGGGTGGCAAACGAACACACAATGAATAGATGCTGAGCCCGTGGACATCTACATCTATCTTAGATCAAAAATAAAACTCAGATACGTTGTCAAGGACTAAGATGGAATGCTTCGGTTTTGTTCGAAAAGGGTCACCGGTTCTCTACACTCAACACAACATCCTTAAGCTGCTATTTTACGCTGGTATTCTGTGAGAGCGTGACCCTACCCCGGTCGAGTCAACCCTTGCTACAACCGTTATAGTTGCACTTGCTACAACCGTTATAGTTGCAGCGTGGCCTTACCACGTACAATAGTATAGTGATATAAAAGTGGCACGACCGCGGTCTGCCTTCTCTTTTGTCGCTATATCGCAACTATCAATAAATCGATTATGAACGTATTATCCGTTTTCTTTCTGCTCCCTCGGGATTTTATCCATCATTCATTAATTACATATAGCCAATAAAAGTCTACTGCTGGACGTAGAGATAGTATTTGCCATAGTACCCTCACTTTTGCAAGTGGTTTGACAACCGTATTTATTTATTATTTTTAATTGTTATTACGAAGTTACTGTTGCCTATCTCACGTTTCCTTTTTCTGTCGTCCTTTACGATACTTACGGGATAGTATAGGGTCTTAAAACTTCTGACATCATTATCAAGATCCTGCCTTACCTTCATGATTTAGAAATATTTTCATCCATGCAGATAAAGCTTTGTTGAACATAATCGATTATATTCAACAACGATTATATTAGTATTTTTCGCTAAGCAATAGGGGTAAATCAATACAAATGAAAAACTAAGTTACGCATATATGAAAGATCACCACTTAAGAAAGGCTGGACAGGTTTCGATGAATATTCACACTTACAATTGTACCTGGTAAATGGCATTATTGTCGAGATCTAGGAAACAGTCGTGCAAAACCGGAGCGGGTTGTTATTCAGGATATAAAATTGGGATTACAAATGAGATCCAACTAGCTCATGCACCGTGTGTTTATCAAGACTTAGTTTTGATACCTCCCTAATTATTAGTTTTTAAAGTTTGCGAAACGAATACTTATAATATAATAATCATCATTACTTGATTTAGAAAACAATTTACTTGTTCGTTCGAATGATAATAAGTCTAATCCTATTTTTTTATTTTAGGCATATGGAGTAATAAATTTAAATAACTAAACAAAAACAAGTATATCGATGTCGATTGTATTTGTAGCTAACATTGTGAACGAAATCACGATAGATTAAAGACGGACCACTACAATACGGATGTTATTTTTTTAGTAAATCAGAACATACGAGTGTACTTACTCTCATATTTGGCATAGTATAAAGAGACGCAACATCTTTCAATAGATTTGTTTATTTTTGTCTTATTCGAAAATTAAATAAGAAAAAGCAAGACAAGTATATTGACTTGATTTATGTTGAATTGTAGGCTCTCTCTGTGCATACGAATTTTTTTTATAGGAGAGGGGGCAAACGAGCATATAGCTCACCTGATGGTAAGTGATAACCACGAATGTATGTAATTATTCAAAATTTCACGCACGCACGCACTCATGCACGGACCCACGCATGTACACGCGCACACACGCAAACTAATTTTTAAGCGTTTGCGTGCTTAAGCACCAGTCAGAATTTATAATTTTATTAATATAGGTTTATAATATATAATCAAATATATAAGTTTTACTTATAAGGGGCCGCAACAACTTTTTAAATTACTTACTTTTTGATTAAGTAATAAATACTTTTTCATTTTCACTTTATATGATAGATATACAATTGGATTAAGTAGAAAGATAAGTAGATAATTATTTAAGCTCACACCAAAACACAAACAAGAGAGAAAAAATAAAATACAAAATGTTAAAAGATGGCACAATGTCTTATCGCCGAAAGCGATTTCTTCCGGACAAGCAGACAATCTTCGGAAGGAGAGGATTGTCAAATTATAGAAATTTTATGTACTTCGAACGCAAAATCATCTATATATATATATATATATATATATATATATATATATATATATATATATATATATATATATATATATATATATATATATATATATATATATTATTAGGAGTTTTAAATACGAGAAATCGTACGTACGTAGAGAAATGTAATTTTTTCACTGGATAGTCGTCGTGGAAAAAGCCTTTGAGAAAAATTCTTGATAAATGATCTAAATTGGTCTTAAAATAAACAGTAGCTAATCTTTAAATGCACGTTGAAACTATTTTAGTCTAGCGTAAATATACTGTTTATTCTGTCAACAAAGGTAAACGATCTGATAGCCACTGATAGTATGAGGTTACTACAAGTATCGAAGAGCGGAATGAGTACGCTGCGCATTTACAAACTTAGACAAAATTTAGTATGTATATTACAAAACACATCTTAACTTTGGTTTAAAATATAATTTATTTTCATTAGAAAAAATATTCTTAAACTTAAAAGAGGCTTTCTAACCGAATGACTGTTCCATTTCATTCAAATATTGTATGTAATGTACATTTTACATTTAAATTTTCTACTTTTGTACTTTCCGTTCTAAGTTTTCTACACTAAAATACACACACAGAACTGCGATTTTGTGTATATAAGAGCTATGGTAGCAGGGGAGTTAAGATCGTTATTTTCATATTTCATAAGCCACCCGAGTTCGATCCTCGCCGATACCATTGAAATTGTTAAATGAAATCTTGAGTTCTGATTTATTATGTGCTTCACAGTGATGGAAAACATCGTGATGAAACTTGCACGTCTGTACAAAGTAAATATTACGAGGACACGTGGAGTCCGCCAACACACACTGAGTAGCGTGGCTGACTGCTATATAACCCATTCAGAAATTAGAAGAAGTGTGACATTAGGCTCTAAACTCTATCTACTTTTAATTTATTTGTAGATAAGATTATGTCTGGTAATAGATCCTAAGATCAGAAACATAATAGGATGGATAGTGAATAACTCGAAAGTATATCTTATGAAATGGTAAAATTTCTATATATTCTGTAGAACCATGCTGCAGTTATATTAGTAGTATAGTTGTAGGACGAATGGGTCGGCTCGACCGGGGAACGACCACGCTCTTACAGAATACCAGCGTCAAATAGTAGCTTAATGCTGCTGTGTTTCGTATGGTGAGTGTAGAGAACCGGAGACCCTTTTTACTGGAAACGAGGCATTCTATCTTAGTACTCACGGTTGACAACGCATCTGCATTTTGATTCGTAATCGAGGATACATGTAGATGTCTATGGGCCACAGTAACCACTTACCATCAGGTGGACCGTGCGCTCGTTTGTCATTCTATTCTATAATAAATGAAATATATCTATTTATTCCAAGTAAGATAATAAAATTTCGTAATTTTTATTTATTTTTAAAGCTACTATGTACGTTTTAAAATGAGATTTCTCCCATCGGAGAAAAATCGCCAAAGGAAACTCCGTAGGTGTCATTTTTTTGTATAACAGAGTATATACAAAATTTGAAACTGACATTCCTATCGGCTACTGAAGTATGTTCTATGGTGCATTTTAACTTTTAACTTTTACTTACAACTTTGAAACTTATCAGTGCACAGAGAACCCGAGCAGACCAGCCCCGTAGACCGCACAAGTAGCACTAGTTTACGAGTATGACTCATGTCATGTCAGCCATCATCCTCCTAGTTCATGTGGAAAGTGGGCGACCCATCACATGAAATCGTCGCACGCACCCAACACATATCCAAACTACATCACACGCTGAGATTGCCCCCCAAATAAACAAAATTAACCCATTCGCTGTCCCATGTACTACATATGTGCATTGCTATTGTCTTAATTGTCTTACTATTGTGTCAGAGAATTGGACGGTGAAAGTGTTAAGACGTTTAAATAAACACACCTTAAATTTCCAATCAGACCTTTTCTTACAATTCTCTCCTAAATCAATAACAATGTAGCTGAATACTATCTATCCTTATACAAATCTAAAGTCGGGTAAAAATATGCTTAGGTACTACCAATATTTAATCACAAAAACACATATGGTTGTATATTTGTGTGTTTTGTATCGTACTTGATATATTCATCCATCGTCAAACGATTTTGATGTTTTTTTTAATAAAAAGTGTACATGAGGGGTATATATCTAATTTTGGAGAAAAATTTCACCCCTCAGGATTACAAAATAGGTTTAAAAAATTTCATGTAATAAGGATAAATAACGAAAATTTTTATTTAAAAATTAAAAAAATAAAAGGCCGACTTCAGAGAACTAAAAGAAAATAACTTCACATTCTGAAGTATTGGTTTTAATTCTTTTAAACGTTACGTTGGATTTGCACCGACTTCAAACTGTGATTTTATTTTATTTTATTTGGTCTGTTTTTTGAAGTCGATTTTTACTTTTTACTAAAAATTTTTTATGCAAAATTAAAACAGTCTTCCGTCAGTTACATGCAACTATAAAGTTATAGAACTAGAGCTACCGCAACATCGGACTGGTGAGCTGAAGTGGCCGACCATATAACTCGAGGAACCGACAACCAATAGGGAAGAAAGGTTCTCGAGTAACAAGAATCGAACTCTGGTTGCTCGCGTCTTGCTGCTACCTTTGCTACCGAACCATCCTAAGCAAATATTGAGGCCTATTCCTTTTTTTATAGGATAGGGTGACAAACGAGCACACAGTCCACCTGATAGTGAGTGGTTGCTATGGCCTATGGACATCTACATTATCCTCGATTACGAATCAAAATGCAGATGCGTTATCACCCGTGCAGACTAAGATGGAATGCCTCATTTCCAGTAAAAAGGATCTCTACACGCACCATACGAAACACATCAGCATTAAGCTACAATTTTACGCTGGTATTCTGTGAGAGCGTGATCCTTCCTCGGTCGATACGACCCATTCGTGCTACAACTGTACTACTAATATAATTGCAGCATGGCTGCACCACGTAAAAAAATTCAGAGAAAATAGAACAATGTTTGCAGTTTCTCGCTCCTCTTAAGCAATGCATGTAAGAAATGATGATGAATGAAAAATACCTACGGCAAATAAGCGTCATTTATGAACATATTATTAACAAAATGATATGTTAAGCTATTTATCAACTCGCTTAACAACGCAAAATGTTCCACTTACTTATTGTACTCTGTAAACATCGTAATTGTTTTTATTTAAAAAGAGCACAAATGAGCACACAGTCCACCCGATGGTATGGCCTATTGATACATGCACTCACTATTAGAAACAGCAGGATATCTCGCTGATATTCTGCGAGAGCGTGATGCTACCGTGGCTGTAGCTATAGCGTGGCTCTAACACCTACTTTACGTTAACTTTAAGTACCATACGTATTTTACGCTATTCAGTGCTAATATAGCTAGTTGTGGGGTAGCTTTGGCACGTATATTTATTTTATTTGATCTGCATCAATAAAATATTGAAGATTTTAACTTTATTCATGTTATAACATCTTTACAATGTCAAAATCAAAGTGTAGAATTCAATTTAGGCTTGTTAGAATTATAATACAACTAATAACAAAATAATATAAACTCCAAGTTCTATGAATATTTATTAAACGTTAGTCTTTACAAATATTAAGAGCAAAGTAATAGTAATGAAGACAGGCAAATCCGCGCACTTAAAAGTTTATACCACACATTTTTGTCCTCATTATATGGTCCTACTTTGTGGTAGACTTTTATCAAAATTTCCCTAATAATCTTTTTAAGTTTTCTACTCCATTGTTGCATTATACTTTTAAAGATTGTAAGTGTATTTTAAAGTAAAGTTGTTTTTTGTAAATTTTTATGGGTTTACTACCAATAACACTTTCTAGTTTAAGAACTTCTAGTATATCACCCCCATCCGTTCTACACAAGACACCATTTTATTAAATAAATTAAATTTTTCCGTATGCACCATGATGTTTCCAAAATTACTATGATGTAATCTAACATATAAAAATTAATAATTTTTATATGTTAGATTTATTTGTTCGAGTTATAGTTAACTTATTGCTTCCACTTGTAGTGTACCTAGTTGTAGTCATGTCGAAGTTACATGCACCGATAAATTTATTTGAAAGTTACATACCATTTAACCTCAATAAATCTATTATCGTTTTTAATTAAACAATGTAACTCTTCCAAATTTAAATGTATTACCACAAATTTTTTTTCTGCGGCTACAACGTGCCGGGTATCATGTGCATACGGAAGTGTCAAATTATTAGTCTTTATTACAAAGTACTCTCGCGATGTCCCAAGTTATAAATTATTATCGAAAACTAACCCTTTTTTTTACCCTCTTACTGCTATCTCACCTGAATGGGTAATGGTGATGTACCTAGCTAAAAGTTGTGAAGTGGTGATTTACCTTAACAAAAGCACACATTGTTATCGGAAGGATGACTCTTAGGGATGGATAGACAGACGCTGTGTTATTATTCCTCTCCTTTTCTATACGTATTTTTGTATTTGAAGAATTAAAGCAAGGATCAAAATAAAAATGTTTGTAACAATGAACATAGCGAATAACGAGAAGCTAATCCGCTCAAATGCTTTAGGTATCTATGACTATTATGGCAATCAGACGTATAAGGCTAAGGTGCTACGCCACGTAAATACAGTCAACGAGAAAAATAAATATCTTAGTAAAATTGCGGCGTTCCTTATTCTGTTTTTATTATTATGAAAGTTACCTTTCACTCAAGCTTAAAACATATCAAATAAGGTGACCCGGATTATTTTCAGAGCTATTTTATTTAACATAAGAAAAATACACAAAAAATAATCATTAAAATGTCATTTCAAACGAATTGGCTGCTGTGTGTAATTTGGATACTTTTTTCTAATTCAACAAAAAGTATGTTTTAATAATATTTCACAAGATGATTTACCATTTTTAAAAAAAAGGGTAAAAACGAGCACAGTCCACCTTGTAAGTCGATACTGTGGTCCATAGATATCTACATCTATCTAAAATTTTCGACTTACTCGTAGAATCAAAATGCAGATGCGACCTCTGAGGGCTGAATGGAATGGAGGGAGGATGGAATGTCTAGTAAAAAGGGTATCCGTTTCGCGAAACACATTAAGCTGCTATTTCACGATGGTTTTCTGTGGGCATATGGTCCTACCCCGATCGAGGTAGGACCGTGTAATAGGTTGGCTATTCGTGCTGCATTATAATAAGGTTGCAGTGAGGCTCTACTACGTTAAAAATGTACCTTAGTGTGTGGTACTATACTCGTGTATACTTTGCTCGCGGCAGTCTCGTGTAGTGAATCGTCCACTTTTTCGAGGAGGGCGATGGCTGCCACATATGGCATACTTGTGAATATTTGCTGTTTATACGGACTAGTCTGTTTGGCTTTACAACACGTTTATTAGCTTTAGTTGATCATATTTAGTTATTTTTTTGTATAATTTTATATGTGGTAGAACTACCATGCTGCTATATTATGACTGTAGCACGAATGGATCAGCTCGATCGAGGTAGGATCACGCTTAATGTTGCTGTGTTTAGTATGGTGAGTGTAGAAAACCGGAGACCCTTTTTACTGGAAACGAGGCATTACATCTTAGTCCTCAGGGGTAACAATGCATTTGCATTTTGATTCTAACGAGATATATGTATCTATATATATATATATCTATGGGCCACAGCATCCACTTACCATCAAGACTGTATGCTCGTTTGTCACCCTTATTCTATAAATAAAAAAACATGCTTCGATCATATTGTCGATTATAGCTATATTATTGTCTATAAAAAATACTTGAGGAGCTACTTTGGCCGTTTCTTCTCCTGATAGAAGAACCTAATTTTAAAACATTAGTGTATTAAAAAACATGTTAACAAACGAAATTTTAATTTCTTGCATCGTAAAATAAAGATTTTTCATTTCATTCTTTAATTAAAATAAAATTTAAAACGCCGAGCTCAGTCGCCCGGATACTAAGGTTTTTAATTATGCTAAGCCCTGTTTCATTGTTTTTACCTGCTCTGCTGCGTATGCTCTGTAGCTGCACAAACAAAGGACTGGCTAATAAATGGTACTAACCATATACTATGTATTATATGTCTTCACGTTTTTTATATATATATATATATATATATATATATATATATATATATATATATATATATATATATATATATATATATATAAACATAACATAAACACTCACGCCTGTCACCCAGAGCACTGTCAGGCAGAGACTACGGACGTCCATTTGGCACGATCCTGACATACCTCTTTTGCCTCCTTTACATCCATATATCTACGCATACATGCTCGTCGGTTAAGGGTACTTCTAACGTGGCCCATTTTCAAAATATCGCCAATTTTGTCGATAAACTCTTTTCTAAGGCGTCCCTTCCCGACTCCGCCGTTCACATCTGCCATATAAATTTGCTTTGTCACTCTTTCCTCATTCATTCTTTCTACATGACCAAACCACCGAAGCATTCCTTTCTTAATCCTGGTCACAACATCATCTTGAATACCACATTTATCTCTTATCACGCAATTTCTCACCCCTTTTATTCAGATTCAACCGTAGCATATTCCTTAAAGACCGCATTTCTACAGCATTTATTCTACTTTCGTGCTTCTTCTGCCACACCCAGCTTTCACTACCATACATTAAAGTAGGGACTAACACAGCATTATGAATTACCATACGTGCCTTTTTTGACACATTCTGTTTCTTCATAATAGAGTGTAGTGCCATTCACTCTATTCCCTGCCGAGTTTTCGAACTTATATAGATATATATATATATATATATATATATATATATATATATATATATATATATATATATATATATATATGTATTGTTGTATTTTCCTGATTGTTTTCACATAATATAACGTAAGTTGTGGTACCCTAACAAATGAATTTTTTTATTTTATTTGTGTCTTTAATGGCATTTTAATAATGGCAGTCATAATGACTTTTTCCTTTTTAATTTCCCTTTTTATTTCCACTCAAAAACAACTCTCGTTACAATTGCTGAATTATCATCTTTATGACTTACACATTAAGATTCAATATACAAAGGAGCAAAAAATTTCTGGTTTGTATCTCTGTCACTTGGTTGGTATCTCTCCACAACTGTGCTATCGTCTGCATACCAATAGACACCGGGTATGAAGAAGAAAGGTGCGGAGAGAACGGAACCCTCAGGAAAACCGGCTTCAGTAGCGACAGGATCGGATGAGAGAGACCGTTCACTCAGAAAGTCCTTTACCCATTCAATCAGACCAGAGGATAAGTCGTACGCTGGAAGCTCACCCAAAAGGCTAGCGTGCCATACTCTGTCAAAGGCCTTCGATAAATCAAGCGAAACAGCAGGTGTTTCCCGACTAATGTCGATTGCCTCGCCCCATACGTGTGTGGCATACGCTAGAATGTCTCCAGCTGACCGATTTGGGTGAAACTCGTATTGTCGGCACTAAAGAGCTCATTCTGTTCTAGGTACGCATTAAATATAGGCTCTACAATCTTGCAGAGCATATAGGTAATTGAAATTGGCCGATGGTGACAGGATCGGTACGGCTACCTTTTTTAGGCACAGGTTGCACATTGACCAGCTTCCAAGATTTGGGCACTATTGCAATACTGAATGGGAGGCAGAACAAGCGCATAAACACAGGTGACAACTCAGGTGCACAAACCTTTAGCTTAACTATAGCTGGTATAAAATCAGGTCCACTAGCTTTGTTCACGTCTAGACTTCGGAAGATTTTAAGAACCTACTTGTTGGTGAGGTCCGTCTCTAACATAGAGGTACCGCAGTGACGTAATTGTGATGGTACGCTGTTGCTAATGTCCAGACGCGAATTGCAAGCAAAAAGTGTATAAAATAAGTCCGCTTTCTGCTCAGGCGCATGCGCCAGTGAGCCATCTAGTTTTTTTACCAGTGGAGGCAATGTGATCACAGAAGTTTGTCTCGACCGCTTTGGCGAGAGACTAAAAAGCTCTACTTACTGCCAGATAGTTTGACCGACAGCTTTGTACCCATGCGTTTCAGGCGGTTGAAACTAGCTTGCCGTAGTGCCTTTTTGCAAGAATTGTGGCTTGGTTAAAGGCTCTCTTTTAAAGGCTTACATTCGGAGCTTTGCGGTCTCGAGCACCAACTCAGCGTAAGTACGTCATATGCATGCGCTTTTCAGCACGAGCGCACTTAGCTTTGGAACATGGGCGAGCTTTACCAACAATGGGCACCTCAGTAAATGAGATGAAATACATCACCGCTTGACGTATCACATTGATTATTGTATCCGCGCTGCTCTACGGATCTTCAGACGAGGAAGAGACCTGCCGCCAAGGATAGGATGCAAAGAAATGCCGCGTCATCATCATCCCAATCTTTAGATTTGTATTGTTACATTCACCGCACACCGTGGAAATTGAAGTTGGGTGGGGAATATAACGATATAGATTTCACCAGAAAGTGGTCAGAAGTTCCCAAGGATGAGGTAACCTTAACAATGTACCTGTCTGGATCGGTCGTCAGCAGCAGGTTGAAGCAGTTGGCTGTGTCCCCATCTACATCAGGTACCCTAGTGGCTTGATGTACCAGCAGAACAAGCTCTAGCGACAAGGCAAAATTACACGCCTCTTTTGATATGGGAACAGCCAGTCCTCATGACAGGCATTAAAGTCCCCCAGAAAAACCAACTGTGCATCAGGATACCGGTTTAAAGCCACGTCAGAGGCTTCACTGAGGTGTTAAAATAGCCTACAGCAGACGTTGTTGCGGACGTAAACACAGACTCCGGTGCGATGATGGAAATTATGCTCCTATATGTACCTAGGATAGCCAAGTTACGTTGAATCTAGAGGAAAACTGATCTGCGTCTCAGTCAGGATGAGAAATTGCGACTTGTCTGTCTCAAGGTGGTAGTGAACTGCATCGACATTACAGTGCAGGCCTCGGATGATTATGTGGTGCAATTTGATGGAGAGAGAGTGCAGCCGTTGTACAATCTTACTCTTCTTTTTTATTTATTTTTTCATTATTCGTGGCGTGAATAGTTTGAGAGAATGGCAGTTGGACGAGGCGTCAAACATATAACCTAGGGACGCAAACAGAGTCACAGCATCAATGGTACCTATCATGGAGATTGCAGGAGGTCCGAACCACCCTGGAAATCGTCACCAAACCCCCTCCTTCTTTCTCCAACCGGTATGGTGGAGCCATCCCAGGATTTTTCGTAAATCCTCCAACTATCTACAGTCGGCCATCGGCGCAATTGTACTTCAGATCCCAATTACTTCCACAACCAGCCACCTGACACTAAGAAATGGCCGCGTCGCAAACTGTTCTTATGCTCAACGCAACTGTCCAGACCCATTCTCTCTATGAAATGGGTTTCACATAAAATCATACCGGAACACGACTTGCATCATTTGGTGGTATGGTCTTTTCCAGGTAACTAACCTTCGGCCGGGCCTCCTTTTAAAATCATACCTTTTCATGAAAATCAATTCGCTTTCACAAGGGGTCACTCGACAACTGATGCTGGTATTTAGCTGATTAAATATATCGTCAATGTTATGTTCACGGTATAAGAAGTGATAATCTTAAATTAATATTTTCATATTTAGGTAACAGAACGCAAAAAGTTCTTATTAATAGTATGAACTCTGCCTTTTATTGGGTCGATAGTACAAATGGGTGTGTCTCAGGGCTCAATTCTCGGCTTTCTGTTTCACAGTATATATCAATGACTTACGTTAAGCACTAGGGTATACCCATCATATTTTTTTATTTGCTGATGAGGTTTAATTAATTTTCAAATTAAAACGACAGTTACCAAAATATGACGTAGTAAATAATGCTATATCTTAATTAATAAATTGGTTTATTATTATTTGTATGCATTCGAAATTACACAGAAACTAAATTTATGAAATGCATAACTCCAAATGCCAAACATTTTGATACTAAAGTAATTTCAAATGAGGAGGAACTGAGTCTTGTTGATACCACCATTTTTCTTGGAATTACACTAGACGCGAAGCTTCAATGGGGCCCCCATGTATCAAAACTAGCAAGCAGACTCAAGAAGTTAATTTCCTTAAATTAAACGAAATACGATATGACATTTTGCTATGAAAATAGCTAATCAATCTAGTTGTTTCGAAATTGGTGCAACTTCTACTCTTTTTTACAGCATATGCTGCAGAACTGGGTCTGCTTGCTAGCTTTTACAATAAAATCCCACAAAAAATATACAAAATTTGACTTACTTAAAGTTAAAAAACTTTTATTAGATCAAGTTTGTATAAAAAGGGTTATTACAGAATTTATGGATGATATAACGCCTAAAAATGAGATGTTCGTTACCTCTTATTATTTCTTATTTGTTTTGTGTTGATTAATTGTGTAACAAACATGATTGTAATCCGTTAAGATGTTATTCCAAAAAAAACCACTGGATTTCTTGCTGTTTCTTCCCAGAACAGAGGTTTTTTTCCAAAACAGTAGTAATTAAACAAAAGTGATTTTCAATAAATATTATTTATAATCTACGTTTCTGTTTCACCTCCGTGCCCTAGAATCACGTAAAACCCTTGATTTTAGGCTGAATCTTTCTCCGGTAGTATCGGATTGGCAACCCTTAAGACTATGAGAGTGAAGCAATAGATAGTGCACCTATATTTGCGCGTATACTTGAGCACCAAAATACTGTTCTTCACAAATATCTATTCTCCATTGAGACTACCCACCGTTACCTAAATTCGGTCAAAAGGACATCACTTGTACGATTTCCATCCAAATATAGGCAGACAAAACAAGATGGTTATGCAAGAGCTTTCGGACAAGCTAACCAGTCTAAATGAATCCTCCTGACGTCTTAATCTGTATCTGTACAAGACGAAAGTTATGTTCAACGACGTCAGTTACAATAACTGTTGATCAAGACATTTTCCTCGAGCAGTTATTGCAAGTAGCTTTTGAATTACTTAGAGAAAAAAACCGATAAGAGGCCGATTCAATTAGGATGAGCAGCATTTAGGATGCTCCGTCAGGTTTTCTAGCTGCACATAATATTTTTAATTTTTCTTTCTACTCCACGAACTTAGTTGCTCAGTGAGCGATGGAAAGGTTTCTCTGGTGAATTGAAAAATGAAGAAATACGCTGAAGAACCAAGATGATGACGAGCCAAATGACAATTAGCTGGTCACATAAATCTTAACGCATAACTAATTAACTGCCTTGTGGCAGAAGTGGATGCGTTAAGCTGAAATTTGAGCTAAGGAATTGATAGGCCCATGTACAGTCTGGTAGTGGCAGGGTGGCCAGAAGTGGACCACCACTGATGCTGAACGATGAGATAAAAAATAAGAAGTTAAGTTGAGGTTCGGCTTCGTAATTTAACTGCTGCGCACGTTGTTCTTCGATAACTAATACCTATAGGTTAATACGATTACGCCTCGGGTCCTTTATCTTTTACATATTAATAATCACATGTATTTAATCCAAATAAAAAAGCAATAGACCAATAAAAAATTATCTATTGCGGGTAATTGATAAACATTTGGACGATAAATTCATTCGAAGAGACAGTGAATTGTAACGACACTTATTTCTATAGTTATAAGCCGTGCGGCGTGCGCGTGTTTCTCTGTTTTTCTCTCTCTCTCTCTCTCTCATAGAAAGCAAGCCAGTTATTTTCGTTTCGTCTTTCTATTTCGCATTCAACATTGTGGTGTCGAGACGATTAGTTTTGTTGAGTGTGTATACAGGTTTTTTGTACATAATAAATAAAAACTTGAGAGGTGTCAAGGGACACCCTGATGGAACGAAGTTCCTTTATACATACACACACACACACGCACACACTCACACACACATACACACATATATATATATATATATATATATATATATATATATATATATATATATATATATATATATATGTGTGTGTGTGTGTGTGTGTCAACAAAATATTCATAGAAGATTTTCAGGAGAAAGCCCTCCTTGCTGCACTTCTAACTCGGAGGTTCTACAAGCGGTACGTCGACGATGCTTTCACAATTTTACCATCAGACAAAATAAGTGCATTTTAAGAACATCTTAACTCCATAATCAATTTATTATGGAGTTAGAGGCAAAAAATCCTTAGCTTTCCTATATGTATTAGTCATCCGAAATCCTAACCATCACCATTCACCATAAGTCACACTGTGTATAGAAAAAAAAACACATACAAACCGATATTTAAACGGTGAATCTCACCATCATCCTTCATAGTTAGCTATCGCAGGCAAATCTTTGTTACAGAGATGACAGCTCTGTGGCGCAGTAGCATAGCAATGAGCTGAGAGCCGTAGGTTCAAATCCCGCACTAAACCAGTATTTGTATGGCCTACAAGTAATTGTTCCGAGTCTGGATGTTTTTCCTTGCGCAATTTATGTACGTAAACAGCCTTCGCGATACAGGAGAAAGTCCTAGTGTGGGGGTAACGTTTAAAAAAAATAAGAAAGAAAGAGAGCACGAGGAATCTGTTACAGCAAACACCAGGCCACTGAGCTTCTGCACGTAAAGCAGATCCTGCACGACAACAAGCCGCGGGTCCGGCACCTACGTCACAGTGATCGAGTGAAACTGGCCACAGTCGAGCGTGCGTCTGCTATACTACCGTATATCAAATTTGTCAGAGACAAGATTAGCTACTTCTTGAAGCGAGTTTCTATTTGAACATTCCACAAGCCGCCGAAGAAGATCAGTCGGTTACTACCATCCGTCTATTGTCATATTCTTTTACAAGATGCAGGAGTGTACAAGCTTGATTGTTAATGTGGTCTCACATATGTAGGAAAAACACAAATCCTGGCGGAGAACATCGATTACTACAAATGCTGACACGTGAGGCTATTGAAATTTAAAATATTCTAATTTTAATACAGAAGGAGGGTGGGTACCACCACCACCTGCTTGGGTTCCAGTAATTAATAAATTTAAAACTAAACCCAAGCATATCACTGCGAGACTTTAAGACACAGTAAGTTCATTCTGCGTAGATTTGACCATAAATAATAATTAAAAAGTTGAAAGATCTCAGTCCCCCGTGCTGGAAAGCACCTGAAACTTCGAGAATTAAAAATGAAATATATTAAACGCGATAAAATTCGTAAAAGTAGTTTTCTCATAATTATCAACAAGTATTTAAATTATTCTGATCCGATTTGACAGCATACAGGCAACTGAACAGACAGATCTCCAAATGCATGCGGCGAGACTTACGCAACTTTAATACTGCTCGTATTAAAGAAGCGATCGAGCGGAACCAGGGCTCCAAATTCTTTGCCAGAGATCTGTCTGCCTGTAAGAGCCAACTGTCAAAGCTGAAGACTGAGTGTGGCAGCATCGTTTCCGGGACACCTGAGATTTTGAGTGAGATTGAGAGGTTCTATGGGCAGCTGTACACATCATCTTTGGAGCCACACGCAAGTGTGAGTAACGATCCAAGAGCAAGTCTTATCCGACACTATTCCGATGATATCCCGGACGTCAGTCTAAGCGAGATTAGAATGGCTCTCCAGCACCTTAAAAACGGCAGGGCCCCAGGCGAGGATGGAATTACAGCGGAGCTTCTGAAAGCGGGTGGAACACCAGTACTTGAAGTCCTTCAGAAGCTCTTCAATTCCGTCCTCCATGGTGGCACTACTCCAGAGGCGTGGAGCAGAAGTGCGGTGGTCTTGTTCTTTAAGAAAGGCGACAACGCTCTCTTGAAGAACTACAGACCGATTTCCCTTCTGAGCCGCGTCTACGTGCTGTTTTCGAGAGTCATTACGAATCGTCTCGCACGCAGACTCGACGACTTCCAGCCTCCCGAACAAGTCGGTTTCCGAAAAGGCTTCAGTACCATGGACCACACACATACCCTGCGGCAGATTGTACAGAAGACTGAAGAGTACAATTTGCCACTTTGCCTGGCGTATGTGGACTACGAGAAAGCCTTTGATTCCGTCGAAATTTGGGCGGTGCTGCAGTCCCTTCAGCGGTGCCAAGTTGACTGTCGGTATATCGAAGTGCTGAAGTGTTTGTACAGTAGGGCTACGATGGCTATCCGAGTACAGAACAAGAGTTCGAAACCTATCCAACTGCAGAGAGGTGTAAGACAGGGCGACGTTATATCCCCGAAACTCTTCACCGCTGCTTTGGAAGACGTTTCCAAGCTACTAGACTGGAAAGGATACGGTATTAACATCAATGGCGAGTACATCACTCACCTTCGATTTGCCGACGATATAGTCCTTATGGCAGAATCGCTGGAGGACTTAAGCACTATGCTCAATGACCTCAATAGTGCCTCCCAACGGATAGGTCTTAAGATGAACATGGACAAAACAAAGATCATGTTTAATGTCCATGTCACACCTATGCCGGTAGTTGTTGGGAGCACTATGCTCGAAGTTGTTAACGAGTACGTTTACCTGGGACAAATAGTCCGACTAGGTAAGTCCAACTTCGACCTAGAGGTCAATCGACGGATTCAACTCGGCTGGGCAGCGTTCGGGAAATTACGACATATCTTCTCGTCAGGTATACCTCAATCTCTAAAAACTAGATTGTACAACCAGTGCGTGTTGCCAGTGATGACTTACGGATCTGAGACGTGGTCCTTCTTTGCTGGCCGTATGAGGACGCTCTAGGTCGCTCAGCGAGCTATGGAGAGGGCTATGCTTGGAGTTTCTCTGCGTGATAGACTCAGAAATGAGGATATCCGCAGTAAAACCAGAGTGACCGACATAGCCCAACGGATTAGTAAGCTGAAGTGGCAATGGGCCGGCCATACAGCTTGAAGAACCGATAACCGATGGGGAAGAAAGGTTCTCGAGTGGCAGCCTCGTACCAGTAGGCGTAGTGTAGGGCGACCCCCCACTAGATGGAGTGACGACCTGGTAAGATATGCAGGAAGTCGATGGATGCAGGTGGCTCAGGACCGTGCTTTGTGGCATTACTTGGGGGAGGCCTATGTTCAGCACTGGACTTGTGAAGGGCTGTAATGATGATGATGATGATGATGATGATCCTGTTTAATAAAGGCAGTAATAAAATGATGTGGATTGGCAAGGATAAACGAGATAAAGATAAATGAGTCAATAATATACTAATCTATCTGACGTTACATTTATTACCGCCTTCAATAAACATCAATCATCTTATTACAAAAACCAGTACTAACTAACAGTGGTAGAGCCACGCGGCAGCTTTGCTGTTGCACGTATGGGTCGGCTCAAACCGGGGTGGTACAATACTCACAGAATACCGGCGTGAAGTGGAAGCTCTGCTTTCGCGTTTCATCTGGTGAGTGCAGGTGGCCGAAGGCCCAAATCTCCCCCCCCCCCCATCAACATGGTAGCGGAATTAAATCATATAGACTACCCCAGGAGGGTACCAGCACCCCTGGACAATCCCTCGCAGAGCATCCACGACCATGTTTCTCCATTTCTGAGCATGGGTGCTCAGGCTGCAACGCGTATTCTGGGGGGGGGGGGCAAAATTCCGCTCAAGACTACAACTGCTCGGGGCAAACGGAGCAACAAGACCAAGGCGACCCCTGCCATGCTGTCCGTGAATTTCTGCAATATCAGGGGACTTCACTCTAACCTAAACGCCGTCCACTACCATCTCGAGACGGCGAGCCCGGCTCTGCTCTTTCTGACCGAGACGCAGGTGTCCTCTCCGGCTGATGTCTCGTATCTCTCCTACCCGAGATACAAACTGGAACACTCCTTTGTGCCTCGGGCTGGAGTTTGCGTTTACGTTAGAGAGGACATCCGTTCTCGACGCCTCGGCAGACTCGAAGGTTCGGACCTGTCCACCCTTTGGCTACGCGTAGACAGCCACGACCATCCGCGCATCTACGGGTGCCTCTATAGGTCCCATAGCGGTAATGCCGAAACAGACCGACTCTTCGACCACGTCCAAATGGCTACAGATTCGTTGCTACAGCAGATCCCCTCCGCAGAAATCGTGATCCACGGCGATTTTAACGCCCATCACGCCGAATGGCTTGGTTCACGTTTAACCGATCATGCGGGGAGATCTGTTCATGATTTTGCCTTGGCATATGGTCTGACACAACTGGTTACTTCACCTATGCGGATTCCAGATATGGAGGATCATGCACCTTCTCTGTTGGACCTTCTGCTGACCTCTCACCGGGACGGTTATCAGATTTCCGTCGACACCCCTTTAGGCTCCTCGGACCATTGTCTTGTCCGGAGTGTGGTGCCACTCACGCTGAAATTGCAGTTGCATTCTGCAGGCTGCCGCCATGTTTGGCACTATAGGTAAGCCGACTGGGATGGGATGCGGTATTTCTTTGCATCCTACTCTTGGGGGCGGGTTTGCTTCTTGCCGGACGATCTCAACGTTGTTGCGGATTCTGTCGCTGATGTGGTACTTCAGGGTATGGAACTTTTTATTCCTTCCTCTGTGGTGCCCATTGGAGGCAAATCACAGCCATGGTTTGGTCGCTCCCGTAAAATAGCATCATGCTATAAGCAGGAGTGCTACCAAGCCTAGGCTGACGCATCAGCGTCCCGGAATGTAAGCACCAGCGCTCTAAAATAGACGTATAATGCCGCCTCTAGGCCCATCAAAAGAGTCATTGCCAAGGCAAAGTCAGAGCACATAGGCAGAATTGGCGAGAAACTAGTTCTCCTTCCTTCTGGACCCCGTGCATTCTGGTCTCTCGCCTAGGCTGTCCAGGGGAATTTCTGTCAGCCATCTCTTCCATCTCTGCACAGGGAGTACGACTCACTGGCCCATACCGCAAAGGAGAAAGCCGATCTTCTAGGCTCTTTCTTTGCATCCAACTCGACTCTCGATGACGGGGTGAGTACGCCGCCGACCATTCCGCACCAGCTCTCTTGCAGATCGGAGCATCAAGGTTGATGTAGACGATGCAAGCTCCAATTGCAAGCCTACCAATGCTGGTGTTTCACAAGGCTGCGTGCTATCGCCAACGCTGTTTCTTCTGCATAACAATGATATGTTGCATACCCGTAACATTCATTGCTATGCAGATGACAGCAATGGTAATGCTCTCTACACCGGTCGAGCCAATATTTCTCGGGAAAACGCCTCCGAGTGCCGGGACAAACTTGTGTCTAAAGTCGAGTCTTTGCTGAACAGAGTCTCGGATTAGGGGCGACTAAACCTAGTACAGTTTAACCCCCAAAAGACACAAGTTTTTTTTTTATAGGATAGGGTGACAAACGAGCTCACAGTCCACCTGATGGTAAGTGCTTGCTGTGGCCCATAGATATCTACATCTATCCTCGATTACGAATCAAAATGCAGATGCGTTGTCCCCGTGAGGACTAAGATGGAATGCCTCGTTTCCAGTAAAAAGGGTCTCCGGTTCTCTGTACTCACCATACGAAATACAGCAGCATTAAGCTACTATTTCACGCTGGTATTCTGTGAGAGCGTGGTCCTTCCCCGGTCGAGCCGACCCATTCGTGCTACAACTATACTACTAATATAACTGGAGCAGGGCTCTACCACTTATATAACCGTTAACCGCTAAAAAGAACCCCTTTGTCGTATCTCCTCAGTTTCAAGCCACTCCTCTTGTTGCCTCAGCCAGTATCATAATCCTCGGCGTCGACATATCAAGTGACTTCTTATATCACTTGGGAGAGAAGGCCAAATTGGCCTCTAAAAAGCTTGGTGTGCTCAGCAGAGCGGGACGGTATTCCGTGCCGGCATACCACCTGCAACTTTACAAGGCGCAGGTTCGGCTGCACATGGAATACTGTTCCCATCTCTTGGCTGGGGCTCCTCAGTACCAGCTCTTTCCACTTGACCGCATCCAGCGCAGAGCGGCTCGTATCGTCGATGACCGAGTGTTTTCCGATCGGCTCGATTCACTGGCACAGCGAAGAGATGTTGCATCTCTTTGCATTTTCTTTTGCATATACCATGGAGAGTGCTCTGAGGAATTGTTCGGATTAATCCCAGCCGCCAAATTTCGTGAACGCGCTACGCGGCAAACGTCCCGATACCATCCACACCATCTGGATGTTTGGCGATCCATCACCGAACGTTTCACAAGGAGTTTTCTTCCGCGTACAACCTCTCTGTGGAATAGTTTACCACCGGCGATTTTTCCGGACCGATACGACCTGGGGGCCTTCAAGAAAAGAGCTTACTCCTTTCTAAAGGGCCGGCAACGCACCCGCATTTCCTCTGGTGTTGTGCTTGATCGTGGGCGGCGGTAGTAACTTAACATCAGGTGAGCCGCATGCTCGTTAGCCCCCACTTCTATATAAAAAATAGCATTAATTAATATTACGTTAGTGGGATAGCCCTTCATATATTATATATTATCCCACTCCTTATATTAGATACTATCCCACTTCTGATATTATAATATATTATCGCACTTCTGATATTATTAGCTATTATTCCACTTCAGATATTAGATTTTATTGCACTTCTGATATTGTTTGTGTCAGTTTGCGTACTTACAACTACTTCAATACTGCAATACCGCCTACCTATCATGATTTGACACAGCTTCTCTGGAATATAACCTTCTTAACACTAACCAAAATAAAACTAATACAACAATAGGCGTAATACACGACTTTGACTGTGAATCTTATATTGACTGATTCCTTCTGATTGACGGATCCTGCTTAACCCTCACTTCTTTATGTTTTCTTTTATTTTCTACATTATTTTTAACAGTATTTTATAAGTAGTCTCGGGTTTCAAACACATCGAAGTCTAAATCACGCTATAGATCTACAGATAACACAAGCTCTGCATAGCTTGGGACTAGATGGCGTTGTGTGATAGTTGTGGAATATTATTATTAGATCTTCTTTCATGGCAAAGATTCGTCTTGAAACCCGAGATTGTTAACAAACTTTGTTTTGTAATAAGATCGACTAAAACTTACTTAATTTTTTTAAAACTAAACCGTTTACTTCGTAATACATAGTACGTATGAATGTACGCATTGCCGTCCAACCACATACATAGTAGGTGGCTTCCGTCGAACGAATAGGCTATTGTTACGCTACTACTAGTTTTTACTATCTATAGATTGCAGCCTAGCTTACTTCTATATATAAAAATTAATTTTAGTCTTTGCTGATTACTATTAGTCTTGCTGAAACTCTAAAACGGTTCGAACGATTTTGGAGACATTTTTTGTGTGCGTTTAAGTCGATCCCTGGATAGTTTAGATGCGCAATTCGACTATGTAAGTGGCACTGTTGTCGAGATCTAGATAACACCCAAATCGGGGCGAATCGCTAATAATGAATATAAAAGACACTAATTACAGGGCAAGAAATAGTATAGTGTCACATGTCTGCGCAGCAACTTCACCCATCCGAGTATACCCGTACCAAACAAAGTAAACAACAAAATACCTAATCACGTATATAAAACTAATTATAATATATCTACATTTTAGCCAGTTTAAAAGTCTACCTCTGGGCATAGGCCTTTTAAGTGTTTTAGAATTTACATACCTTAATAGCCGCGCTTTCTAAGCAGATTTGGCGATAGCAGTAAAAGACAACTTAGCACTTTTGACGCTGCTCCTGCTATCGCCGATTTGTGTATTTTACCACCATCTACGCGAAGCTATGTATCCCTGGTATTTCTCATAATCGCTCCTAGCCGGCATACACGGATCATTTTGTAGATGAATTTTTGTTTTAATTAATTATAATATAATAATAATATTTAATCATTTAATTTATTAATAAATAATAAGCCTAAAAATGTATATTAAATACAAAGATTACATTTCGTAATGGACCAATGTTGTCTGTACCAATAGATAATTTTTATAATTATTAAATACTTGCATATAAAAAGCCTAGATTGTTTGAATAATTCTGTATTTAACGAATAATCTGAAAAAGTAACAATACTATGCGCGAAGAAATTGTAATATGTACACTTATTGTAATACATATATTTCTCATGGCTGATAACGGCCATCTTAAATACGCAAGTTTTAAACACACAAACTGGTCATGGACGTGTCTGGTAGGTGGTAGGTATTGCGATTACCTTTCCGCCCACAAAGCGTGACTATTACAATTGGTAAGTTGCCAACGTTGTACTTGTCTGTGTCAAGTTATTTCCTATATTTCATTCAATTATTTAATGATGATGATGATACTACTTGAATAACTTTTCCACACAGACTAAAGGTAACATACGTGCACACAGTCCACAAAGTGGATACCTGACACATCTAAAATTTCGTCTTCGATTAAGTATCAAAATGTAGGTGCGTTGTCAGCCCCAAGGACTAAAATAAAATGCCTCGTTACAAATGAAGAACGTCACCGTTCTTTCATCATCATCATCATCATTACAACCCTTCAAGTCCCCTGATGAACATAGGCATCCCCCAAGGAATGTCACGAAGCACGGTCCTGAGCCACTTTCACCCATGGACTTCCTGCATGTCTTACCAGATCGTCACTCCATCTGTTTGGGGGCCACCCCACTTCGCTTACCGGTACTTGGAACTTTTCTTCCCCATCGGTTGTCGGTTTTTCGAGCTATACGACCAGCCCATTGCCACTTCAGCTTACTAATACGTTGAGCTATGCCAGTTACTCTGGTTCTACTGCGGATATACTCATTTCTAAGTTTATCACGCAGAGAAACCCCGAGTATAGCCCCCTTCATAGCTTGCTGAGCGACCTTGAGCTTCCCCACACGACCAGCAGTGAAGGACTGTGTATCAGATCCATAAATCATCACTGGCACATGCACTGGTTGTACAATCTTATCAGTTCTTTGTATTTATCAAACGACACAGCAGTATTAAACTTATGTTATGTTGGTATTCTGTGAGAGCGTGATCAAGTGAGAGAAAGATCCATTCGCACTGCAGCCATAATATAATTACGTTACGACTTACGTTAACGTAACGAAACGGTCACTTAAGTTGTTATAGACACAGAAGTCACCTTCAATACAGCTAGCAAATGTACCTACCCATAGTATATAATTTTTGAAACGAGCCTCTTAAAACAACAAAGAATAATTTTTATATTGGTACATATTTTTTTTCATAAATTTTAGGGAAACAGCCAGCTTATTTCTGAAGGTACCTAATCTATGTTTAGCAGTGAAGTTTTATGGACTGTAATAGATGGATGAAATGGATGGATATAGACGATCCATCATTTTAACAATACATGTAAGTAATATTAAATGTGAACCAAAACAATTTCCTCAGACAGTTATGATAAACTGAAGCACACTAAATACAAAAGCAAATTGATTTAATATTCCATTTTACAACAATACAGATACAAAGTTTTCAACTTATTATACCTATAAAAATTACTTTAAAAACCATTGCAAAGAAGAGATTAATAGTAACAAATGCTAAAAGTGAGATAAAGTAAGGGGCATGTTTTAATAATTACGTTAATAAAATATAACATATTTACTTAAGCTTCTACTGTTCTCCTTTAGTAATTAATCTATATAAATTATAATCGTATAAGCCCTATGTTCTACGTTGAAAAACTGTCATTGTTCTCCTGATATATGGATGCACATGTTGTGATAATAGCGCCATCTCTCTTTAAATACATTTTTTTCACTTTATTTATCGTTTATTTTGAATTTTCATAAAATGATGAAAAAACATGAAAATTAAATTATTGACTTCCATTACAAACAAAAAAGGTTTTTTTTGTATTATTTTCCGTTACTAAAATACGTTGTACTCTATTAATGTAAGTAAATCATAATTTATAAATTACTAAAGGAAATCTTCAAAATAGGGAAAATGCGTAATTTTAAACAGAAACTTACATTTTCTTTTAAAAACATCGTTCTATATCGTTTATGAAATTTTGTTTACATCGCATCTTTATGAGACATGAATATGTTAATGTAAAAAGTAATGTTTATCATACTGTTATCGATTCACCTACGTTAGTTAGCTGTAGATTTAGTTTTTTTTTATATAGTTTTTAACATATGCCAACAGCTGTTACTGGTCATTAGTCATTCTTTTAAGAATCGAAAATAAAGATAATTTATCCATTCGCTTTAAAGTTTAATATTTCCGTAACTATAGCCCGTGAGCGTAATATTATCATTCGGTCATTCGGTTAATATAGTCACTTTCTTATAACTCAACAGTCAACAACTGCAGCCTTTTTTGCATAGTTTTAAAAAAAACGTTACACTAGGATTTCTCCTGTATCGTAGAGGCATTTTACATACATAAATTGCACAAGGACAAAAACCAGCCCCGGAACAATCACTTGTAAGCCATACAAATACTTATTCCAGATTCGAACCCGCGGTCCTCAGTGCTATGACTCGTTGCTAAGCTAGTGGGCCGCGGAGCCGTCTAATGAATTCTCTGTGATACGCTCTTCAATCAAATATTAAAGGGTCAAAAAGACTCTGTTTCATCGACGCCAGATTGACAATTGACGTTATAGTAAATATTTTGGTCGATTTTATTAAAGTAAAACTCCTTTACGCACGCTTGACTTGGGGAGTAAGCTGGCGAACGCGTGACGAAATAGTTACGAAAAGTGTGTTCTAAGGCGTCTACTTATATCACCATTATAAATATCGATAAAACAATTTACTACGTTTTAAGGGGAAATATAATCTCAAATGGCTTAGCAAGATCCTTCATTATGCCGAAAATGTTGCAGCATTAATTTTGAAATAAATATATGGTAAAGTTGAGGATTAATGTTAAGGATTATCTTAGACGAAAACACGATTTCGTAAAATTTTCTCGATAGAAAAAAAATCCAAAGTTACCTCCAAAATAAACAATAAACCGCTGTTATTCATGAAATACTTTAAATAAGATCATGAAACTTTGCATACTAACTGAACTAACTATAAAGCAGTGCTTATGTTATTTACTTTTTTTAAAATACCATTATTTTCACTGTAAAAAGAAATTACCTAAACTATCGGCGCGTAAGCTTGATTCCTGTCGCCCCGTTAGTATCGCTCTGGCTTTTAAAGGGAGAAGTTGTGTCGCTTACGATCAGAATACACATTACGCAACAGGACGACGTAAAATTAAAGTGGGAAATAACCGTAATAAAAATAAGAAGCGACTAGGTTGGCGTTAAGAAACAGGCATAAATATGATAAACCTAATGAAATAAGTGTCTAACGACCTTTCTACTTACAGTATTAGTGATTACAAACATGTCGGTACATAGCATACGACGCGCGGGCAAGTGGGGGCGAAATTAGAATTTGAGCTGACTTACTATATCCTCTTAAGAAATCAAACGAAGTCTAGAATAAATTCTCCATAGATAATTTAAAACTGAATCGACTAGCTGTTTGTTACGATACGATTTTACACGTGTTTAAGCCATGCTGCAGCTATATTAGTAGTATAGTTGGGCTCGACCGATGAAAGACCACGCTCTCACAGAATACAAGCGTAAAAAAGCTGCTTTGTTGCTGCTGTGTTCCGTATGGCGAGTGTAGAAAATTGAAGATCTCTTTTAATGGAAACGAGGCATTTCATCTTATTCCTCACGGGTGACAACGCATCTGCATTTTGAGATTTCCGTGAGCCACAGCAGCTGCTTACCAACAGGTGGAATATGTGCTCATTTGTCACCTTATAAGAAACGGTTTGTCAATTAAGGTAGATCTTATACCATACAGCCTAGTCTAATTTGTATTATATTCAATAAGCTCTTATACCAATGGGTAACATTGCGAAGTTCTGGAGAGATTTTGGCGGCAGTTTAATTTAGCCTGCAACTAATGATATAGATACCTACGATCGAACGAATAATAAACTTAACGAATAATAAACTACGAAGGAACGAATAATAAACTTAAGATGGTGATATAACATAATCACCATCGAAGCACTGTTTACATCGTGTCCACCAATGTTTTACATGCGAAGACATTTTTTAGTGTCTTAACATACATAAAAGTAAAACTTGACTTATTAATATTAAAGCGATCAAGTAATAGCTAGCTAGCGAAGTATGAATACTAAGTTTTTTAAGAGTTTAAAAATATACAACTTAAAAAAGAAGCCATTAAAATGAAAATAAAACCATCAAGAAAACTATATCTACTTCAATTAAATTATTTAAAAATAATAAAGTGACCACAAAATCTTGATAATGTCGTGTAGCGGCGGCGTAAGACACTTCACTACGTCTTACTCAGCATGAGGTAGTGAAATGCATATAATTATTGTGTCAGCGTACTCCGCAGGAAAGTTGAAAAACTAAAAGATGTCCTCGTTAGTATAGTGAAATTGTCGAAATTATCTTAAAATTGCAACTTAATTAAATCAGTATCTCAGCGGGACGGACGCCAAACTATAAATGACATGGACGAATAACATGTGGACGCGACTTGCCGAGTGCAGGCGAGCGCCTTTGATTTGTGCAGAAAAACCGACACTGTTCCGAAGTGGACGAGTCGTAGAGAGCGATCCCGAGTGGCGGCAAGGCACGCCAAACGAACCGTATACACGTTGGCGTTCGCCTACACTCGGCCAGCTAGGCGAGCGTCCACATCGACAAATGGGCTGTTTTTACGATGGTGCTCGCCTTCGCTCGGCCAACATGTATAGCCGGTTAGAAGCTCTAAGACACAATAACATCCCGTGAGTATCGTATAAAGTAATAGAAGAAATTAAACAGGGAATAGGCAGTAGTGTCTTTTTGATAACAACTCGAAATAATAAAAAATTGCGTTTGCCAACTCACTTGATAAGAGAGGGAACCATGGCAAATATTTACCCAATGACGCAATCTTTGTAAATGGCCTATGTTCAGTAGTGATCTTTTGATGTATAATATCTGGAGGGAGTTGCGGTGGAGCGAGAAAAGTGGA
The DNA here is from genome assembly GCA_036936625.1 of Parnassius smintheus behrii. NCBI lineage: Eukaryota > Metazoa > Arthropoda > Insecta > Lepidoptera > Papilionidae > Parnassius > Parnassius smintheus. The sequence continues at coordinate 16,038,794 of JAUPFT010000006.1, forward strand.
GGCAGAACGCTGGCTTGCTGCGGTATTTATATTTTATACTATCATAGCAGTCCACTCTGTGTATGTTCCGAGAAGCAAACCCGTAGTCGATTAGACAAATAAATAAAAAATAAAGTATTCAAACGATACCTAGTATTTTATTCAGCTAATAGAACATCAATTCTATGAAATGGAACATAATGTATGGAATGGAAAAAGGCATCAATCATGTGAGGAAAAGACGAAAATTAATTGAATTTTACTATTTTACTTTTTACCATGTAAGACGTCATAAACATAAAGTTGTATATACTACAAGAATTATGTTCAATATCCCTTTATGCTAGTAATGAATCTAAGCATAATTGGAAACTAAATTGACTAACTGTCGTTGCTGTAACCGAAAGAGTATATAACAATAATGTTACGAGCTTGAGGTTCGTGACAATAAAAATTGCCGATAGGATTACCTAAATTAACACTTTAATTTTATTTACACCAATCAAAACTTAAACCACTAATAAATAATCACACTGATTCGCTTTATTTCGCTCCGAAGCTTCGCTTGTCTCGTCAAATTCAATACTTCCCCGATCGCATCTTGCAGCGCCTATAAATACAAATTAGCACCGAAACATCCAGAATATTCAAATAAACACGCGCAAAGGGCCGAGAGTTCGAGTGTCGACTTCTCTAGAAGTAAGCTTCTAAGCTTAGTTCCGAGATTAGATGGCGCTGTCGGTTGAAAGATTAGTGATGTCATTTTCTGAGAAACTCCCCTCGCTCTCGTCCCTGACACTAGATGGATACATGACGTCGACTTATTCGCGCAACAATAATTATAAATTACTACGTTTACAGTCATAGATAAATAAATATGTAGCAAGCTATTTACAGTGACGATTTACCAACTAAGGCAGCCAAAGGTTTTATACCATACAGCCTAGTCTGATGTGAATTTTATTCAAACTGGAATATATTTAATCCGTGACTTCCTGCAGTAGTGTGACTGAAGACAAAATTGTTCAGGATTCGCTCTGATTCTCTATATTTTTAAATATTTTTTGTTTGTATACAAAAAAAAATCCCAACAAAAATTTGTTTGGAAACTCGTCATTGTTCCTTAGCATGTAAGATTTTCCGAAAATCCTAATGGTTAAAATAAACATTATAATAGACGATTTGTAATTTTGCTTTAAAAGTGCCTTATTTCTGTAACTAACACGGATAGACTGTGCAGTAACCACACACGATGTGGTACACTTATTCTAAAATGTAGTCAGTTCCTTAAGGAGCAACAAAAACAATATTGCCGTAGTTCCTAATTCCACGCAAAGTTGCGGGCGGTAGCTAATATCTATATGTACTTATATAACTTGCGATACCTCAGCCTAAGCGAAACGCACTTACCTAAAAACCACGCTGCAGCTATCTTATAGTTGTAGCATGAATGGATCGGCTCGACCGGGGCAGGACCACGCTCTCACAGAATACCAGCGTAAAATAGTGCTGCAGTGTTTCGTATGGTGAGTGTAGAGAACTAGAGACTTTTTACTGTAATCGAGACATTCCATCTTAGTCCTCAGCAGTGACAACGCATTTGCATTTCGATTCTTAATTGGTGATAAATAGATGACTATGGGCCACAGCATCCACTTACCATCATGTGGACTGTGTCCTCGTTTATCACCCAATGCTATAAAAAATCCTGCGTTCGAACACCGATGAAATTATTAATTACAATTTTAATTGAAAGAAATTTAAGTATGTATAGGTTTTTAATATATTATTCTCACGTTGTGTCCAAACCACCGAGCTAGAAAACCAACTGAGGCTACTGCTGCAAGGACTGATTATACCCATGACAAATTGAGAAAATCATCATCTCGCATTCCTCCTCTAAAATATGAATTATTTTAATATTTTGAACAGACTTCAAATAAGAACGAGGAGTCTCAATTCGACTGTATTATATATTTTTACTGTTTAATCCGAAATCTCCAAGGTACCATTTCACTATCGACATGAATTTCATAACCACAATTTGCGTTCAGTGTATAGCTTGGCCTTAAATACTCCTTACAACGTAACTTCATTTTATAATAAATCATTTACTTCACTAGCAACGCGACTTTGGGATTCATTACCACTTAACATTCAGAAAGCGCAGTCTTTAGTCTTTTAAAAAACTACTTAAGGAGTATTATTTGAAGTTCCCGTCATAATAATAAATTATATGTATTTCCACTTTTCATATATACTTACTTGATTTTTTTTGTTAAATTTACTCTGCAGTATATGTTTGAATATATATAATATAAGTATGTATATATATATATATATATATATATATATATATATATATATATATATATATATATATATATATATATATAAACGAAATCGTCGTTTAGATTTAAAATCAGACTTTTTCTTATGGAAATCCAAAAAAAGATAGCTTAGGAAAACAAGCACAACTCCCATAAGAAAAAACTAGGTTATATTATATGTTCAGTTTACGATTTTATGTAAAAATCGCGGTTGCCGCATTATTGATTGTTAATTATACACTTGTCACATACTATTCAATTTTATTTATGCCTTTGTTACATTAAGAAATTCGCTGGAAATGATTAATATTCAATTTTATTTACATTAAGAATATCACTCTCGCATCTGCCACTGACCGACGCGTTAACACACACACACGGGTTTCTGCAGAATACCAGCGCTGGTCATCCCAATGGGGGTGTCAGCTTATGCTGAGCAGCTGACCCTATCGACTCAGCATTGCAACGCTCACATTTCCTGTACATAGTTTTTATTTTTTGTTGAATGTTATAGTTTTTCTTCTTTTTTATTGTTGTTTTAAGTACATGTTGATTGTTTATTTTTTGCCAGTGTTGTTTGTTGAGTTGAATAAATGGTTTTATTATATACAGGCTGGTCAGTAGTAGTTACGATGTACCAGTTCTGGCGCACTTGTAGAGAGGTTGTACCAGCGCACTGAGTCAGAAGTTGTACAAGTACGACGTTCGTCGATTCACGATCCTAAAAAAAAAAAAAAAAAAAAAAAAAAAAAAAAAAAAAAAAAAAAAAAGGTTTTGGCATGCTCTGATCACGAATCTGCGGTCCATTTTTGCGTAGGATGCACGGTTCCGGAGATGTGCACATCAATTAACTCTTATCTAATTGATATCCGCTTCGAGCCTCAACCGTCATTAGCGCTCCATTGTCCTTATCTACTTATCTATTGTTGATTGACTACCGTCATTATCTATTATTCGTCGGCGTGTGGGTCGGCTTATGCTATTGTATTATACTCCTTTGTTCCTATCTACACTAATCTGACTCATTAATAAAACACATTACCCAATTTTGTTAAAAGTTTTATTTATAAAATACAAAATCTTATTACTTATTATCTATAAAATAGGAGCGAAACATCTCATCCACTAAAATATCGTTGTACAATGTGTTCCCTGTAAATATACTCGTAAAACTATGCATTGAACATCCCTGAAACTTATATAGCAAATACATTAAGCAATATTCGCCACAAACTGAAGTCCACTCATTCTGAATCCTATCAACATTCCAGTTCCATCTTTTACAATTTCTTTTAAAAAACTCTAGATGATATCGTACAGGTGCCCGTCCGAATGAATCAAAATATTGACCGACGTCATTCGTATCGATATATAAAGCTACCCAATGTGACCCTGGTTTATCATCTGTATCCAAATTGCATATTATATACGTTGGTACGTGGGTGTACATGGGTAGTTTATTGGCAGCATAAACATTATTTTCTAGAGTGGGGTGAATCTTTTTCAGATGTTGTTGTACATCTAGTGTATCCATAATATTACTGCTATTAGTAGATTATTACAGTACCAATCTACTCAATGACTAATATAGGAGTGATCAATTATAGTGATTTCTAAATATTAAATTGCATTCTTTGTGTTATACAAATCGTATTTGAGTCACCAATACACTGAACAAGACACGACAGGAAGGACGTAGGAATGTAGAGATAAGCAACAGAATGTAAGGTAAGCTTGTTGACGCATAAAGATACTATCAATTCTACTGCAGAAATTCTTTAGATTAGAATTATTACTCACTGGTACTATATAAGACCAAGCAACTGCAGTCATGGAGTTAGTGTATAGTCGTTTGACCGCAGTGGATCTATCAATACTACGTTTGTGTTACTTCAACGCATCAAAGGCCATGGATGTAAGTGTTTATTCTATTGACAAACTTACTTTTCTTTCTGTTATTTTCTTACGTGTGTATGATTTAGTGTTAACAAATTATATTTAAATATTATGTGTGTGTATATGGTTAAGCCGTGGTAGCTCAGATGGTTAGCGCAAAATGTAAAATTCACAGTACGCGACCCGGGTTCGATCCCCGCCGGCACCAATTAAATTGTTAATTACAATTTTAAGTGCTGATTTACCACGTGCTCAGCGTAGCCCTAAAACCCTCTCAGAAATGAGAGGAGGCCTATGTTCAGCAGTGGACTTTAATAGGTTGTAACTTTAGCTTTTTTAACTTTTATGATTAAGTGTTAACAAATTGATATTAACATGATAACTGTGTTGTTGCAGAAATCATTGAGCTTCGATGAAAATACCTATAAACAGTATTACTACTCGCCACTCTCCCCTCAAGAAGAGAGTGATGACATCGTCATTAATAATAACACATGCGATGGTGGAAAAAGAAAATCGCAATCGATTGATCATTTTTTTGAAGCTGAATCAAAAATAAAAAAGAGGAAGCTGTTATCATCAACCGTAGCACGAGCCGCTAGAGATGGTGTATCATACATTTCTACTAATTCTGACGACGGAGACCAAGCGACGCATCTCATCAAAATTGAAATGTACGATATGAAGAAGCTATCCAAGATTCCAACTACTGATCATTGGAAACATGCTTCCACGAGGATTAAATATTACGTAAAGACTAATAAGGATAGCATCTACGACAACACAAACGCCCTCGTATACAATATTACAAAGACAATAGCAGAAAGTGAAAAAGTTAAAAAATACTTTTTTAACAATGACAGTCATTAGCTGATCATTAGTGAATGTGATTCTGTTTACTTAAATTACAGGAAGACAAGAGCAGAAGAAAGAGATGAGTGTGGCATACGTGTACAGAACACATCATTGAAGAACAAAACTACAACACTGAGTGGAGATGACAACGAGAAGAATATGCAGTACTCAAGAGCTGAATATCCATTCTTCAGTTCAAAATCTAGCCGGTTGCTCAGTTTCGAAAACTGGCCTCTCGTTATGCGACAGAAACCTGAAGATCTTGCAGAAGCCGGTTTCTTTTATACTGGCCATGCAGACAGGACCAAGTGTTTCCATTGTGGTGGTGGCTTAAAAGATTGGGAAGATGATGATGATCCTTGGCAGCAGCATGTTCAGTGGTTTAGTCAGTGTGCTTATGTAAAATTTAAACTCGAACAGAGTTTTGTATTAGATTAAATAGAATATTTATAAAGAAATAAAAAATAATATATTGCATACAATTTGTTTTATTTAATTTTATAATGTTTCACATAGTTACATACACACAAAATGCATTACACATAACTCATAAAATCTAACACACAACACATATTATAACCTTAACTACTATAGTCTACAGTAACATTTCTGTTTTTATCTATCTCAATAATATTATCAAACTCAGCATAAACTATACAGTTAATTGTTTGTATTAGTGAGGATTCAAATCGTACTTCTAATCTTACACTACCATGCTTTATGAGATTCCAATGAGCTGATGAGTTGGCTGATAAATCAGGAGTTAAGTCAAATGCTAATAGACAGTAACCTCTGGCATACTGTTCACAAGAGATTCCATTTCCTTCATTAAGAAAGTGAATACCAGTTCCCGAGAATAGAGTATGATATGCTGATGTAAATATGCTATTATTAAAAGATGGTTGCAAAGCTTTTGAAGGTATTTGTTGACCATCAATATATAAGCTGAAAGAATTAATACCATAGTTTTCAAAGTTAAATGGATTTTTAGTAAGGGAACCATTAAATGCAGAATTGTTCACAAATCCAATTATACATCTTTTGGGTACCTGCCCTAAAAATATATTATCAAGAGTTTTTCCTTGAACACCCGATGGAATTGTTAAAACTTTTACTTCAGCTCGAGTAATAGGATATTTAGCAGTGGTAGAAGCTAAAACTTTTTGATGTGCGAGTAATACGCTTGGATTAATTCGTGCTCGTCGAACAATAAGAGTTGCGTCCGTAATGCAAACTTTAAACTTTACATCGTTTGACCCAGCAATTAAATTAAAGCTCTCTCTCGATCGAACCAATTTAACACTCATTTCAACACCATTAATTAAAAATTTATCTTGGTTGAAAATGTCACCGTGAAGATGACCAATCATTTCTATTTCCTTACTTTCACTAATCAATTCCTGTCTTTTAACAAATCCCATGTTTTTACCATCCGTAGAATCCATTTTTCCTGCTGTATCATCATACCAAAGACTACAAGTAAGATGAGATTGTTTAGCAGCAGGAGCATAGTTTAAAAGGGTTTCCATGTATGCTCGATATGCATAGGTATTATTAGGTGGTGATACAAGTTTTTGGTTTAAATAAACATCAAGTTGACTAAAAAGTGAATGCAGCCAATTATTTACAGGTGCTACTATTGTAGTAGATATCAAGTTAGTTGAATCTTGATTTAATACTTTTGCCTGTATGTGGAGTAATGTATGAGACAAATCTATGTAGTCATCGCCTGTCCCAGGAACTTGAAACTCGATAGGTCCATCATCACCAAGAGATGAAATTGGTTTATAATGAATCCACAATCCATTTTCAATGCTAGTTTGTGTAGACGGTAGTGCAAACAAATCCAATTCTGACTTAACGCACTCGCAAGAATGGTTATGAAGGAAAGACATATTTAATTTGAAAATATATCTTTGTTATTTTTTGGTTTTAGACCAAGTTTTTTCGCAGCTTTCACTTTAGCAGTTAATGGTGGAATGAACGAGGTCAATCGTTTTCTTTTAGTTTTATACCCAGATCCTGTCATGTTAAATTGATCAATTTTCTCATCAGCCTTTCGTTTTAAATTCGTACTAACTTGCTTTAGACGATCTTTTATTGAGGCTTCCATAGGACGCGCTTGAACCATATCCGATAAAAGTCCTACTCCAGCGCTTAATGCCTCCTTACCAATCACTCGAGCACCACTTGAAAGTAAAGGTAAAACTGATCTAAATAACCCCCCTAAGAAGCTCCCAATACCATGACCGCGTTGGTATGGTGCACCCTTATAAATTACTCCAACTCCTGACCCAGCTTGATGTGTATAATAATTTTCATATGGACATTTATGATGATCACGAAGGGAATTCATTATTATAATTTTCGGAAATGTAGTTTAATACACACGGTTCCAAACTGGAATGGTATTTTTTGTCCTGTGCTCGATCTTATAACTATTTCCAGCGTATCGAACTCTCTTCGCATAACAGGTAAGTAGTGAGGTTGAGAGAAAACGTGCATTTTATTTGCACCATAAATGTATTTTGTAGGATCTAATGAAATGACTCTTAGTAAAGGAGTCATAACATCACCCACAATCTGAGGATCGATAATGTCACAATATAGAAAGAGTTGAGATGGTAACCCTAAGTGTAAATTAGCAGGACACTTTCCAAAATTTCTCTCTAGGAGATTTTTATTTGGTTCATAACCTAGTTGTAAACTTAATTTGGGTGATAATGTTACGGATGTTATATTTTTATCCAAAACAGAAATAGACACAAATTTTGTTATTTCATCATAGCGAAATTTCAAGTTCTCTCCGATACCATTTAACACTCTTAAAATATGCTCAACGTTATCATAGTTGGTAGCTGGAATATGTTTTTTGTAGTACACTGTGGATGGTTTATCTTCAATAGGCATTAACATAGATTTTGTAATGTATATAACATTTTCATGATCTTGAACAGTAAACATGGTACATGGATATTGAAACTCGACAACTCCAACCGACCATTCACCTTCTAATTTAATAGCTTTCGGTAATTTCCTTGAAAAATTTGTGGTCTTGTTATCAGGAAAATATTCCATTGAACTATTGCTGAGCAAAGTTAAATAAAAACTTTCTTTATTCATATTTCTTTTAAACTAGAAGCTAAAATCCAACTGTTAAATTTATCTGGATAACCTTTCCACTTCACTAATACTTCTTTTCTGTTACCTGAGTAACGAGTGTCAATTATTTTATCTATTTTATATTGTGAGGTGGGGTTGTAAGTGATTTTCTGTAATTCTCTTTCATAAAAAGTACCAACTATTGGTTCATTTTGTAAATCTGTTATTGTATAAACAACCCATGGAGATCTATCAATTATTGAAGATATAATAAATATTTCATCACTCCAATTTGATTCATATCCTTTTTGGAAAGCATGTTTATATTTAGTTATTCGAACATAATCACCCACATTGAAATTTGGTTTAGGATTTTCTAAAGAAAGTTTGTTTGACCGTCTATCATAAAGATTAGTCCAAACTGTCATAATATTGTTGGAATTTACATCACATGGGCACATCTTAATACTAGAGTGAAAGCTGTGATTGTAAGAGTATATTAAATCTTGTAAAACATCTATATATCTATAAGTATTATTATGAGTGAAATAACGCCACATTTTCATTTTTAGTGTTCTTTGAAATCGTTCAACAATACTGGCCTTAATGTCAGGATTGTTAGTGGTATAGTAATTAATCTTTTTGGATTTAAAGTATTTTTGTACATCTTTTGAAACAAATTCTGTACCTTTATCAGATTGTATGTGAGTAGGTGTTAAATTACTTTCAGTAAATATACTTTCAAAACATTCTTTAGTTGTTTCTGAGTTTTTCTTTTTCATTGGTCTTGCAAAAGCATATTTACTAAATACATCAATAACACAAAGTATATACTTGAAACCATCATTATATTGAGAATAAGTTCGCATATCACTTAAATCAGCTTGCCACAGTTCATTAATATTTGATAGAATGTACCTATTACGCGGGAATTTTTTTCGAATGGGTTTATGTAATGTGTATGTTTCTTGTGATTTTAACCATTCCTTTACTTGCTTTTTATTCATTTTACACTTCATGGCTTTTGATAATTTATCAATACTACCAAAACCAGCGGGATTAGATGGATCATAATAAATCCTGTTAATTTCTTCTAGTACGGGGTCCATTTTTCCCACTCAAGCCTTTTACGTATTTTAGTTGTAGACTTTTTATCTCTACTGCTCGGTGTAGAAAACTCTTGAAATTCAATCTCAGAGGGTTTGTTCAGATCTTTTGCTTGAAGTTGGTTAATAAACTCACATCTCTTTGGATTTCCAATATAAGTAAGTGGTACTTCAATATCTTTTAATGCTTCAGCAAATCTATCCCAACCTACTGGATCACTTCTTTTTAAGGGTCTTAGTGAATCATTTATTAAATCAACAATATTACTTCCAGGAATTTTTTCATTATCAATTGTGACTGTACCTTCATTATCCCAATGTATTTTACCTCTACTTGTTTCAACTAAGTTTAATAATAACTGTCCTTTTTTATTATAAGTTTTTGGTATTAAACTGAGTATTTGAGCTGGTGTGTAAAGTGGATTTTCAACATTTTCTTTACTTTTGATGGATCGTTTCTCCTCCAACAAAGATTCAGCATCAACTGAAGTTTTTAGATCTCTATCTTTATTTTTAAAACCAATTTTAGACTCGTTTGAATCTTCATGAGATGTATCAGAATAAATTGGTAATCTGAGTGGTTGACGATCCTCTTCGGTAAAATGAAGGTATCTTTGCAGTGTTTGTAAATATAACATCCATTTCTTTCGGTCTTCCGTCTTACTATTCATAATATTTTGCATTTCGATATCTAATCGAGATAAACTACTACTCGTATTAACCTTATTTTCTTGTTTTAATTTTTCAATCAATCCAGGTTCGATAAGTATCATTTTCTTTGCATTTTCCATGTTAACTGGCTAGTCCACTCACTAATCCACTCAATATTGCACCTAATATTATTGGTAAGAAAGCCCCTCCTTTTTGTATAATTATATTTTTTCTTAGTTTATGTTTACACTTACGCACTAGTTGACGGAGTATATTTTTGTGTTTATTCAATTTTTGTTTATCTTGATCATTAAGAGGTACTTTTCCTTGTAAAACGTTATGAATACACTCACAAATACAGTTAATTTCTTCTTCATCACACGTTTTAAGTAATGCTCTTTGATATTTTGGTTTAAGCGTATGCAAAGCGTTTAGCAAATGTTTATGCGTTGTGAGTTGACGATGCATCATTTAGCAATGATTTGAAATGTTTGATTCTTGGTGTATTTAAACTCTTTTGTGGGGACGTAGACTGTGCAGAAACCATTAAATGGGAAGACATTTGTCTTGATACGACAAAAATCATTGGTATTCTGTTTTAAATCTACCATTAAATATCCATGCGCCTCTAGAGTTGCATCCCTGTAGGCATCTTCAATAAATTTTGGGTTATCTGGTGACACTTGTCGTGCTAAATATCTTATTTGAGTTTTATCTCGAGGGTTTTTAAAATATATTATATAACTTGAGTTTAAGGATATGTCTCTTTGCCCTTTACCCTGATGAAATAAATTTTGTGTTAAATAAAATACACTAAGATTCCTGTGATGACTACCTTTTGTAAATATATCCACAATTCTTCCATCGGACTCTCTCATTAGATCATCAATAATAACAAGATGTGGGTTTTCACCGTCAAACATATTAACATTTGGAATTCCTTGATGGTAGTTAACATTTGGTAAATTATATAAAGGTTGCATTTCATCAAAGCACCATGTGATCTGATTAAAATCACAATTACATATTTCTGTAACTGATTTTATGAAATTTGTTACAAAATTTGACTTCCCACATCCACTTGGCCCCGCCACAATAGCAGTAAACGGATGGATAAAGTGAAACATTATACACGTCTAAAGTTCTAAGGGGTGAAATAAAAAATGAAAGTGTTGGTGTTAACAATTAATATATATTGCAAACATTATATAAAACAGAATGATCTGTATACTATTTCTAGCACAATTAGTACATCATAATTTTACAATCAACTCAATCCCAAATAAATGCACACACACACACACACACGCAAATATAAACAACAATTAACTTAAATTATTTACAATAAAACAACGATTAAATATGTAATAAACTCTACGTCATATTATACTATTATCATTATTTTACAATCAATACAAATTTTATTTACATGCAGACATAAAATTAAAAACTATCAACACTTACATAACGCAGTTTATAATGACCCCAAGCTAATGTTTCAATATTATTATCTAAAATATGCCTCTTTGTGTCATTATATGATAAACCAATCTTATTTAATTTTTGTGTAAAAATTGTGTGTTTAATTGATTTAAATCTAAGCATACTATAATATTGCACTTTTTTATTAAATAGAGAAGACTTATAATTATCCATGGTCATCTTTTTAGTGATACATTTATTTACGCCTTTTGCCTTGGCTATAGTCTTATTCTCTAAGTTAAAAGCGTACATTTTGGATCGTAAACCCACAAATTCTTTCATGATTTTACCATTATTTTCATCTTTAAAAAAACCTAATTTCTTTTTATTTAATTTTGGATATTCAAAAATATTATTTGCATCATAAGCTGAGGTATCAAAGTATGATGAAAGGTCAGGTTTTATATCAGAGTAAAAATCATCTGTAAATATATGATATATTAAACTATCCGTATCTGTATACAATAATTTGATTTTACTAAACTTTTTAACCATATAGTTATAATGAAAATCATACATTAATGTTTTTGAAATATCTAAAATGCAAAACCCTAAATAAATTGGTTTGTTATATATTAACTTTGTTTTTCGCAACTGAACCGCAACTAGGTTTTCCGAAAATACTGAAAGACTATGAAATTGTGGTTTAGCGATTAGATCTTGAGCACCTAAAGCTTTGCCCTGGTTCTCCCAGTGTGTAACTAATTTTATGTTAACCCTTTTTTCAAAATTCTCCATAGTCTTTCCGAAGACTGAATTATTCATTAATTTATAAAAATCTTTTTCGAAATCTGATTTTGCTAACGTTCTTAATTTTGTGTTTAGATCTATGTACATCTTCAACCAGCGAGACTGTTTAAATTTTAAAACTCTATGAATTTTAGTTAATTTAACCCCCATTTCTATGCACTGCTTTAAATTTCTGTAATGAATTACATATTTATCTTTATTATTTAAATTTGGGACTAGTTTATTTTCATTAATATTGTCTGCACAAATGTTTTCGGGGCATAAAGGAAAGTCCGAATGTAAATCATGAAGTTCATCTGGATATTCCAAATCAACTTCTAAAATAAAACCGAAGTTCGATGTCTCAGACACATTAAATTCTGTATTCGGATTTACCCATTCGAATCCACCAGTAGGAAGACATTGAGACATAGCCCAACCATATAAATTGTTGGCATCAAAATATGTGATATATGAATTTGGTTTCCCTGCATCATAATCCCCCATATATTTGTTATTAGCTCTAGCATAACGATTACTACATTGAGATACACCACCCCTGATACCTGATCTAATAAATGCAATTTTCTCATAATCTGTTAAAAGTTCTAATTCTATTTTTGTATATTTTAACATTGCTTCCCAACTTAAACCAGGTGCTGTGTAATAATGGGCAGGGTCTAAATCATAAGTATTAATACATAACTTTCTAAAGTTTTCAAATACATCGGTTAAAAGTAAAACGTCTGTTTTTAAATACAGGTTTGAATAATCTAGCATATTACAACACCCAAAGTGTTTCCAAACATCTTTAGCATGATTGTAATCATCATTTGAAATATGGGAATCTGTGAGCGAGCTATAAAAAAATTTTTGTTCGGGGTGCGATGTTAGGCTTAAACTATCATAATTAGTCATAAGTTCATATGGATAAACGCCTTTCCGTTTTAAACGAAAGAAATCTTCATCATTAGGATAATTTCTACGTAATTCTTGAAATTGATCATTACTGAGATTTTTGGCCAATTCTTCTAATTTACATGATAAAAACTTAAATGAATCTATGAATCTTAATATAATTTCGTGGTTATTCATTTTTAATTTTTTGGAAAAGGATATATATTTTTCTTTATTTTGAGGGATAACTTCGACTTCACCATCACAAAAGTTTAACGCGTGAACAATAAAATGAGCATCATAGTGACTAAGGTTGTGTAAAAATATTGGTATATAACGAGGTTTTCTGAACTTCGAGCTACATGATTCGTGAGCAACACCTATAAAACTACCGGTGTACCAATCAAAATCATAAAAATGTTCTGCTAACTCTGTTTCACAAATATGACAAATGGTTGCATTTGAAATTTGGTTTTTGTCTTCATTTGTTAGCGGAAGTGGAGGATATTTTTGAAGTCTATTTATTTCTTTGAGATTGTTAGATAAACTTTCCATAAACACTTGTGCACAGTTGGGTCCGCAATACGTTACATATTTTGATAATTTATCATCATATGAACATTTAATATAATAACCAAAACTATGTACTTCATGTTTCTGAATATTGTGTGTGAAAGGTTTGGAAGGATCGTTAGAACATGATTCTATTGGTTTTAAAAATGCTTCAAAATCAGCATAAACTACGAATGGTATCTTCAACTTTTTTTCATAACTATCAAATTTAATTTTATCATTTGAAATAGGTTGACCAAACCAATTCTTTTTTTTAAAAGTTTCACTGTTTGGTAATTCTGTACAAATGTGGGCACAATCGTATTGTTCATGGTTATTTAAACTTTCCTTAGATGGAAAGTGAAGTAGACATGCTTCGCAAATGTACATGATGTGACCGTCTTTTGAAATTTGTTTACTAACTAACCGCGATAAATTTTTTATGTAACATAAATGATTTTTTGTATCCTTGGAAAAAAATAATAAATTGATATGTCTATCTTTACGACACTTTGTTAAAAATAATGGACCTACTATAGAATTACATCGTTTTTCTTTATTATATTCTAACCCAAAAACATTAATACTAATATCATTTAATTTCTCTACTTTTGCTATGTCAGAAATTTTAACTGGAAAGGAAATACCATCAAATTTAAGTTTATTTGCATATTTAACGTACGATGATACACGATCCGCGTCTTTGTTTACGGGATATAACGCCGAGAGTAACGCCCATTTAAAACAAAAATAATCCTTGCTTTTTACATTTATAACAGCCTTTTTTAATTTTATGTCACGAGGAAGATCTATGTATGAAGTACCGCGTAGGGGGTTAAATTTATTAACATTCATGTCTATAGATTTTATGTTTTTTAGACTCCATCCACTATCTTTTTTTTTCAAATGCACTAATTTTAGTAGTAATTGTATCATTTAAAGATGAAAAAAAATATTTAAGTCATCTCCTTGACAAATAATATAGTTAAGCGTTTGAAAATCGAACGTATCATGAATATCTTTAGTTTGTTGAACAAAATCAGCATGCAATATGAAGTTTACTTTAAAAATTATGTGTTGATGAATACACTCTTGTATTAAAAATAAAATATCATCTTTAATAGAATTTAAAAATAGTTCAGGAGTTTCAAAATTTACCAATGTCGAACTATCTACTCTACTCTTGATTTTATAAGTTAAAATCCTATTTCCAAAAGCAGATTCGAGATAACACTAACGTTTGATAAAGAATTATGTGAATTTAAAAGATTATTTTTGTGAACATTACTTTTAAAATGATTAGCTAAATACCGTTTCTTGATAAATATATGACACGTTAGACATTCCACTTGATCACCGTTACTGATACTGTTCCCTGCAGAGGTAGGCGCTTCTGCTTCCGTTGTTGGTTTTTTGATGATCTTGGGTTCTTTGCTGCTCGTTCGCTTCGTTCCTCTTCCAAGTTGTAGTGGTTGACTACTAAAATGTTTAAATTTATTAAAAACTGTACAAGACATTGTGTAAATTATGATCGAAATGAATGTTTATTTTACTTACTTAAACTGTGTTTCAACCATCGCACAGTGATTATACAACTCATCATCATACGATGAATCGAACAGTTGATCCTTCTCCATTTCATCACAAACTTTAGACAACTCCTGATTTAATTCGCTGTTGAATAGTTCCGTATTCTCTTCCATGGTTGTGGAGAAGAAAGCACTGGTGCACACTTCACTGAAGTTTGCCATCCTTATAGTAAAGAAGAAAATAGGTAGCAGAGTAAGTAACAGTTCAGTGTTGGTAGACCAACTGATATCCAAATTTCAAATAATGTCCGATATTTAAGTCTAACAAAGGATTAGAAATAGAATATAATGAGTACACGGAAGTAATTTAAGTAAACAGAATCACATTCACTAATGATCAGCTAATGACTGTCATTGTTAAAAAAGTATTTTTTAACTTTTTCACTTTCTGCTATTGTCTTTGTAATATTGTATACGAGGGCGTTTGTGTTGTCGTAGATGCTATCCTTATTAGTCTTTACGTAATATTTAATCCTCGTGGAAGCATGTTTCCAATGATCAGTAGTTGGAATCTTGGATAGCTTCTTCATATCGTACATTTCAATTTTGATGAGATGCGTCGCTTGGTCTCCGTCGTCAGAATTAGTAGAAATGTATGATACACCATCTCTAGCGGCTCGTGCTACGGTTGATGATAACAGCTTCCTCTTTTTTATTTTTTATTCAGCTTCAAAAAAATGATCAATCGATTGCGATTTTCTTTTTCCACCATCGCATGTGTTATTATTAATGACGATGTCATCACTCTCTTCTTGAGGGGAGAGTGGCGAGTAGTAATACTGTTTATAGGTATTTTCATCGAAGCTCAATGATTTCTGCAACAACACAGTTATCATGTTAATATCAATTTGTTAACACTTAATCATAAAAGTTAAAAAAGCTAAAGTTACAACCTATTAAAGTCCACTGCTGAACATAGGCCTCCTCTCATTTCTGAGAGGGTTTTAGGGCTACGCTGAGCACGTGGTAAATCAGCACTTAAAATTGTAATTAACAATTTAATTGGTGCCGGCGGGGATCGAACCCGGGTCGCGTACTGTGAATTTTACATTTTGCGCTAACCATCTGAGCTACCACGGCTTAACCATATACACACACATAATATTTAAATATAATTTGTTAACACTAAATCATACACACGTAAGAAAATAACAGAAAGAAAAGTAAGTTTGTCAATAGAATAAACACTTACATCCATGGCTTTTGATGCGTTGAAGTAACACAAACGTAGTATTGATAGATCCACTGCGGTCAAACGACCATACACTAACTCCATGACTGCAGTTGCTTGGTCTTATATAGTACCAGTGAGTAATAATTCTAATCTAAAGAATTTCTGCAGTAGAATTGATAGTATCTTTATGCGTCAACAAGCTTACCTTACATTCTGTTGCTTATCTCTACATTCCTACGTCCTTCCTGTCGTGTCTTGTTCAGTGTACTGGTGACTCAAATACGATTTGTATAACACAAAGAATGCAATTTAATATTTAGAAATCACTATAATTGATCACTCCTATATTAGTCATTGAGTAGATTGGTACTGTAATAATCTACTAATAGCAGTAATATTATGGATACACTAGATGTACAACAACATCTGAAAAAGATTCACCCCACTCTAGAAAATAATGTTTATGCTGCCAATAAACTACCCATGTACACCCACGTACCAACGTATATAATATGCAATTTGGATACAGATGATAAACCAGGGTCACATTGGGTAGCTTTATATATCGATACGAATGACGTCGGTCAATATTTTGATTCATTCGGACGGGCACCTGTACGATATCATCTAGAGTTTTTTAAAAGAAATTGTAAAAGATGGAACTGGAATGTTGATAGGATTCAGAATGAGTGGACTTCAGTTTGTGGCGAATATTGCTTAATGTATTTGCTATATAAGTTTCAGGGATGTTCAATGCATAGTTTTACGAGTATATTTACAGGGAACACATTGTACAACGATATTTTAGTGGATGAGATGTTTCGCTCCTATTTTATAGATAATAAGTAATAAGATTTTGTATTTTATAAATAAAACTTTTAACAAAATTGGGTAATGTGTTTTATTAATGAGTCAGATTAGTGTAGATAGGAACAAAGGAGTATAATACAATAGCATAAGCCGACCCACACGCCGACGAATAATAGATAATGACGGTAGTCAATCAACAATAGATAAGTAGATAAGGACAATGGAGCGCTAATGACGGTTGAGGCTCGAAGCGGATATCAATTAGATAAGAGTTAATTGATGTGCACATCTCCGGAACCGTGCATCCTACGCAAAAATGGACCGCAGATTCGTGATCAGAGCATGCCAAAACCTTTTTTTTTTTTTTTTTTTTTTTTTAGGATCGTGAATCGACGAACGTCGTACTTGTACAACTTCTGACTCAGTGCGCCAGAACTGGTACAACCTCTCTACAAGTGCGCCAGAACTGGTACATCGTAACTACTCTGGTCCAAACAGTGAGGTTATAAAATTTTTTTTTGATTCCTCACACCTAGGGGTATCCGAAAATATCCCATGTATGTTACGCGATTTTTTGTAGTTTTCGAGTTATGATTTTTTTAATCATTTTTTTGAAAATGTTCACCCTAAACAGCCTAACATTAAAAAAATGTAATTGTGGGATTTTCCTCAGTATTTTTTGTTTGTAGCATGATCCTTATGAGTTGCTCTATTATGCATAAAATAATTAGCTTCCTAACATTCATCGAAGATACGATAATTTTAATCGAAACTTAAAAATTTTCTGTCAGGAGAGTGGAGCTTGAATTTTCAACATTAAATGAAAAATAGTAATAAATGATTTCATACTTTCTAATTAATTTTAAAAACTTGGCAGTACCTTAATCTTTCATAATAACATTAAAAAGATGACACTTAATAGGCCAGATTTTCTGTTACAGACTTTTGAAGTTACTCAGGCGGGAAACTACCTGAATAGTTAATTTGATTTAAAAAATGTTTTTATCATTTCTAAGGCTAAACTAAGATAGTAAATGCTTCAGGTTAGCAAAAATATCATCCAGTGTCTTAAATTACGTATTGTTTAAAATTTATTGAAAACAAGGTATCATTTTACTACGTTCTGGACAAATGATTTCAAGATTCATAATAAAACTAGTAAATAATTTAAGATAAATTTATTTAAAGTAAATTTTCGAAATGGAGGCCATTAAATTCGATACACACAGCCCGCACGCTCACCGGATTTAAACTCTATTGATTTTTTTATTTGTGGATTCTACAAAGAGATGGTTTATGCTAGAGAAATTAATTCGGAAAATGAATTAAGGGAAAAATTGAGACAATGCGCAGAAAAAATCAAAGAAAATACGAATGCTTTCCGAAGACTAAAAGCAAATTTTTTAAGACGATGTAGACTGTGTATGATGTAGACTGTGTAGAAATTAACATTTAATTTCTATTCATTGTTTACCTTAATTTTGCGTCATTCCTTAGATCACCCAAGAAAGATAAAAAACCTAGGTATGTATCTTATTTTCGTCAAACTTGTTTCAAAAAAAAATTAAAAATGACAACCTCTGAAGTCGGGGCTTCATTTCTTCGATACATTATCAATGAGGGCTAATAATCTTCCGTTTACCAGATGTCGCTAGTTGAGACTGAGGTGAAGTTTCTCTAACAGAAACTAACTAAGAACTTGCGTTTTAAATAAAAGTTTATGGCTTCTAGAGGATTAAATAAATACACAAAACAATGCCTCAGTGGTTTTCCTTTAATATTTTTCGTATTGTTTAGCTTTTTACCTTTAGAAATGTCTGTAGTTTAGTTTATGCTTATCACTAAGACACGCGACAGATATCCGTTAGACCGATCTCTTCCACGAAACATATGGGGCGGTAGGCATAGAGGGAATCGACGGCTCTGCCTTCCTTCTTCAAGAGGACCAACCTTCCAATTTTGCATGCAGTGGGGAACTTGACACTCCGCAGACAGTCAATAAACAGCTGCCTAAACCTGTTCTGTGGCTTGCGCCCTCCTTTCTGCCAAGGTGGGTCGCGTCCGTATACGGCTTAGAGATCTCTAGTTAGACCGTTAAGTCAGTCCCTAAAAGATGGGGTTTAGTGGGTAAAAGTCTCCACATAACCACGCCGCCGGCTACGTGGTATGCTATGAGCATTCCCCACTGTCCTCCCCCGCTTTCCGGAGGGTTGCCCATATTTGCTTTGGGCGCAAAAAAAAATTAGGAGTTATTCTTAAACTATAACGATTATTATGGGCTATTCATAGAGTTTTCTCTTATGGTTGGACTATTTAAAATGTATAAATATATAAAAGAAAATGATAAATATACATAAAACCAGTGTTGCCAACTTGACGGGATTCCCGTTTGATTTGACGGGACAGCGAGGTTGGCAACGGGAAAAAATTGTGCCTAACGGGTAACGGATTTTTAACGGGACGGCAAATATTTATGTTTTTGTTTTAATTTTTTTAGTTTAAAAGTACGAAAAAATGTGCAATGCATTCTTTTCTTTAAAAAGTTGAGAGAGTAAATTTTCATTTGACGTAATTCTTTTAATACAGCTCGGAAACTGTTGTGTCATTGGTTGGCCAAAATGATGCACTACGGTTAAATATATAGAAAACTATCAACTACTCTATTTATTTCATTCTCTTCCTTTACTGTTTGAGTCGCATATCCTGTGAACCTGTGATATTCTTGTAAGTAAATAACTTTTAGTTCGATAAAATTACTTTATTACCTATAGTATGTAGTAGATGGCGCTATTACAAATCTCACATAGAAAATTTTCGGTTGCCAGTGGATCTCACAGACTCAACAGAGTAATAGATCCATTTGAATGATCGATCCGAATGTACCAGTATGCGTGACGAAATGTACTAGTATTATTCGGTCACTAGAAATGAATGATTGACACTTGTCTACCGTACTTGACGGGATTTGACGGGATTATAGTGTTCTCTACAACGGCAGCTAGATCAATATTAATATTATATTATCAAATATAATATTAATATTAATGTTATATTAATATTAATAAATGTATTATTAATATTAATATACGTAACATTAATATTAATGTTATATTAATATTAATAGTATAATATTAATGGTAATATTATTTAAGTAGGGCCTTAACTACGTTTATATTAAGCTTAAAATTTTAAAAATCCAATAATGCGCAGCGGTGGAACTTACTTTATTTTCATTGTGTTAAATTAACTTGTAAAAATCACCAATAGGTGTAGTATAGATAATACCGTAAGTTGATGCTCTACATATTAATTTTGAAATTTAATACACAAATGTTAAGTCAGGTGTAATACGCGTTACGCTGTTTTGTTTCTAAATGTCTATTACGTTCAAATACAACATATTATTTTTGAGTACAAAAAGGCGCAGTATAAGACTGTCCAGCAGACAAAAACTACTTGAACTTGACCCTCATTATTTTGCAACGCCCCTCTCTTACACTCGATGGCTGCAATGAACGCATTTTGCCACAGTACAAAGTGGAACGTGAAGTCGCAACCATGTTCCCCAATCCTTTCGATCGAAAACATTCCACTATAAGACAAGTCTTAGACAGATTTTTCGATTCCAAAAACAGTGTACGTAAAAATGTACTGTCGAGAAAGAGTAGTAATACGTCGACTATATCAACGACGTCTACGGAGAGTCGAAAATTCGTCGGAATTGGTATTAGAAATTCTTTTAATGGATTCTTTCAATGAATGAACTGTAAAAGTGATTTTTTTGTTTATTGTTCTGCAATCTTCTAGTCATATTTGATTTCTGTACTTTACATATTGGTAAGTGATATTTGTATATTAATATACAATAAATATAGGTTCTTATATTATATTTTACAAATAGTATCTAATATTATTACGAAAAATGTCATAAAACTATTTTTTGGTTGGTAAAAAGTTATAAAAAATATTTTGTAGCTATACTGTGGTCTGTCTTAGTAATTCAAGGAGGTTTTTGCACTTCGGTGGGACATATTTTACATTATGTTTAATCAACTTGAAAAAATATGAATAAGGGTCTTATGTAGTAAAATAAAGTAAGCAAGCCATGAAGAAGTTATACAAGCAAGACAATATTTTCAGACATTGAAAAGCGATTATCTTAAGTATATGTACCTGTTTAGAATTTTAATTCTTTTAAGTAATTAAATTAAAGAAAAAGATATTTATGATAAGGCCATGGATAATCTTGTATGAAACGTATCAAAGATTAATCAACCCATTTTTAGACGCTTACCTACCTTATATTATTCGGTATTTAATGATTTCTTATATTTACGCGAACACTACACATGATTAAAACTACTTTTACGGATTTTATCGCGTTTATTTTTACTTTTTATTTTTAATTCCCGACGTTTCGGGCGCTTTCCAGCACCCATGACCATGAGAGTCCCCCGTGACCATGGGTGCTGGAAAGCGCCCGAAACGTCGGGAATTAAAAATAAAAAGTAAAAATAAACGCGATAAAATCCGTAAAAGTAGTTTTAATCATGTTATTCGGTATTGTTTACATCGACTCAAATATTATGGTAGGCATAGAGGGTAGTCAATACAAAAGTCATTTTATAATCTTGTTATTTGTACTTGACAACTATGTGTTTGACATTGGCTGTATGAACGTAAACAATGTGTGTTTTATTTTTAAGTTTTAGCTTCTGCACTATTTCTCGACATTAACTTTAACTATGCCAAAACTCGCTCCTTCATGAGCGTGTACGCTTTAAAAAAGGTACAAAATTTTCTCTTCGCCTATATATTTATATATACATATTTCCTTCATTTTCTACCTTACCTCTTAAGCTATTTAATCTACCCTTGATTTATGTACCTTCAGCTTCAGCGTCAGCTTAAATCATTAGCTATTAATAAATAACACATAATCATGTCACATTTTTAAGTGGTAGAGCCATTCTGCAGCTATATTAATTGTATAGTTGTAGCACGAATGGGTCGGCTCGACCGGGGAAGGACCACGCTCTGACAGAATACCAGCGTCAAATAGCAGCTTAATGCTGCTGTGTTTCGTATGGTGAGTGTAGTGAACCGGAGACCCTTTTTACTGGAAAAGAGGCATTCCATCTTAGTCCTCACGTGTGACAACGCATCTGCATTTTGATTCGCAAACGAGGATAGATGTAGATGTCTATGGGCCACAGCAACCACTTACCATCAGGTGGACTGTGTGCTCGCTTGTCACCCTTTTCCTATAAAAATGTAAAAATATACAGTTACTACTTTAAAATTTGACTAAAATATCGTGTAAGTTTTTTTTTGAATTATAAGAATAAGTAAAGAGATCATTCAAGTTTATATGAAGAAAAAGTGCAAAACAAAACCACAGTAAGTCAATAGCAAAAAACTAAAATTTATATATACTAAGTGTTACAAATACATACATTAATACAAATTAAATAAAACATTTTTTTACGTTCAGACTGCTAACGTCCATCGTCAAACACATTAAGTCTGTGGTCAAACAGTAACACAGGGTAGAGATTATCGCCAAAGAATTAATTAGGTGAAAGAATTAAAAAATTCCCCACAAAATGACAGACTTACTTAAAAACAGCTGATTTTTTAAACGTTTCCCTTACAAACCAAAAAATTTTCGTGTAATGACGGTGTAGAAATATTCACAAGCCCATATCATCCCGTGGGTGTCGTACAATGCGACGGAGGGAAACAAATCAGAATATAGGTAATATAGCAGCGTCTTCCTGACATATGGCGTATTAACTATGACAAATATTCCCCTCTGAGGTATTCTATGGGAGAGGTCTGTGTTCAGCAGCAGACTTTAACAGGCTGTAACGGTTGCGGTAAACTAAAAATTTAATTAATCACAGACGAATTTCGACCACTAATAACTATATTTTTTTTTAAATACACTGTGAATATTGTCAAGGTATTTTAACTTGGTATTACCTGTACATTCATATTAAACAGACTTACCGGTGACATTTTGCGCCGAATGTCGACAACGGCTTATTTCGCAGTCAAGTTGCACCATCCGCATCTCGTTTGAATTTCGACAATGTGCTGTCGAATCTTTCAAACACTCAAATCTTGACACATTAAATTTTATCGAGACAATGTGTGTTATTTTGCAATATGTTCTACTAATATCCAGATGGTTATTGCACTTAATACGTTGTTGTGGCTATGCGTTTAGCTACAAGTTGCAAGCCGAGGGCTTGAATTCCGCACGGAACAACTATATATGTATTAGTATAACCTTCAAACAATTATTTCGGGTCTTGATGTTAGTATGTATGTAAATATAATTTAATGTCATCCAGACCGATCACAGCGGCCAGTCGTAACAGAGGCTAGCCATTTGCGATGGACCGGAATATAGTGTACCTACGAGTCTGTGTACAAGCCAAAAACATTCAATATTTCAACTTTTCTGGTGCAAGCACAGATTCACTCTCTATTCCCTCACTCTCATAGTCCAATGGTTCGGAAATCCAACACGACCGCAGAGATCAGGCGCAAGACCATTCACATGATTTCCGAAGTACAAGAATGAAACATCGTCAACTTCCTGAATCCAGGCCGATACTAAGAAATTCTTGACAGAAAAGCCAATGGCTGATCTTGGCCTGACTTAGAATTCGGACGGGAGACCATATGATCAGCAGTCATTAAAACGACTACTAGACCAACGAGGCGGTCAATTTCTATATGCACTTAAGTATAAGATGGGGAACGGTAAAAGAAAGTGAAGACTATAAATTGCCTTCAGCTTAACGTAATAAAGAAATCAATTTAACAACTCGCACAATTTTATTGGCTCAATAATTAAACTCAATAGACCCACACTCAAGCAGATCGATCGCTAATCGTAAAATCTTCATGCTGGTTTCCATCGCTTATCTGGAAATTTTAAATTTCGCTTCTGATTTCGCACCGATGAAATTGTTTATAAACTTCCATTGTCACAACTGTGCCTTACTGCTTACTGCCTTACCTTTTAGTCTTTCCATGCTAATAAAGGCGGCAAGCGAGCACGATGTCTACTTTATGATAAAGGGATGCTGTTGCTGTAGACACCTTCATCTAACCTTGATCAAGAATAAAATGACGGACCTAAATTGCCTTGAAATGCCTCGTAGCCTGTTAAAAAGGGTCCCCGATTTTCATTGTTCACAATATTCGTATTGCACAGCACATCACACACACAGCAGCATTATGCTGCCATTTCCCGCTGGAATTCAAAGCAAGCGTGATCCTTCCATGCTCGAGATGAACCATTCTTGCTGCAGCCATAATAGTTTCCAACGCAACTCTACCATGTTCGAAGAATTGATGATGATTCCCGAATTTGCTCTGCGCCGTAAAATTATCTTCTCTCTCACGAGTTATTCTATCCAAATTCGTAGGGGGTGACAACGCGTCTATATTTTGATTTTTAACCAGGGATAAACTATGGGTCGGGGACTGTGTGCTAGTTTGACACCCTTGATCTGGTAACACTTTTCGACATAATATGTATGATATAATCATTTATCGACTTAATGTTTGATCACAAATATTTACATTTTTATCGTGTAATAACAATCAATAAGGCAATGTTCTCTTTATTTATCTATATTATAAATATTGTTCCAAACACAAACATTTATCACAGTCAATTAATTGCAAAGCGCAGATAAAACAGCACAGTTTTGCTCGAAAGTAACTACGAACGCGGTCACGGTTCAATCATTGACCGCGTCTCGTAAAATAATAATTTTCTATTTATAATTATAACCACAAAAGTTATCGCTCTTCTTGCAGCTACACTAGTTTCTACTTACATAAGTATAACATCTTAGCTACGCCAGTATATTTATATTTTAATTCTATGCTTTAAGCGCCACCATAAAAACATTTACTATAACTATTTTGAAGTCTAAATTAGTACAATTTCTTTATTCATTCTTTTGAATTTATTAGAACTAAGTTCAAAAACGAAAAGATTCATATATTTGACGCGTATGTTTTATTGTATGTTACACCTATTTCTCGGAAACGGTTAATTTTCTGATCTGAAGAAAGAATCTGTGTAATACAAATATTTGAAATTAAATGAATCGGTGCTTGGACATAGTGTTACGAAATATTAGCATTGAATTCAGAAGTTCTTTTGTGTTAATTATATTATGCTCTATTTTTATAAGACTTTATCGCTTTACTTTTTCAACTGACGTCAAAAAATATATTTTTTTACTTTTTATACGTGGTAGAGGCACGCTGCAGCTATATTATGGTTGTAGCACGAAAGGATCGGCTCGACCGGGGAAGGATCACGCTCTCACAGAATACTAGCGCAAAATAGCGGCTTGATGCTGCTGTGTTTCGTATGGTGAGTGTAGAGAACTTATCTTATTCCTCAGGGGTGACAACGCATCTGCATTTTAATTGTTAATCGAGGTTTAATGTAGATGTCTGTGGGTCACAGGATCCACTTACCATCAGATGGACTGTGTGCTCATTTGTTACCCTAATACTATTAAAAAAAGCGGAAGAGGTTCTTATTTCGACTGTATTTTTTCATGAGTCAGAATCTCAGAACTTTTTTCTAGGTGAATCGATTTTGATGAGTCTTTTTCAAATTAAAGCTGGTGCTTTTCATAAGGTCCCATATAAATTTGATCAAGATCCGATCAGTAGTGTTTAAGTTATCCTTAAATAATGCGTACCTCCCTCTCAGAAACGAGAGGAGGCCTGTGCCCAGCAGTGCAGCATATATATATACATATATATATATATATATATATATATATATATATATATATATATATATATGGACAGTATATATACAGCCAGAGCCAAGCTGCAGCTATATTATGGTTGTAGCACGAAAGGGTCGGCTCGACCAAGGTAGGACTGTGTTCTCACAGAATACCAGCGTAAAATAGCAGCTTAATGCTGCTGTGTCTCGTATGATGCGTGTAGAGAACCGGAGACCCTTTTTCCAGAAACAAGGCATTCCATCTTAGTCCTCAGGGTTGACAACGCATTTGCATTTTGATTTTTAATCGAGGATAAATGTAGATTTAGTCCTGATGGTAAGTTGGATGAATGTTGAATGTAAGTGGATGCTGTGACTCATAGACAGTCACAGCCTTCACTTACATTCAGGACTGTATGCTCGTTTGTCACCCATATACTATAAATAAAAAAATTATTAGAAGTAAAAACGGGGCTAAAAAGTTCACCATAAAAATGATATTAGACGGATGATTCCTAATGACTTAATTTCAGGAAATATTTATTTTGTTTGCCGATGAAAGTCACTGAACGCATTTTCTTTAAATATTTACGTTCACTAATGGAGTTACTTGAAATAGCTATACGTGTAGGTGTTCTTTCATTACATCGTAGGAGTATGTAATATAATACGTGTACAAGGGTGCGAAGAGAATAGAATGAAATTTAATATTTAAAGGAAATAAACAAAATAAAACAATCTGAATCATTGATATATCAAGATCTTTTTTTTTGTAAAATAGCGGTGACGGACGAAATTACAGCTCACCTGATGGTGATGGTGATGGTAATGGCTTCTGTAGCCCATAGACAGTTGTAACCAACTTTTTATAGAATTAGGGTGATAAACGAGCGCACAGTCCACTTGATGGTAAGCGGTTACCGTGGCCCATAGACATGCAGATAAAATGCCTCGTTTCCAGTAAAAAGGGTCTCCGAATCTCTACACTCACCATACGAAACGCAGCAGTATTAAACTGCTATTTTACACGGGTATTCCGTGAGAGCGTGTTCCTTACCGGGTCAAGCCTACGCATTCGTGCTACAAACATAATATTCCTGCAGTGTGGCTCTATTACGTATGTAGACAAACTTCAAGAAGACTACATATACGTTGTCACTACTAATTACTAAGATGAAATCATTTAGTCTCTCTCTACTATACCCTTCAGACGCGAACACAACAGTACCTAAACGCACTCTATTCTGCGCCAGAAATAGCTAAGAGGGTGAAACCTACCCAAACTAACTTCTAGAAAAGAAAGGAGTCATACCAATTTGTTCATTTTTCGTTCAATATTAAACATGGAAACAGAATAGAAGAATATGAAAACTTTATAATGTGCTACATTGGACAAACTCCTGGCAAATACGGCGTCGGTTTTATAATAAAAAGGTTAGGTTTAGGTTTAAGATATTATTTATTACTCAAAAGATTATAAATCGCCTACGGGAAATTAAAAATTTACAAACAATAATAACCACCCATATCTATAGTTAATATTATGTATGCTTGTAATGGATTCCTTTATTATTGTTTGTAAACTTTTAATTTCTCGTAAGCGATTTGTAATCTTTTGAGAAATAAATAATATCTTAAACCTAAAATACGTAATAAAAAGGTCCCTCAATAACAACATATTTAGTTCACTGGAGGAGGCCTTCATACATTCTGGGGTCCCTATAGTTTAAATAAAAATAAAAGTAGACAAATAAACATATTATAATCAAAAAAATGTTATAGATATATAAATAAATAGGTAAATATAAATTTATGAAAGCTTATACTACATAATAAAGTTATATAAAACATATTAGGTCATACAATTTTAACAGTGGTAGAGCCACGCGGCAGCTTTGCTGTTACACGTATGGGCCGGCTCAAACCGGGGTGGTACCACGACCTCACAGAATACCGGCGTGAAGTGGAAGCTCTGCTTCCGCGTTTCGTCTGGTGAGTGCAGGTGGCCGGAGGCCCAAATCCCCCCCCTCCCCCATCAACATGGTAGCGGAATTAAATAATGATAGACTACTCCAGGAGGGTACCAGCACCCCTGGAGAATCCCTCGCTGAGCATCCACGACCATGTTTCTCCACTTCTGAGCGTGGGTGCTCAGGCTGCCCCGCGTATTCTGGGGGGGGGGGAGCAAAATTCTGCTCAAGACTACAACTGCTCGGGGCAAACGGAGCAACAAGACCATGGCGACCCATGCCACGCTGTCCGTGAATTTCTGCAATATCAGGGGACATCACTCTAACCTAAACGCCGTCCACTACCATCTCGAGACGGCGAGGCCGGCTCTGCTCTTTCTGACCGAGACGCAGGTGTCCTCTCCGGCTGATGTCTCGTATCTCTCCTACCCGGGGTACAAACTGGAACACTCCTTTGTGCCTCGGGCTGGAGTTTGCGTTTACGTCAGAGAGGACATCTGTTCTCGACGCCTCGGCCGACTTGAAGGTTCGGACCTGTCCATCCTTTGGCTACGCGTAGACAGCGACGACCATCCGCGCGTCTACGGGTGCCTCTATAGGTCCCATAGCGGTAATGCCGAAACAGACCGACTCTTCGACCACGTCCAAATGGCTGCAGATTCGTTGCTACAGCAGATCCCCTCCGCAGAGATCGTGATCCTCGGCGACTTTAACGCCCATCACGCCGAATGGCTTGGTTCACGTTTAACCGATCATGCGGGGAGATCTGTTCATGATTTTGCCTTGGCATATGGTCTGACACAACTGGTTACTTCGCCTACGCGGATTCCAGATGTGGAGGATCATGCACCTTCCCTGTTGGACCTTCTGCTGACCTCTCACCCGGACGGATATCAGATTTCCGTCGACGCCCCTTTAGGCTCCTCGGACCATTGTCTGGTCCGGAGTGTTGTGCCACTCACGCTGAAATCGCGGTTGCATTCTGCAGGCTGCCGCCGTGTTTGGCACTATAGGTCAGCCGATTGGGATGGGATGCGGTCTTTCTTTGCATCCTACCCTTGGGGGCGGGTTTTCTTCTCTCCGGATGATCCCAACGTTGTTGCGGATTCTGTTACTGATGTGGTACTTCAGGGTATGGAACTTTTCATTCCTTCCTCTGTGGTGCCCATTGGAGGCAAATCTCAGCCATGGTTTGGTCGCACCTGTAAAACAGCATCATGCTATAAGCAGGAGTGCTACCAAGCCTGGGTTGATGCATCAGCGTCCCGGGATGTAAACACCAGCGCTCTAAAAAAGAAGTATAATTCCGCCTCTAGGTCCTTCAAAAGAGTCATTGCCAAGGCAAAGTCAGAGCACATAGGCAGAATTGGCGAGAAACTAGTTCGCCTTCCTTCTGGAACCCGTGCATTCTGGTCTCTCGCCAAGGCTGTCCAGGGGAATTTCTGTCAGCCATCTCTTCCATCTCTGCACAGGGAGGACGACTCACTGGCCCATACTGCAAAGGAGAAAGCCGATCTTCTAGGCTCTTTCTTTGCATCTAACTCGACTCTAGATGACGGGGGGAGTACGCCGCCGACCATCGCGCGGTGTGAGTGCTCCATGCCGGAGGTACAGTTCACACAGCGCTCGGTTCGCAAAGCACTCCTCTCCCTGGACATCCACAAGTTGAGTGGGCCTGACGGAATCCCCCCAATTGTGCTGAGGACGTGTGCTCCAGAGTTGGCACCGGTTTTAACGCGTCTTTTCCGGTACTCCTACTCCCTAGGCGTAGTCCCAAAATCATGGAAGACGGCTTTCGTCCACCCGATCCCTAAAAAAGGCGACCGCTCTGACCCGTCCAACTACCGGCCAATCGCCATCACCTCCTTGTTCTCCAAAACAATGGAGTCCATTGTAAACTGCCAGCTCATGAGGTACCTTGAGCATCACCAGCTGATTAGTGACCGCCAATACGGTTTTCGCCGTGGTCGGTCAGCTGGTGATCTTCTGGTCTACCTCACTCACAGATGGACGGAGGCAGTAGAGTTCAAGGGGGGGGGGGGGCATTGGCCGTTAGTTTGGACATTGCGAAGGCCTTCGATCGGGTTTAGCACAAAGCGCTTCTTTCGAAGCTCCCTTCCTATGGGCTTCCCGAGAAATTGTGCGATTGGATCACCAGCTTTCTTGCAGATCGGAGCATCAAGGTCGTTGTAGACGGTGCAAGCTCCGATTGCAAGCCTATTAATGCTGGTGTTCCACACGCCACGCCAACGCTGTTTCTTCTGCATATCAATGATATGTTGCATACCCGTAACATTCATTGCTATGCAGATGACAGCACTGGTGATGCTCTTTACACCGGCCGAGCCAATATTTCTCGGGAAAACGTCTCCGAGTGCCGGGACAAACTTGTGTCTGAAGTCGAGTCTTTGCTGAACAGAGTCTCGGATTGGGGACGACTAAATCTAGTCCAGTTTAACCCCCAGAAGACACAAGTTTGCGCGTTAACCGCTAAAAAGAACCCCTTTGTCGTATCCCCTCAGTTTCAAGGCACTCCCCTTGTTGCCTCAGCCAGTATCGGAATCCTCGGCGTCGACATATCGAGTGACGTGCAGTTTCGTGGTCACTTGGAAGGGAAAGCCAAATTGGCCTCTAAAAAGCTTGGCGTGCTCAGCAGAGCGGGACAGTATTTCATGCCGGCACACCGCCTGCAACTTTACAAGGCGCAGGTTCGGCCGCACATGGAATACTGTTCCCATCTCTGGGCTGGGGCTCCCCAGTACCAGCTCCTTCCACTTGACCGCATCCAGCGCAGAGCGGCTCGAATCGTCGACGACCGAGTGCTTTCCGATCGGCTCGATTCACTGGCGCTGCGAAGAGATGTTGCATCTCTTTGCGTATTTTATCGCATCTATCACGGGGAGTGCTCTGAGGAATTTTTTTTTATTTATTTACACTTTAATGCACAAAAAAAGTACATATGGCGGACTTAATGCCATTGGGCATTCTCTCCCAGTCAACCATTAGTCTAAACAGAGATAGACATTATGGAGGCGGTGCAGCAATAATCAAATAGAGAGGATAAACGAAATAATAATATATGTAATAAACAATACATAGATACCATATACATACATATATATATATATATATATATATATATATATATATATATATATATATATACATATATAATATATAATATAATATATATACATACATACATACATACACTGTATACACATAAATACATAAACATATATATATATACATATACATATATATATATATATATATATATATATATATATATATATATATATATATATATATATATATACACTATAGGTTCGTATAAATATTATATATGTCAGAACATATATGAAATATATACGAAAAAGAGAGCTTAGTCAATTCAAACTTGCAACGATTTAATCATATACTTACGGACTTGATTTTTAAAGACGAATTTGTTGGGAGCTTTTTTAATGTCAAGAGGGATGTCGTTCCAGAGTCTGATGGCCACGAGGGCGAAAGAGTGAGATAAATAACCAGTGCGGTGTAAAGGAGTGAGTAACTTAAGATTGGCCGAGGAACGGAGAGAAAAATTATGAGAATCTCCCATGTATTGAAATTTAGATTTCAGATACTCGGGAGCACATGGATCGTTCAAAATTGAGAAAAGGGTGCAGAGTATTCTAACATATCTGCGCTGACGGATAGGCAACCAGTTTAACTGTGTACGAAAGGAAGATACATGGTCGTATTTACGAAGACCATAAATGTATCTGATGCAGTTGTTAAACAGACGATCCAATGTATTAAGATGAAGTTGAGACAGGTCTGAGCAACACACATCGACATAATCAATAATCGGTACAATAAGTGATTGGACAAGTAAAATCTTGGTATTGGTAGGAAGAAAGTTTTTAAATCGATATAGAGATCGCAAAGTTCTAGTAGTTTTGCGCTTCACCTCCTGTATATGTTTATTCCATGTTAAGCAACCATCGATGTACAGACCAAGGTTCTTTACGCTAGTAGAGAATGGTATGACATTATTATTAAACATAATTGATGGTAGGGTGGCAATATCCAGTTTAGATAATAATCTTGAGCTACCTAAGATTATTGTTTGGCATTTAGACGGGTTCACGTTTATGCCATACACAGTAGACCATTCTGAGATATATTTTAAATCATCATTTAACAGTGAAATAGCACTTAGGATATTTGAAGGCTCCACTTGCGCATATAACTGCAGATCATCAGCATACAAATGGTAAGAGCTCTTGAGATTTAGTGTGATGAGATTTATAAAAATGGAAAACAGAAGAGGAGAGATAATACCGCCTTGAGGGACGCCAATTGACACATCACGCCAGTCAGATAGTATATGACGAGTGCGCACAGCCTGTTGGCGCCCCCGAAGATATGTTGAGAACCATTCCTGAGCTGAAGACGAGATATTCAAATGAGAAAGAAGAGCTAAGAGGATACCATGATCGACAGAATTAAATGCATTAGAAAAATCAATTAAGATGAGAACGGTCAGTTTTGATTTTTCCATCCCCTCACGAATATCTTCCGTAACCTTGAGAAGAGCAGTAGTGGTAGAATGACCCGGGCGGAAACCAGACTGATAAGGGGAAAGAATATTCATTGAGAAAACAAAAGCAGAAATCTGTTTATGAGCGACAGCTTCCAGAACCTTAGAAAGGAAAGGCAGAATAGAAATTGGTCTGAAATTAGATAAAGAGCTGCATTCAGTAGCGTTCGGGATGGGAATAATAAAGGCTTTACGCCAGAGAGTTGGAAAAGCACCATTCATCAGCGAAAAGTTAATTATATGAGTTATCACGGGTAAAACAGAATCCAGCACGTGCAAAACCATTACCCTACTCACGTCATCACATCCAACGGCTTTCGATTTAATAGAGGAAAGTGCTTTGCGTACCTCGTCTTCGTCTACAGGAGTAAAAGTGAAAGTTTCATGAGAATAAGGAGCCATGGAAGATATAAAAGAGATGGCATTAGCTCTAGAAACATCAGAAACTATTTGAGAAGACAGAAAATGACGATTAAAATCGTCAGGAGAAAAGGTGACGCTATTATAGTCAAATTGCGATTTTCCATATCCAAGAGTATTCAGAAACTTCCATATATCTGCCGAAGATGAATTAAGTAGTTGTTCGTGGATATATCGGCGTTTAGCAGCTCTCACCATTTGATTGCATCGATTTCTTGCAGCTTTATATGCTTGCCACTTTACCTCAGTGCGATTCTTCTTAAAAGCACGGAAAGTTCTATCGCGTTTAGCCATAGCCAATCTTACCCCAACCGTGATCCATGGAACAGGAGGACGCTTCAGTCGAACAACACGCTTAGGAGCATGTTTATTATACAGTCCTAATATGTTGCTGTTAAAGAAGTCGACTTTTTCATCAACTGTGGAAGCAGTATATACAGATGACCAGTTAATAGCATCTGCATCACATTTAAGCTTGTCCATATCTATTCTAGCAAGACTACGAATAGAGATGGACACAGGTAAAGGCTTGGGGGACTTTAATTTATATGACAGATAAAGCAGATCATGCCGTGAAAATCCAGAAGCAGGGAATTGTCTATAATTGACAACGTGATCAACGGAGGAGACGGCAATAAGGTCAATCCAGGTGTCAGCTGAGTGGAAGTTGTGATGTGTTGCATTGGAATTGTTCGGATTAATCCCAGCCGCCAAATTTCGTGAACGCACTACACGGCAAACGTCCCGATACCATCCACACCATCTGGATGCTTGGCGGTCCACCACTGTACGTTTCACAAGGAGTTTTCTTCCACTTACAACCTCTCTGTGGAATAGTTTACCACCAGCGATTTTTCCGGACCGATACGACCTGGGGACCTTCAAGAAAAGAGCTTACTCCTTTCTAAAGGGCCGGCAACGCACCTGCCATTCCCCTGGTGTTGCGGTTGATCATGGGCGGCGGTAGTCACTTACCATCAGGTGAGCCGCATGCTCGTTTGCCCCCTCTTCTATAAAAAAAAATACAAATATTCTTAAATAAGTATTATTATATAGATACATATACTTTAGATACAAATACATCTATATTAAGCGAGTAATAAATAAATAACATAGAATAAACCAAACTAACACATGCATAGATTATAGGTAATGTAAATTTATAGAAAATATACATTGAAGTAATATGTACTTAAGTACTAGAACAGCTATCTCAAACAAAAAATATGCGCTACTCTGTGTTCGCGCGGTTGTTTTTTTATCATAGAATAAACATAAGTAGAATGACCCGTAGGTAATAGTAGATTGTATTATAATGATTTCTTATATTTACGCGAACATTGCACATGATTAAAACTACTTTTACGGATTTTATCGCGTTTATTTTTACTTTTTATTTTTAATTCCCGACGTTTAGTCTGCAGTTTGTGATCATATCCTAGACGGCCCCAACCATTACATCAGATTTGATAGACCACAAATCCTCGCGAAAAAACACCGATTCCTACCAAGGATGATACGTGAGGCTATTGAAATTAAAAAACATCCTAATTTCAATAGAGAAGGAGGCTGGGTACTACCACCTGCTTGGGATCCTATAATCAATAAAATTAAAACTAAACCCAAGCATACCACTGCAAGACCTCAGGACATAGTCAGTTCATTTTGCATAGATCGGACCATAAACAATAATTAAAAAAGCTGAAGGTACTCCGGGTTTAACAATGACATCGGGACGTCAGTCATCTCAGTCCCTCGTGACCATGGGTGCTGGAAAGCGCCCGAAACGTCGGGAATTAAAAATAAAAAGTAAAAATAAACGCGATAAAATCCGTAAAAGTAGTTTTAATCAGTAGATTGTATTGTTAAATAGGTAAATTATATCGAGAACAATATTTAAATTATGTCATTTATTTTGATATTATATTTGCTTATTTAATATAATATTACATGATATTATATCACAATTACATTTTAATGATATTTTTATCTGAATATTTTAAAATTTATCTAAGTCAAATATGAAAACATAAAAAACTTATTAACATAACATTTAAATTACAAATATATTTCTTTAAGTTAGAATAAAAGTCGTTTATAAATGCTGGGCACGCGAGAGTTAAAATTGGACGAATTTATACCACTTTGACTTTGATGCGGAAACCTAAAAATAAAATAAAAGAATAATAAGCAGATTTAAACATGAAAGTTTTTGCCAAATTATAATAACTTATATATGTCTCTACAAAAATGTGTATAGTAAATATTATATTATTCGTCCTATACTTAAGTACCCACAGAAATGTCGCATCTGAACATATTAATTTTATAATCTATATTCCCTGACACGAGGTGGCGTCTTAGGAATAATTTGTTTTATTATTAATACATAATACTTTTTATTAATTAAGTATCCTATTAACCGATGAAAAGTAATTCCTTGGTTTTTACTAATATTTCTTGAATTATTTGTGCAATATCTAAGAACACACCACGTCATATTTTTATCAAAAGATTTTTTTAAATCAACATAACACGTGACAACTCTATAAGCGCCTAGCGAGTGACTGATTAAAGTGCGGTGTATGCACCGCAGTTGAGTGGAACAGTGTAGCTGCAGTGTCCCCTCTAGTACGTAGTACATATTAGCTCAATGAAAATATATAAGGATTTTTTAATATTTTTATATTTATCAAATTTTTTTATTAACTGGCTTTACGGCTCTGGTTTCTAGACTTTCTGAGCCTATCCTTTCTTTTGGAATCTTTATTTTATGTTCTTTTTCTTCACAATACGCTGATGCGTCATATTGCGAAGTCCTTGGGAGATTTTGACGACAGCTCAACCTAGCGGACTGTTGATGACGACAGCCACTCAAGTTCATAAGGCGCCTAAGCGATCACAATAACTTGAGATTTATATCGACAACAAAGCACTTGTTTCATCGTTTACTCTAATAGTTCACACGCGCGGACACTTAATTCACAAAATCGCATCACTTTCACGTATCAAAATCCACTTCAATCCATTATTTAAGGGACAAAACAGGAGCGACAATCCGTCTACGGCCAAGTTCCCGCCAAAACTCCTTTATTTATCAAACAATGCCGATGTCATCGAGCAGAAATACTATCATCGGGAAGTCGCAATAGAACGTATAATTTAGAATAATTCATTAAAAACGAACAACGTGCAATGCGATATCATTCGTATAGACATTAGACATTACTTAAACCATAATCAACATCATCACAGCGTGTAAAAGTCCACTGCTGAACATAGGCCTCCCCCATAGATTGCCTCATAAGGAAGATTTTGCCATAGTTTCCACGCTTGGCGAGTGGGTTGTAAACCGCAGTTATTTTATTATTTGAGTAGTTATCAGGAATCTGCCTGTCTCCCTCTGTCGCCTCTTACGACACCCACGGGACGGTATGGGGTAGTGGGTATTCATACACCACCATTACACGCTGTAAACCATATTAACATATTGTAAAAATATCTACTATTACCACATACGTATTCGTAATGTGCGTAGCATCTTTATATACTTAGAGAGTTCGAAACAATCGCGTAAAACTGGAAACTCTTTAGCGCAATGGCGTCTTTAAATACAAATACGCTGGACTGGCATATACAACGTGACATAATAAGGTGATTTGATTTTCGCCATTTTGGCGCTGATATCAGTAGTTAGCGTGTTTACAGAAGTAATAACAGAATTAGAACAGTGTGACATAGTATATCGATAGTTTTTTTATTCCCAGACCTACCCTTAACATCCATTTTATTTACGTATCATTTCGATAATACTGCCTTACAATAAATATAAATGTATTAACTTATACTTACGTCGTAAACATTATTTTTGTTTTATACCTCACATGAAACAAAAATCGAAACTAGTCTATCTACGTTCTGCTTCGTAATTATAGAACGGGTTTTGTTTTAGGTTTAACCATTGGTTGTGATTCCAAAGACTAATAAATGTCCAAGGAGTAAGAAAAAGAGAAGTAGGTAACTACAAAGTAAAAAATATACATAATCTTGTAAATAATTTATTGTATTTTTTTATTTATTTGGTTCTCGTATTTAGAGACAAGTGAGTAGAGTCGTGGTAGCTCAGATAGTTAATGCTCGTTGTAAATATAACAGAACGCTAGTAATCCGGGTTCGATCCCCGCTAGCACCAATAAAATTGTTAACTGCAATTTTAAATGCTGATTTACCAAGTATTCTGTGGTGAAGAAAACATGGTGAGTAAAGCTGCATGTCTGAGGAATAAGGAAAAAATATTTCGAAGACATGTGAAGTTCGCCAGCACGCATTGGGGCAGCGTGGACACTTCCTTTCCCTAAAACCCTCTCAGAAATGACGGGAGGCCTGTGCCCAGCAGTAGGACGTATATAGGCTGTAACTTTACCAGAGACAAGTGGTAAAATTAAAAATTTTATACAACCTACTTCAATGCAAATAAAATGAGAACTTCATCAATGTAGTCGAAGTCAAAAAAATACGCATTATTAAGGATAATTCTAAAACTAGCGATCAGATCTTAATCAAATTTATATGGTACCCCACGAGAAGCACCAGCTTTCAAATAAAAATTCATTAAAATTGGTTCACCTAAAAAAAAGTTCTGAATACACATAAAAATACAGCTGAATTGAGAACCTCCTCCTTTTTTGAAGCGGGTTGAAAATCTAAAAGCCAAAATAGTGCCTATTTTAACGATATCTATAGATACAATTAGAATTTTACAAACTTTAAATTACATTAAAGAACCACCACAAACCATTAACGTCATAATCAATTTGCTTCAGATGCCAATTCTTTTTAGTCACAGTTTTAGTATAATAGTACAAAGTATTTGAAAACTTGTAAATTAATAAATATTTGATAATTATCTGTTTTCATCGACTTGCATTGTTATAAACAGATACAGGTACCAAAAAACACCGTAAAGTATTATCGACATGGAACTCGTCAACCCTATATAATTGTTCATCAGAAATAGGTAATTTTAAGCCAAACATTATGGTTGTTACATTCAATACGATAATTACATCAAAATCAAATAGTTTTTTTTTTTTTGAATATTAACTAAATCCCCATACTTATGGAATGTTACCACACTTCCATTCTGGTAACGAGTTTTACAAATCACTCACACTATCATTGTTAGTAAAATACTTTTTATTACATTACTAACGTGAAACCGAACTACACAACTTAAACTCTTTTTTTCTCGTTTAAAACTACAAAATACTCAAGACGTTTTGAGCAACACAATGGTCATTTATTTTACAAATTACGTCAAATTTAGTTCCCGTTACACTTAAGACGGTTCCCCTAGCGAGAGACCTTGAGCGTCGGTCCCATACAATCCACGCGCTCTCGCTACAATATATCACGGAAAAATACGCCCGAATATTTGGAATTATTTCAATTAAAGGAGATAAGCGAACTTACAAAATTAAATAAAACGTGTAGAATATATATTTTTAAATTATCTATCCATTAGTGTAATTCTCAAATGATTAAGGCATTTCCTTTAGCAACAGATGCATGTAATCAATAATTTTAGTCATTTTTTAAAAGTAGATTTTCAAATGTATTCATAACACATAAAAACAAATTAGAAAGTGTAATGTGATGATAGGATATCGAACATTAATAATGTGCTTTTAGATGTAGCTTATTTCTCATAACTAATGAGATAATAGTCTCTGAAAAACTTTTGCCAGGTTTTGGTCAGGGTAGCGCCTTAATGGCGGCGCTTCAAATCGGTACAAAAGTCTTGTAATCAGTCCAGCTAGTCCAGCATACTTATATCTATGGAGGTCAATGGTTCAGCGAGACAAATTTGGTACTTTGTCATTGTCATAAAAATAAATTAAGTAGAAACTGAAGTCAACACTATTTTATTTCTAAATTAATTATTTTTATCTTAAACCAGCTGGCCAGGCAGACCTTGTCTAACTATAATTTGTCCTATAAAAATCCTTTAATTCACAATGAAAATGTTCTATAATAAAATCTCTTAAGTTGAATCAAACTGCACACAGTGTCCAGAATTTCATTTAAATCGGTTCAGTAGTTAAGGAGTTCATCGCGGACAAATAATACGACACGTAATTTTTATATATTAGGATTTGTGCAGACAGGTTCTTCGGTAAGCTCCGCAATGATTCCGTTTACCATGTGCAAATTTCGCTATACAAAAACAATTCCACTAATATAATAAATATATGGAACGCAAATGGTATTTAGAGCGGCCGAAAGTAAATTTAAGCGAAAAACGAAGGGTTTAGCCACATTGAATTTACACAAATAAAAAACTTAATTATCCTCCTATTTTAATATACTGACTAATTTTCAAGGTCAAATGTTATTTAACATTAACTTCAATACTGTTGATTAATGAAGGAGCATAAACAATTAAAATCTCGACAAACGGGGCACGTCCTCGAAAACAAATTATTTCTGGAGTACATCATTACAAAGTTTCAATTAAATAGACATTGCTTGAATACCTTCATAACTTTCAAGGCTGGATGGTACGATGTCGGACTAACAGATAATTAAAAAACTAAGAGATAATTTGAATATTTGGTTATTATATTAGGTTTATAGAAATGTGTCGTAAATTTGTGATAAAGTCAGAGTGTACTCGTATCGTTTATACTTTTGAGGAGATAAAGACCGTAGACTTACTACGACTATGAGACGAAAAGGAAGGGGAAGGATGTCACTACACATGGCATGTATACCGCATACTGGTCTGGTGTAGACGAGATCGAGCGGGCATGCCAGGGAGTAGGTATCATCCTTTCAGAAAGAATGGGCCAATGTGTGAAAGAGTATGAATGTGTAAGCCCAAGACTGCTATGGATACGAATGAAAGTGGGCTTAAAGAAGTTGTTTGTGTTAGGGGTCTACGCCCCAGACATGTCTAAGCCCACTTATATCCGAGAGCAATTTTGGGAAATGGTAAGGATGGTGTTAATGAAGTGTAAGAGAAAAGGAAAATATTATTATGCTAGGAGATTTTAGGTCATGTGGAAAGAATGGATGAG
Source organism: Parnassius smintheus behrii (assembly GCA_036936625.1). Lineage (NCBI taxonomy): Eukaryota > Metazoa > Arthropoda > Insecta > Lepidoptera > Papilionidae > Parnassius > Parnassius smintheus. The sequence goes on from JAUPFT010000006.1 coordinate 16,078,782, forward strand.
GAAAGACTGACAAAGAAAATTTATGTTGCAGAAGTGAATGGCAGAGTCGGAAAGGGACGTCCGAAAATTTATCGACCAAATTGGCGATTTATTAAAAACGGGCCAAATTAGGAGTACCCTTAACCGACGAGCGTGTATGCGTAGGTGTATGGATGTGAAGGAGGCGAAAGAGGTGTGTCAGGATCGTGCCAAATGGAAGTCTGTAGTCTCTGCCTACCCCTCTGGGTAACAGGCGTGAGTGTTTATGTACGTATGTATAAAAACTGCTGCGCTGCGGCTAAGATCCTTCTTTCATGACAAAGACTTCTGTAAACTAGATACAATCTAGATTACAGATATAACATAGGTACATATAAGATAGGTACACATACCCACTGAGTCATGACATAGGGCAAGGTCTACTTTTTATGTTCTTAAGTCTTCTTCTTCATCACATTATAAAAGTAGTCAAATAGCTTATTACTTTTACTTCGCTTTGACTCGCAACACTTACGCTTGTCAAAATGAGTGCCAATTCTAGTATTAAACGCTTGACGTAGGTCAAAATCAAAGTGTCCGGCTCAGGAAAAGCATGACGTATACAAGATCTTTCGGGAGCCGTGAGATCATTATAACATTTCTTATAGGATTTGATTTGATTATGGGAATGTTGGGATTATTGGGGAGATAGAGAAGGTTATTGAAGGATGGATTCTTTTACAACTCCTGACACATGGCATGATTTCATTAGTTTTGAAAATGCTATTGTTCTGCCACAAAAACTCTTTGATGTTCATTTGTGGTCTTTAAATGATCATGATAAAAGGATTTTCTACTGACTGCAAAAAAAGGAGTAAATTCCAAATTTAAATGCATTACATTCTTTTTTGTGTGTATGTCGGGCAAAATCTTCGTTGGTTGTTCACCAATTTTAATGATTCCTTTTTCATTTAATAGGCTTTATTTCAGGAGTTGTAATATATTAGTGTTATATGGGCTGGTTTTTGCAACGCCACGACTGAGGGCGCATTTAGCATTTGTCCCATATTAATTTTGAGAAAGATCTCCACTTAAAAGGTGGGAAAATATGGATGATGTTTTTTTATATATTGTAATCTATATTTCAGTTTCTACTCAAAAGGATCAAAAAATTAGACTTCCATTAAAATGTAAGAGCCGAATTCCAAGAATTAAAAGTATTAAATAATTTCCACACACAGCTTCTGAAGACGAGGCTTTAATTATTTGATACACTATACTTTTGAAGCTTTTATGTGTAAATGATTTTATTCTTTTTTAATCTTTCAAGTCGCCACTTTTATTACAAGTTTTATTTTTGACACTCACTTGTTTTTTTATGTAATTTAAGAATTAAGTAAAGTATAATATAACACCCGCGAAATATAAATAACTCTAACATAAAATTAAGGGATTACTTTGCGTTGCGTTCGAATCCCGCACGAAACAAATATTTGTATGCCCTACAAATAATTTTTCTAGATTTTTATGTTTGTAATTTATGTATGTAAACGCCTCCAATGCACGATCATAATACTGGATAAATTCCTAGTGTAAAAGTAATTATTTCCTTTTTTTGGAAAATGAAATCGTTTTCACTACGCGATTAACACAAATAAGCCGAAATAAAGAGTAATTAATCATCACCATCACTATCATCAGCCAGTAAAAGTACATGACTGGATATAGGATTTCCCGTTGTAGGGAGGATTTGCAAGCCAGCGTACCACAGTTGCAGACAGCTCGCAGCTATGACGCTGGCTTAGATGAGATAGTAGGAATATACCTCCATCTATCGGAAGCTATAAGGTTTTCTGGCATTTTACATGGTCGCTGTTAAGACAGCTAAAGGAAGAAATGATGAGATAGATTCTCTAACGTTACCAACATACGTCAGTTTACTACATCTTAACACTTTGACTGTCCGGTTTTCAGACACAATAGTAAGACAATAGCAATGACCTGAACCGTATGACCTTTTTTATCGTCTGGAAAAAAATAGGGTGTAGCATATGAACGGAGTGAAGCCTATGGCAATAATATTTTACAAACAACAAAAACAATTTTTTGAATTAAATAAATTAAAATGTATCGAAATTCAAATCATATCCACCCTACTTTACGAATGGCAATTTAGTAGGCATCTTTGACCTTGTCACTTCGCAGGGTCACAGGCTTAAGTGCAAAGGGCAAAGTAATTGTTAAAAAAATTTTGTTCAAACTTTTAATTCAAATTTTGTTTCTTTTTTTTGTAAAATATCAGTGCCATAGGCTTCTACTCCGTTCAGACGTTACATCCTATGTTTTTCCAGACGGTAACAAAGGTCATCCAGTATGTAGTGCAAGGGAAAGCGAAAGGGTTATATTATTAAAATTATTAAAGCAAATGTTTTCCTGTATACATATTTTCATAAATATACGAAATAATTTTAATTATAACCACTAACTCGTTATTTTATATGTAAGAGGGGCAACGAACTACATAATCTTGGGAAATGCATGTTGTTTCGTACCTGCCGCATACATTGCTGAGCGAACTGGTCTGGAAACATCGGCGTGTGCAACTGCCGCGCCGCTTGCGAAAGTCAACTTTCTAGCAACGCGTGTTCATTAACTAGTCAGCCATCCGGATTGCATGGCCTTGGCTCTATCTAATATTTCAATGTCGGAAGCTTGAATTTGATTGTAGAATCAAAAGTTACATGTGTTATTAGAGCATATCCATGATATCTTGAAGTTAACATACGATAAAAAGTCTTAAAATATTTCATTGCCGTTTGGTTTAACCCAGAACCCATCACGGCATTGTGTTTCTTAAAATACGAAAGAGGCAATTATGGGGAATGACATAAAAATCTCATAGTAGTAAATACGTCTCGTATAATTTTTTTTTCTAATGAAATATTTTTTTCTTACCTAGTTTGAAAAGTTCTTCCCGAGCTCCCTCAATTGCGTGCATTGTCCCCGTTACCACTAATCTCAGCACCACTACTTCCAACATCACTACACTAGGAAAGACACCACCGAGGATAATACGACACGTGTTTCGCCTCTACACGAGACATCCCAAGGTGCAGTAGACTGCGGGGGCTAACCGCTAAGAGCGGTATCATCGGTTGTGTGTCTTTTCTAGTGTGGTGGAGTTAGTGGTCCTGGGATTAATGGTAACGCGGATAGTGCACGCAATTGAGGGTTGGCGGAAGGTGCTCTTCAAACCAGGTAAGACACATCATTTTATTTCATTGAGCGGAAGTACGCAAAGTAATTTTTACTAACATTAATATAACCCAGACTGACAACGGGAGTAGAGTTAACGACGATTTTCACAGCGATGAGATTAACGATCGCAGTAATAGCCTAACAAACTATGTGATCGATTACGGCTCCTTTGTGCAGTAATTAAGCACCCCTTTGCGGTGCTAAAAACCACGGGTTCGAATCCCGCACGAAACACGTATATATGACCTACAAATAATTCTTCCGGATCTGAATGTTTGTCCTTGTGTATTCAATGTATGTAAACTGCTTTCGCGATACAGTAGAAAATCCTAGTATTAAAGTAATTATAACGTTTTTCTAAAAAAGAGAGAGATGAACACAGAATACCAGCGTAAAATAGCAGTTTAGTACTGCTGTGTTTCGTATGGCGAGTATAGAGATACGCAGACCCTTTTTTACTGGAAACGAGGCATCCATCTTAGTCCTCAGGGGTGAGAACGCATCTGCGTTTTGATTCTAAATCGAGGATAAATGTAGATGTCTATGGGCCACAGACAGCATCCACTTACCATCAGGCCTTTATCCGTTAGAGGATTATTACGAACTGGTAAAGCCGGTTTGTTACATACATATGCAAACAAACATGTTATCAACAATCCAGTGCGTGTTGCCAGTGATGACCTTAAAAGACGTACCTGCAGTCGTTCTAGCCTTATAAGAAAATTAAAAGTCGCTCGGCGAAGAAAAACTTCGGAGCGTTTCTCAGCACGATACAATCTCTAACATTTCCACAATAAAACAAGAACAAACGACATAGCCCAACGGTTTAGTAAGCTAAAGTTGCAACGGGCTAACTAAAAAGTTTATAGCTTCAACAGCTACAATAGTAATAATCATTAGGAAATAAAAACGGCAAAGGGACTCCATTTTCGTATTCAGTCAGTCATTCATTACCTATCAAAAGTATTTCGAGCAACGCTGGTGTAAGAATACCCACGACACCATTACATCCCGAGAAGGTCGTAAGAGGAACAGACAAAAAAAACTGTAGGTAAAAACAAAGCAGGAAATAAAAAAACTGCTGCTGCCCTTCTCCTATTCCATTTCAGTTTGAGAAAGGTTCTAGATAGTGTTATTCAAAAGAGCTGTTGTAGTTAGCGCTCCATAGACTACAATATACCTAGTCCGGCCATGAGTTCTGTTACGTGAAACGAATGAAAATGCATTTTTTTTTAAAAGAAGTAATGTAATATCACTAAAACTCATATATGTACATATTTATTAAAGTCTAACCAAAAAATAAAAACAATATTCTATTCAAAATGGCCACCCTTGGCTTTTATAGAGGCCTTTAATCTGTCTGGCCACGAATCTATTGACGCACTGCTTACGTGGGAAATTTCGCCACTGCTAGCTCCAGAGATTAATTTAAATTAATTCAAAAATAAGAGACTCAATGTTGCCGTGTCGTTTAGAGCAAGCCATGTCCTCTAAAACTGACCATAATTGGTAGTCTAAAGGGTTGAGGTCTGGGCTAGATGAGGGCCAGTCTTCAGCTCTTGTAAAGTCCAGAACGTTGGTTTCAAGCCAAGCTTGGGTAGTTCGTGGCTTGTGACCAGGTGCAGAGTCCTGCCGGAAAGTCCAAGGTACATTTTTAAAAATTGTATTGCTGAGAGGTTTCACAACACGATCCAAGACTGTCTCATGTTACACTTTGGCTGAAGTTTTCACTCCTATTTCACAAAAATATAGCTTTGTGACGCCTTGATAAGACACGCCCCACCAAACCGTCACTGACGCAGGATGATGACCACGTGTACCTTTCCGGCCACTTGAGCAGCTTCTTCAGAACTATGAGCGTACACTTTATTATTTCGCTTATTGTGGTGCTCTTCAGTCGTGAAAATTTTTTCATCGGTAAAGATGATATTTATGTGCCCTTCACCTGCGTATCGCGACAGAAAGCGTTTTGATCAATCCACTCTCTTTAATTGTAAAGATTGACTTAGGGCATGTCCTGTATATCGACGATAAGCACTGAGCTTCAGCTCTTGTTTTATAATACGCGAAAGAGTCCTAGCAGGAATCTTCATTTCTCGCGATAACATTTTTTGCTTCTTCATGGGATTCCGACGAATTCTGGCTTTAACAACATTAACAGCCTTTGTAGTTCTAACAGCACGCGGCCGCCCCGATTTTTATGGTCTTCGATAGAGGAAGTGTTAGAGGAAAAGTTGTTGTATCTGTTGATATTACGATATACGAACATACGGCTAATACCAAGCTTTTGAAGTGTCTAGAATATGACCAACGGCTCCATACCTACTTTGTGCAAGGCAATTACCACAATCTTATTTTCTTTTACACCCCATTCCATATTGTAATGTGATAATGAATACGAAAAAATATGTGAATTGGCGCGAAATCGAAAGAACTTTTAAAAATAATGAACGCGTTCCAAATTCAAAATAATTAAAAAGTTGAAAAAAAGAAAAGTTTTTATGTCACAGTATTTATGGTCAGACTAGTTATTATACATATTTATAGGTCTTAACCTATGGATTGCCATTCGCAGTACTGGCCTTTTCAAATCAAAATAAGTTTTATTTTTTGGCTAAGAATTCTGATTTAAAATTAACTTTATTTTAAAAACATGAAATTATTTTTTTTAATTAGTCTTTTGTATATTGATTAGCGTAATGTTTTCAACGCATTTTAATCTTTTGGTCATCATAGATACGTTAAAATGTCGAGTAATTATGGAATATGAGTACCCTCACATGCAACATCAACGACGCGACGTTTACGGAGCTAATATTACAAACAAACGCACTACCTGTTATTGGGTTGCCCGCTTCCGTATGGAAATTCCGACTTGAAAAATGAACTTCAAAAACTGGTCGAGAATGACAAATTAAAGGCGTTGTAGAAGCTGACGATAACCAATCTCCGGCTAAATTAGCAGCAGTTTCGACGTTAGCATCAAAACAATATTGGTATGTTTGCGTCAAATTGGCAAAATAAAAAAGCTTGACAAATGGGTGCCCACGAACTCAATTATCGCCAGCGGGAAGTACGCGTCGAGATGTGCTTTGTACTGCTCAACAGCCACAAATGAAGGAATTTTGAACTGCATTGTTACCTGCAATAAAAATGGATTTTGTTTGATAATCAGAAGCGCTCAGCAAGTTATTTGGAACCTGGGTCAGCACCTAAATAATGCCCTAAACGAAAACTTACCCCTAGAAAAGTGATGGTCACTGTTTGGTGGTCTAGAGCCGGTGTGATACATCACAGATTCTTACCGAACGGGATGAGCTTTACTGCAGATGTGTACAATGAAGAACTGACCACAATGTCTCTAACCAGCTTTGGTCAATCGCTCGACCCCGCTGATCCTGTAAGACAACACGTGATCTCATACTGCACAACAGACGGTCTCCGAGTTACATGAGCTGGGGTTGGAACGTCATCTTTGTACTCACCAGACCTTGCGCCTACAGTTCATACTTCAACTTTTTCTAGAATATGGGTAACTTTTTAGCGTGAAAAAAATTCAGTAACCGAGAGGCAGTACAAAATGCCTTTGAAGAATTTGTTGCCTACCGTCCAGCTGATTTCTACAAGAAGGGCATCAATAAACTGTCAGTGCGTTGACAAAGATTGAGCATCGATTGCATGGGTGATTACTTTTAGGAATAGAAATAAAAAATATAGAAAAAAATTACGTTAATTTATTTCATCAACAGCATTTTCATATGTTCATTTCACCTAATAGATATATAAAAGGTTGCGCTGTTTTACAACGACAAACAGTGTGTATTAAACAGTATTTTCACGAGGTAGAGCCATCCTGAAACTATAATATGACTGTAGCACTGATGGGCCAACGCGACCGGCGAAAGACCACGCTCTTACAGAAATACCAACGTAAAATAGCAGCTTAATGCTGATATTTTTCTTAGGGTGAATGTTGAGAACTGAAGACCCTTTTTACTGAAAACGAGACTTTCCACTTTATTCCTCAAAGATGACATCGCATCTGCATTTTGATTTTTAATCAAGGGTAAATATGGCCTATAGAATCAACTTACCATCAGGTGAATTGTGTACTCGTTATCAGCGTTATTTCAAAAAAATTAAGTCATAGAATGTCCCTTTGCGGCCTCACTTCTAAGAAAGTATTAGGGTAAGAGAATGTTTACAGAGTGCTACAACGCGTTTTGGTGTATTTCGCTAATTTTAATATCTTTTTTTAGGCATGTGGGTTTTACTCACGAAATTTTCCTTCACAGCCGATCACGCGGTAATCAGCACTAAAAATTGTCATTAATAATTTCATTAGTGCGGGTAAAGATCTAACCCGGATGACATTTACAAAATACGCTAAGCCCTTGGTCTCCCACAGTTCTATGTCATTAAGATATTAATAATTGCCCTAGCTGTAAGCCTCTTTTTTTACATTACCTACATAATATAACTGTACTCTTTGAACTGTCGCAAAACAAAGATTTGATGCGCCGCTTAGTCGAAAGTCGATATAGTATCCGCTATGTTTTTTATGCGTTATTCGTTATAATATCCAATACAAATTCAGAATAGGGTCGTACTTCATCGTACCGAAGAAACGCAGCGTAGTCATAATATAAAGAATTTCTTAATATTATGGTACTTGGTATTGTTCCCCGTTCAAATCTTGCAATACCAACTTCTTTTTAAATTAACTTTCTGCTATTTTTGCAGGTACGTAACAAATGAAATGGATTGGAACAAACAACGAGAAGATAACAAGTGACGACTACAAAAGCAGACTTTTTAGTGTGTACAAATTGGAACATTTAATAAATTTAGAAAATACTTTGATACGATAGACAGATGTGGAAGTTTGAAAGAATGTGAAATAGGCAACAATTCAGCAGAGCCTAAAATGAAAATAATACAATTTGAATGAAAAGCAGGTGAAACCTTTTGTAATGGACTTATATTTCATATAAATGTAATAGAAAGCCAAATGAAACCCCCTTAAATTGTATTCTTCATATAAATATTTTATATTTTATGATACGTTCAATGTCTTAAAAAGCGGCCTTATACCTTTCGTTATAGTTAATACATAGATAGCTTTGTATAATTTTAAACTACACTGACTTTATAATTTTTGAAAACGTTTTGATATTAAAGGACTTATTATATTATTCTGGGCCTATAGACTAATAATTTATTAGGCTATAGGCCCAGAATCTAGAAAAAAATTAATCTAGTATTTGGCTAAATATGTTTATTACAGATATTTCGTTCATATATATATATATATATATATATATATATATATATATATATATATATAGAGAGAGAGAGAGAGAGAGAGATAATGTATGATACCAAGAATGAATGCCAAGACATTGTGTAAAAAATTGAATTTATAAACCATAATGTCGAAAATATGTAGTTTAGATCTTTGTTGATTATTTTATTAACTACGTAAGGTGTCATTTTATCACTTACACTCTATATCACTTAAAAAACTCAGTACGTACATATTTACACGCTTTACCAATGTCAAACAAAAAAAATATTCTTACGGTTATAAATTTAGAAAGTTAAAGAATAGTTAGCATAAATATCCTTCTCCTGTCATTCACTAGCTATTCTCTTATTTTTAATAACGAAATTGAGTCAGGGAGTGTACGCTACATCAGTGTGAACAGGCGATTTCAAAATATCTTTAATTTTTTTAATTTCCTTATACATGCTGAGGTTAGGGCACAGACTAGTCATGCAGACTACAAACAGTGGCTCAAACTGACTAAAATATCTAAATAATTATATGAAATAAATTCAGTAAATAAATAAATAAAGTACAACTATTTTTAAAACAACAACTTTTACCCAGTATAAAGTTTTGAACATTTACTCGGAAACTACTTTCCAGTTTTACTCAATCTCAGTAACTATCGTACCAAGATTTCAAGTGATGTAATAAATTTGCTATAACTAAACTCGTGAGCCTATTATTATAACCTACGTGATCACCAAGCCCTTCATCTCGCCTTAGCAACGAATTGCTTAACAATTGGGTAACGTCGAAATTAACAAATAAACTAATATGACATAATTTAAGTTTAACATTGCATTGAAATTATTATATAACTAAATGAAAATGTTATATAAACGCGCTACAAACAAGCTAATAATTATCGTGGGAATGTGAAAGATATATCAATACATTGCAATATACGTCCAATATAATGAAGAGGCTTGTATCGAGGCACTGGCAAATTGATTATATTATGAAATTGTGACGAATATTTATTATCTTTATTCGAAACACATTCCTATAAAATTGGTTTTTTACTTTTATCAGCCGAGCCAATCATATATTTGCCTTTATAATTAAGCTTGGCAGTCTTATCGGTATTTGCAGTAACAGGTGTTTCGATTCTTTAAAGCTACTATTTGGTATTTTTAATAGCTTTATTTTTTAAACAAAAGGAACAATATTTATGGTATATGTTTTAATTTCGTTTACTTATTATTTTTAATGACACCTCTTTCTCTCTACAACTCTCTCAGAAAAAAGGAATCTGTGACTTATAAGCAACTATAGGAGGACGTTATTACTTTGTTTAAAAAAATTTATATTTATGGACTACCAATCTAGATCTATACAGATCTCAACAACAGCACCACCTTCCGGGTTCAATCATGAATTTTACCTACCAGAGACCCTCTCCAACTCACAAAAAGCTCATCAATTTTTGCTCAAACATTTTGCGAGACTAAGAGAGAGAGAACGAATTACACCTTTATCGGGGGAGTACTAGACTCTCACAGAATACCAGCGTGAAATAGTAGTTGAATGTTGCTACGTAACGTATGGTGGGCGTATATATATATATATATATATATATATATATATATATATATATATATATATATATATATATATATATATATATATATATATATATATATATATATATATATATATATATATATATATATATATGTATATATTGTTTTTTAATCGAGGATAGATGCAGATTTCAATGTAGCATACACTTATCGTCACGAAGACTGTACTCGTTTGTCACGCTGTCACGTTTATTCTATGAAAAGAGAGTACATTCATATTTCTAATTTTTTAGTGGAACACGCTTTGTGTGCTACAGATGTGTATTCTTATAATAAGAAACAGAATGTATACTGCCGTCATTTATCAGTACTAATAGAAAAAAATTGCTTCAATTACTAATATTATAACATGTTACAAAGCCGCGACGGTTAATAAATATTGATAAATATATATTATATTTAACACAATACCAATTTGATTTACATTATCTATAGACAATATATTTGTCCACTTGACATATCTACTTGATACCTACAAACTCCAAATTTAACCCAATAATGAATAATATGTACTCAAATTCTCCCTTTCTATCATTTGACAATCCTTCATTCAGGATTATATACAATATTGCGTAAATATTTTTATTATTTGGAACGATAAAGGGAACTTGAGTTTCATCGAAGTAATCTACCTTAGATTCTCTGGAGAAAGCTAAACTTTTTTAAAGAAAGAATAAATTAGATTAGTATTTATAAATAAATATTTCCACACAATTTGTGAGATAAATGTCGAATCTTTATAACGACTAAATATAAAACGTTTTATTATCATTTTTTTATTGTGATTTGCAGAAAAATAATACTATTCACGTTCAATTGTTTAGTAAAAATATTAAGTTGTTTTAAAATATAAAATTTACATGCGCTCCAAACCGATTTTTTACTAGAGCGACGCTTTGAAGTGACAAACTGGCAGTTATCAATTGACCAATGTATAATATTGTAGTAATAATAATAACGATGTCCTCCAGACCGAATTTCGGTCGCTACGCATAGCCATAGCCATCGGCGCAGGACAGGATTAGAGTACCCAAGTGACTCTCACTCACTCTCATAATCCGATGGGACGGTAACGGACACGACCGGAGAGAGATCAGGCGCAGGACCAACGACTTTACGTGCTCTCCGAGGCACCGGGTGAGACACCGCCAACTTCCTGATTCCGGGCAACTATTGAGAATTTCTTGACGGAGAAACTCAATAATTAAATTTTTTGGCCCGATCCAGGATTCGAACCCAGGACCTCATGATCAGCAGTCGTACTACTACAACCACTAGACCAACGAGGCAGTCAATATTGTAGTACCCAAGTGTATGCTGAAACATACTCGTCTTAACCTACCTTTGCCCGAAGTAAAGCTTAAGTGCCCTTTTTTAACCTGTGTCTTTGCACAAATATTTGGCTCCAACATTGAGATTCCAAGCCTGGGCATGTGGCTTTGTCGCGGGACGTAGTAGTCAGAGAAGAAATAATATTATTAAGATTAATCAACTTTTAAATATGTACGTACTTAGAATATTTAGATTATTAGTTGAAAATGCCAAACAATATTGTAAGCAATTTGTAAAGAGATGATTTATCTTTTTATTTTTTAACATTTACCGATAAGCTCTACGATGGTACAGGCCTACAATGGCGTTGGTGAGAACACATCAGTGGCCATCTTTAATTGATATTGGTTATTGGTATACTTGGCTGTAATAGCCAGTAGCGATCAGGTGAGTTTTTGACTTATTTGACATTCTGTTATAAATTAAAAAGAGCTTTAAATCAACTTAGTTTTATCATTAGCTGTCTAGAATTTATTTATGTTCATCAATTATAGTTATATAAAGAGTTTGCATTGCGTTTTATTTATTCACCCTTAATCTGTTACCAGTAACCTGTAAGGCTAAGTAAGTATAGGCCTTCAGTTTTAATATAGTTTAGCAGAGAGTGTGGTGTAGCACCGCACTCGGCATACATTATTAGTGGCCAGTACTCAGGATCATGGTACTATAATGGATTCGCATGTGTTTTTTTTTCCTAGTTTGGCAATACCAATTCCGCGACGCCAATTATTTCACGAAGATCCCATAGTCTATCAGACTAATATTTTGGGCTTACTTTCCACTAAGTTAAAAATTTCGAGTAATTTTCAGACGAATTTAATTAGATAGTTTTACAAAATTAATTACACAAGTATAATAAAATGGATGTAAGTAATTGTCAAAAAAGCATTTTTTTATAGATAGCTAGCTGTTCCCCGCGACTTCGTTCGCGTAAAATTTATTACGATTGAACTCCATGAATTTGAATTTTTTGCGAATGACCCCAATTCTTTTTCTAAAATAAGACTAAGTTACTCGTTATAACATCAGCTATCTACCAGTGAAAGTCCTGACAAAATAGATTCAGCCATTTCAGAGATTAGCCGGAACAAACAGAAAACAGACACAAAAACTTTAAAAATTGTTTTTGGTTTTAAAAATATTTTATACAGCTTTCACCCACGTATATCACGTGTATTCGCCGCGCGACATGACATGACACCTCGCTCATTTATTTTAATCATTTTAGCTAAAAAAAATCCAAAATTAATGTAGTACTTTTATCTATCGGCATATGTACGTTATACAGCAAAGTTAAATTTTATCCACTCTCTCTCCCTCTCCCGGATGGACGCCCCAGAAATTGACCCAAAACGCGTTTTTTTTTAGTTTTAAAGATAAATGTACACGGTACATGAAAAGTGTTACGAAATGATCCTTGATGAATTTTCTATCAACCTTTTATACATACGAAAGCGATGTTGTTTATAGTTTCTGCGTAATATGCCACAAAATATGAATATTTCTTATCTTTAACTGATTTTTTTTTACTCAAAGTTTCGGTTTATTAAAATTTCCAACTTTACCAGCAAAATATGTATGACTAAGTAAAAAATAGAATTCTCTTTAAAAAGAGGTACAAATTATTTCTTAACTCTTTCATTATGATAAAACTATTTATTTGAATAAGAATTAATACTACGATATGACTGTAACCGACTTTTGTTTCGGCCGGTGAGTAATTAAATTTTAGAACACAAAAACTACTATTGTGACTTAATTATGATATTGAATAAAACTAAATTTACGGATTTTATCGCGTTTATTTCACTACTTTTACTTATTTTTAATTCCCGACGTTTCGGGTGCTTTACAGCAACCATGGTCACGGGGGGGACTGAGATGCTTGACGTCCCAATGTCATAGTTAGTCCGGCTACCTTCAGTTTTTTAATATTAATTTTTGGTCCGATTTACGCAAAACGAGCTTATAGTATCATGAGGTCTTGCAGTGGTATGCTTAGGTTTGGGTTTAATTTTGTTAATTATAGGATCCCAAGCAGGTGGCAGCACCCATCCATCTTCTCTATTGAAATTTGGATGTTTTTTAATTTCAATAGCCTCGCGTATCATCCTTGGTAGGAATCGGTGTTCTTTTGCGAGAATTTGTGGTTTATCAAATCGAATGTAATGGTGGGGACGATCTTGAACATGTTCGCAGACTGCAGACTTCCCGGAGCGTCGGTGCTTCACGTCAGCTATATGTTCTTTCACGCGGGTCTTTTTAATACTAATACCGCGTGAAAGAACATATAGCTGACGTGAAGCACCGACGCTCCGGGAAGTCTGCAGTCTGCGAACATGTTCAAGATCGTCCCCACCATTACATTCGATTTGATAAACCACAAATTCTCGCAAAAGAACACCGATTCCTACCAAGGATGATACGCGAGGCTATTGAAATTAAAAAACATCCAAATTTCAATAGAGAAGATGGATGGGTGCTGCCACCTGCTTGGGATCCTATAATTAACAAAATTAAACCCAAACCTAAGCATACCACTGCAAGACTTCATGATACTATAAGCTCGTTTTGCGTAAATCGGACCAAAAATTAATATTAAAAAACTGAAGGTAGCCGGACTAACTATGACATTGGGACGTCAAGCATCTCAGTCCCCCCCGTGACCATGGTTGCTGTAAAGCACCCGAAACGTCGGGAATTAAAAATAAGTAAAAGTAGTGAAATAAACGCGATAAAATCCGTAAATTTAGTTTTATTCAATGTGTAGTGTTCGCGTAAATTTAAGAAATCATTAATTATGATAGTTAGATATATTCCTTACGCGGACTTTATTGCAAGTAATAATGAGTACTTTAATCATGTAGCACATAATTTTTATGTATCATCAAGTTTTCTCAGCGCACGCCAAATAATGAATTTTATAAGCAAAATTTTGCTACTTTGGGTTACAATTTCCTTAAAGATCTCCATTTTTTTTAAATAAATTATAGCCTATGTTACTTTGTGATAATTTAGCTTTCTATTGGTGAAAAAAATATTAAAATCGGTTTAGTAGTTTTGGAGCTTATTCGGTACAAACAAACAAAAAATCGATCTTCTTCATAATATTAAAGTATAGATAATGATTTTTTTGTTATTATTTTTTACTTATTTTTTTATTTTTTGTTCTTTTTTAATTTTGTTTATTTTTTATTAGAAATATAATTATATTATTTGTAAAAAGATGATATCTACAAAACATAAATTTATTAGTTAAGAGCTTCCCTGTTAACTATATTTGATGTAGTTTTACTTTGTGGCAGCAAAATATCCTCGGTATATGAGGTAGTTGACCAGCTGATAGGCCCGTGGTGATGGTCGCTACAGATAAATTTTCCTTCAATTCCTAAATAAGTAGTCTCATCCCATTGCACATGCTCGGGCGGCTTTGCATATTTTAACATGAAAAAGTAGTTATTGTGACATAACTGTAATAGCTAAAAATGGTGTCGCTGACTTTTTCGTAGATATTGATATATTCTATAAACTGTGGTACATCACTTTGCTCTATTGTCAATAGTTTCCGCAGCGTATGCGATATAAGGATTTTTCGGCGTTACTATTTTATAATTTAACATGAAAAGTAGTTATTGTAACATAAGTGTAATAGTTAGACATATTATGGTATCGCGGACTTTTTTGTAGATATTGATGTCTTCTATAAAACTGTAGCACATTACTTTGCTTTATTGTTAATAGTTTCCGCAGCGTATACGATATAAGGATTCTTTTGGTATTTTTTTCACACCGTGGGTTACATTAACGAAATTTTTATACGGATCCCTAACTTTTTGAAAGTATATTATAGCCTATGTTCATCAGGGATAATGTAGGATTCCAATGGTGAAAGAATTTTTCAAATCAGTCCAGTAGTTTTGAAGCCTATTCAATTCAAACAAACAAATTTTTCTTCTTTATAATATTATAGATAGACTAGCTGTACCCCGCGGTTTCACCCGCGTATATCACGCGTCTCTGCCGCGCGACATGATAGGACACCTCGCTCATTTAGTTCAATCATTTTAGCTAAAAAATTAGCAAAATTAATGGAGTACTTTTATCTATCGGCATATACACGTAATACAGAAAATTTAAATTTTATCCACTCACCCTCCACCCCCCACCCCCCTCTAATTTAGCTTTCTATTGGTAAAAATTGATTAAAATCGGTCCAGTAGTTTCGGACTTATTTGGTACAAACAAACTAACAAAAACATCTTTCCTCTTTATAATATTATATATATATATATATATATATATATATATATAAGTATAGATAATGATTTTTTTAATTTTATTTTTTTGTTCTTTTTAAATATTTGATTAGTTCATTTTTATTTCTAATATCACACCCCAGTGACACCCGCATCGCATGGTGCTGGCAGTGTACGCGATATAAGGATTTTTCGACGTTACTATTGAACATTTTAACATGGAAAAGTAGTTATTGTGAGATAACTATAATAGTTAGACATATGGTATTGCAGACTTTTATGTAGATATTGATGTCCTTCATAAAACTGTAGCACATCACTTTGCTCTATTGTCAATAGTTTCCGCAGCGTACGTGATATAAGTTTTATTTTTGATATTTTTTTCACACCTTGGGTTACATTAACGAAGTTTTTATACAGACCCCTAAATTTTTTGAAAACGTTCTATCGCATATGTTCATCAGGAATAATGTAGAATTCTAATGGTGAATCAATTTTTCAAATCGGTTCAGTAGTTTCAGAGCCTATTCAATTCAAACATACAACCAAACAAACAAATCTTTCCTCTGTATAATATTAGTGTAGATAAAGAATGACAAACGAGCATACGACCTAACTGATGGAAAGTAGATAGTTGACATCCATCTCTGTTTAAGAATAAAAAGGCGGATGCGTTGTCATCCCTGACAACTCCTACGCCTCGTGTGGTGTACAGTCGTACTACAAACATAATATAGCTGCAGAAATATATGGCTCTTCCACGTGAAAGTCTTCACATAGAGTTTGTCCGAAAGGAGTGTAAATTAAATGTAACATTGACATAAGATTTGTAGGATGGGAGATGTAACTAGGAAGTAAGTTATATAGTAAGTAATATGGTAGAGGTATTTTACGTGGTAGAGCCATGCTGCAGTAATATTAATAGTATAGTTGTAGCACGAATGGGTCGGCTCGACCGGGGAAGGACCACGCTCTCACAGAATACCAGCGTGAAATAGTAGCTTAATGCTGCTGTATTTCGTATGGTGAGTGTAGAGAACCGGAGACCCTTTTTGCTGGAAACGAGGCATTCCATCTTAGTCCTCACGGGTGACAACGCGTCTGCATTTTGATTCGTAATCGAGGATAGATGTAGATGTCTATGGGCCACAGCAACCACTTACCATCAGGTGGACTGTGTGCTCGTTTGTCACCCTATCCTATAAATAAAAATAAAAAAATAAATATGAGATCGATTCATCTTTTCCGCCCTCACACATTGACCTATCTGCAATCTTAAGTTTTGCAACAATACGGGTGAGCAATGCATGTGTTTGTCGTGGACGTCGAATGCCCAGCCGAACACCCTGCCCCTCTAAACACTCTCCGATGAGGCCTTACACGTGTGGCGTAGCGTCACGCTTGGCGTACATTGTCAACTTAATTATCAAAGCCCGCCGAATGTTCTCTCGAATACTGGATTCAAAACTACAAAACTTTTGCAACATCCATTGCGAAAACTGATTATAATTTCTAAATAATCTCCTATTAGTTTAGCGACACTCTGTCCGTCCTTTTTTCTAGGTCCATGTATAATACATGTACCTTGATGGTATTTGTTGATAGTTTTGTCCAAATAAACAAAAGACGCCCGCGGTCACTTCGCACTGGGGCACCTTGTAAATTAACATTTTTTCAGACCAAATTTCGGTTACGGCTGCTATTCACAACTTAGACTAGAAATCTGTTCAGGAGAGAATTATAATACACGAGTGTGTACACTTTCTATTTCCTTACATAGTACGAGGGGACGGCAAAGCGCCACAACCGAAGTGAGATCTGGTGCAGGACCAACGGCTTTAAGTGCCTTTCGAGATACTGAATCCGGGTTGCTGAGATTTTCTTTTCGAGCCGCCCAGCATGTATGCGTAGGTAGGTACATGGTCGTGAGGGAAACGAGAGAGGTGAGTCAGGATTGGCCAGATGGACGTCCGTATTATCTGCCTACCCCTCTCTAGGTGGAAGGCGTGAGTGTTTATGTATGTATGTGTGCAAAAACCCAATATTAACAGATTTTAGCCTGTCCCAGGATTCGAACCCAGAACTTAATGGTCAGCAATCGAATTTGTAGTCACTAGACCAACGAGGCAGGCGACTGAAACTACAACTGACTAAAACAACTGTAAAACCTATCATTCTCAAAATAAATAATGATTTCATATTTAAAGAGAAATTAATTTTATTAATAAACTTAATAAAAACTGCTAATAAATAAAATAACAACCTTACTATCTGTAGAAAAACCCTCATAATTAATATTACAGAATTGGCGGGCGTAGATAACATACATACATACATACATACATACATACATACATACATACATACATACATACATACATACATACATACATACATACATACATACATACATATATGGACTACGGACTTCCATTTGGCACGATCCTGACATACCTCTTTCGCCTCCTTTACATTCAGGGGATGAGTCGCTTGCGCGCGTAGACTTCGACCACCTAACCTTAGGCCCACCAGGGTGCTAAACGAGCGACAAAGCCGAAAAAATAGACTCGACTCCTCGCCGTATGGTAGCGGCGTAAAATCTACCACCACCCCTTGTTCGCACTATGAGTCAGGAAATAAAAGAAATGTAAAGCGTAAATAACATTTGATAAATTATGCCAACTCGTATTATTGTACAAGCCTTTCAGAGCCCAGAATAATTTGAGACTACGAGTACATGCTCGCAGAGTATAAAATAACAAGTCATATCAATTAAAATACTTCAAATATATATTGGCTCATAGAACACTCTTGGTATATAATGTGCAGTTATTATGTATATTATATTAAGTAAGTAAAATTTTAGCAGTAACACAAGTAATACTTTGGCAGTACAATTAAACATATTTTTTTATTTTATTTCTTTCAGAACAGCCTATACTTTTAAAATATACTTTTACGTTTCCCACTGCCGAGCTCAGCCTCTTCTTATTTCCAAGAGGGTTTTGGAAGAATTATATCGCGGCGCTACTTTCGTGCCTGTTGATGGAATTCAAATGTCCTTGAAATATTAGTTTTGGACATACACACTTCCTAAATATTATTTTGTAGTGTCTCTACAATTAATAACAAATTGCATAAACAAAAACTATTAAATATAGCAAAACAATTACCATAATATATTATATAAGTATACGTCCAATAGTTGGGCACAGGTCTCCTCTCATTTCAGAGAGGGTCTAGGACAAGGAAGTGTCCGCCGCGCTGTCCCAAAGCGTGTTGGCAGAATTCATATATTATCGACGAAATATTTTTATTAATGTTCAGACATGCAGTTTTCCCTCAACGCCGAGCATTTGGTAAATCAGTACTTCTAATTTCGATTAACTATTTCATCGGTGCTGACGGGTATCGGACCAGGGTTGCATATAGACTGTATAAATTACACGCGTGGTAAAATTTACAGCGAGTAGTGCTTCTGGACTACATAAAGCAGGGGCTCGCGATCGTCACATTACCCTAGTTTTCCTTTATCAACCTATAAAAATTATGACATGACATGAGCCTTTCACGCTATAGTAAAATTTACAATCCTAATAATCACCAATTTAATTTAATATCCTAATAACATATACGTGGTAGAGCCACGTTGCAGCTATATTATGATTGTAACCTGAATGGATCGGCGCGACCGGGGAGGATCCACGCTCTCACAGAATACCAGTGTAAAATAGCAGCTTAATGCTTCTGTGTTTCGTATGGTAAGTGTAGACAACCGGCTGCCCGTTTTTACTGGAATCGAGGCATTCCATCTTTGTCCTCAGGGGTGACAACGCATCTGCATTTTAATTCTTAATGGAAGTTAAATGTAGATGTCTATGGGCAGCATCCACTTACCATCAGGTGGACTGTGTGCTCGTTGGTGACCCTTATTCTTTTAAAAAAAAGTTTTGCAGGCAGATTAGCAATCGCAGAACCCAGAATCAGACGAGGCTTTTTCCGTTCCAATTAGACGATATTATTGCTATCATCTAAGAAGACAAAAATGACTTTGAGATTTCCTATTTACAGCACACAAAGGTCGATACTGATTGATTGACGAGAGCTTGATTCTCCTATCTCGCCACTACATAGTGTTTCTTTTAATATATTTTATAAAGTATCTAAAATAATAAGATCCAGTATAATTTCAGGCTGTGACTGTGTAATAATATCCACTACTCCATATCGGCCCGTGGGAGTCGTAAGAGGTGACACAGAGAATCTGAAACAGGACATGGGCAGCAGCATCTTCCTAATAACATAACATAAACACTCACGCCTGTTACCCAGAGGGGTAGGCAGAGACTACAGACTTCCAGTTGGCACGATCCTGACACACCTCTCTCGCCTCCTTCACATCCATATATCTACGCATACATGCTCGTCGGTTAAGGGTAGGTACTCCTAATTTGGCCCGTTTTCAATAAATCGCCAATTTGGTCGATAAATTTTCGCCTAGGACGTCCCTTTCCGACTCTGCCATTCACTTCTGCAACATAAATTTTCTTTGTCACTCTTTCCTCATTCATTCTTTTCACATGACCACACCACCGAAGCATTCTTTTCTTAATCCTGGTCACAACATCATCTTGCAAACCACAGTCTTCTCTTATCACACAATTTCTCACGAAGTCATTCAGATTAAGCACTAGCATATTCCTTAACGACCGCATTTCTACTGCGTTCATTCTACTCTCGTGCTTCTTCTGCCACGCCCTACTTTCACTACAACTTTTACTTTCCTAATAACAATCCAAATAAAAACAATTGCAATAGCCAATCCGTCTACAATGGCAAAAACCGCCCAATGAGGCAATCTATGGAGGGCCTTCAGCTTTTGGGTCTATAATAAACAAAATGAAATCCCAACCCAACCCAACATAGATACTGTAAGCTCGTTCTGCAAACAAAGATACTGTAAGCTCGTTCTGCGTACCTATATCGGACCAAAAAAGTATTATTCTAAAACTGAGAGAAGCCGGGTTATAAATATGAAATCGGAACGTAAAACATCTCAGTCTCCCCGTGACCATGGGTGCTATTAACCCGAAATGTCGGGAAATAAGGTTAAAGTAAAAAACGGTAAAATCCGTAAAATTAATATCATATAAAAGAAAATATTAAATGATGATATCTACTAATCGGCATTTAATTACGCCTTTTTAGAATATGCACCAAATCTAACCAAACGAAAATACTTACATACTTATTAAAACACATTCAAAAACGCATTAAATATCTAAAACACACAATCGCACACATACAAAGAGTTTAGTTTACAAACAAACGATCGGAATTAGAGGTGTATTGAATGAAGGTTACCGACAAAATAATAGGTGACCGTCAAACCGTCCAATTTTACGATTGTAAATTCAGTCTTATTTACATACAATTTCAAGCAATTTGAAAAAGTTGATGACTGCCAAATTTACCTTTATTTTCGTCCATGTTTGCCCGCATCCCTATTTGCGAAACTATAGCTTCTATGGCACTCTTGTCAAAGTACTAATATAAGTTTAATAAGGGCAAAGTGGACGTTATATCACGATACCAAACGCTTTTGCACAATAGATTAACTATAAAACATTTGGGCAAATTTAGCCTCTAATATCCATTTGGTTTCATATAAGCAATTTGTAGATGTTAGGGGTGTTATGTATGTTAATGGACGCCGGCACTAATTACATGGTTATTTAGAGTACTCAGCAGTAATTTTGTAAACAAGTTCATACTTCTTTCTTACATCATCCGCCTTCGATCAACAATACCAACTAGATGTCGGGTCGGCGCAAGAAATCCATCTCAGTAAATAAGAGCGCATATGAGACGTGAGCTCTTGCACGTGAGATTGTAGGTTGCAAGGCAATAACAGGAAAAAGAACTTTATTTGTTTTCACTTAACATAGTTTTTTTTTCACTTTCACTTTTCATAGTTTATATTCATGCGGCCAGTATTTAGCTATGATTTTGTACGTGACCCGTTATGTAGTTGGTATTGTTGATCGAAGTCATCAGCTCTTAAAAGTCCACGCTTGGTCAGCTAACTGATGACCGCTGCAACGGATGTCTCGAATCTTTGGTGCGTAAAGGAATACTTATACCAACTTTCGGAAGCCATTTTGTCTGATATTTTCCATAGCCGCCCTTAAGGTTTTATAGATTACAAACCAAAATTTTGGTATATGATTTTTGACTATATGATCTTGGACTGCATAAAAGAAAAACATGATATCATGTATTTTTCTCGATAGAAAAAAATTGCAATGTAGACTCTAATGTAAATAATCATATCTAAGTTCTCATAAACCAGTTTTTTAATCCATAACGAAGTTTTGTTAAAATGAATAAAAAAGTTGTTTGGCGCTTACTTAGTTTTTTTCCGAGCGCTTGCTCGTTATGTCTATCTCATAATTTGCGTACTATGAAGTCATTGCATCATTCATTTTGACACTCCCGCAGTCGTCCGTTAGCTTCACCGACAAAGAAATAAGCTACGCCCGCAAAACTTCGATTCATTTTGAAGGTATCCTCTTAACGACATCTTCGCGCCTAAATGGGATAACGCATTCTCTTACACCGCCGTCACGGTTTAATAATATTAAATGCCGTTTGCACTGCCGGTATTAATTAAAAGATAGATATAATTACGAGAACACGGTTTGATAACATTAAATGCCATGCTATTTTCACCTCACAGCCGCGGATTTATTCATTCTGAATTCCTCTTTAGTCTGTTTTCAATGAAATTAAATTTTTAGTTTATTTTTATTCAATGTTGGATACGAATCTGTACATTCAAGAAATCTGTACACTTAAGTAAAATTTAAATCTATAATATCGAAATAATTACCTTATATTGAACTGAGGGGTTTTATTTGGACACGAATAACCATTTTTAAATTTTACATTTTTCTGTCCTTCTCATGTGCACTCATTGTAATAAAACTGCACGAACTGATGGAGAGTAATACTAAGATAAGAGTAATCTAGGCTACATCTTATCCCAAAAACTTAAAAAATTTTTTCGGAATAACAAAATTTTTCTTAAATCTAAATAAAGTCACGTTAATAGATCCCATCCGGGCAAAACCAGGGTAGGACAGGAGTTAATAAATATGATATTTCTGATATTAATGTCTGTAATGTATTATGACTGACTATGACTTAAGTATCAAATATGTCATAGCAGCACATTATTTTGGTGTATCATCATGTTATTGTAAGCCAAAATTAGAATATGATGCGATATTTTACGCCTACACCACCCTCATCGCCACATATATTTTCAAAATAAACCAAGCTTTTACTCGATGTAACAGTTAGCGTATTACTAAACACCTATTCGTTTATTCTATTTATAATTATAAAAAAATAGCAGCTTTTGTCGATTAATAACTTTAGAACTGTTTTTATTATCATGGTTCTTCTTAAGAAACTAACGAAAAACTTCTAAGACATTAAATCTCGCTTTAAACGGTTCTAATTTATTTATATTTTTTGCATATAATCTCTGAATACATGCATATAATTAGATTTTTATGATTTTTATAAAGTAACGAGCACACAGTCTACCTGATGGTAAATGGATGCCGAGGCCCTAATACATCTACATTATCCTCGATTCAGATTAAAAACGGATTGCAAGTTTAAATCCCGCACGGAACAAGTATTTGTAAGGCCTATGAGTAATTGTTCCGGGTCTGGATGTTTGTCCTCGTGCAATTTATTTATCCCCCACATTTAGGCCCCACAGGAAGTGGACCTGGTCGAGCCCCGACGGTTCGACAAAAAATGAGATTGACTTCGTTATGACGACCAGACGCCAACTGTTCAGTGATGTCTCAGCGATCGCAAGGGTGAAAACTGGCAGCGATCACCGAATGGTTAGAGGCACACTGAACCTAAACGTTAAGTTGGAGAGGTCTCGTCTAATCAAGTCAACGCTCCGTCCCCCTCGTGCTCTAATCCAGAATCCCGAACACTTTCAGCTCGAGTTACGTAACCGCTTTCAGTGCCTACAAGATTGCAATGCAGTGGACGATATGAATGACAAGCTCGTGAAAACTGTCCATGCGGTCGGAGCTAAGTTCTGCAAGACCCGCCACAGAAGAACACAAAAACTTTCCGATCACACTCTTAATCTCATGGCTGTTAGACGGGAGATGAGGCTGCAATCGTCAACAGATTTAACAGCATACAGGCAACTGAACAGACAGATCTCCAAATGCATGCGGCGAGACTTACGCAACTTTAATACTGCTCGTATTATAGAAGCGATCGAGCAGAACCAGGGCTCAAGTCTTTGCCAGAGATCTGTCTGCCAGTAGAGCCAACTGTCAAAGCTGAAGACTGAGTGTGGCAGCATCGCTTCCGAGACACCTGAGATTTTGAGTGAGATTGAGAGGTTCTATGGGCAGCTGTACACATCATCGTTGGAGCCACACGCAAGTGTGAGTAACGATCCAAGAGCAAGTCTTATCCGACACTATTCTGATGATATCCCGGACGTCAGTCTAAGCGAGATTAGAATAGCTCTCCAGCACCTTAAAAACGGCAGGGCCCCAGGCGAGGATGGAATTACAGCGGAACTTCTGAAAGCGGGTGGGACACCGGTACTTGAAGTCCTTCAGAAGCTCTTCAATTCCGTCCTCCATGGTGGCACTACTCCAGAGGCGTGGAGCAGAAGCGCGGTGGTCTTGTTCTTTAAGAAAGGCGACAACGCTCTCTTAAAGAACTACAGACCGATTTCCCTTCTGAGCCGAGTCTACGTGCTGTTTTTGAGAGTCATTACGAATCGTCTCGCACGCAGACTCGACGGCTTCCAGCCTCCTGAACAAGCCGGTTTCTGAAAAGGCTTTATTACCATAGACCACATACATACCCTGCGGCAGATTGTACAGAAGACTGAAGAGTACAATCTGCCACTTTGCCTGGCGTATGTGGACTATGAGAAAGCCTTTGATTCCGTCGAAATTTGGGCGGTGCTACAGTCCCTTCAGCGGTGCCAAGTTGACTGTCGGTATATCGAAGTGCTGAAGTGTTTGTACAGTAGGGCTACGATGGCTATCCGAGTACAGAACCAGAGCTCGAAACCTATCCAACTGCAGAGGGGTGTAAGACAGGGTGACGTTATATCCCCGAAACTCTTCACCGCCGCATTGGAAGACGTTTTCAAGCTACTGGACTGGAAAGGATACAGTATTAACATCAATGGCGAGTACATCACTCACCTTCGATTTGCCGACGATATAGTCCTTATGGCAGAATCGCTGGAGGACCTAAGCACTATGCTCAATGACCTCAATAGTGCCTCCCAGCGGATAGGTCTTAAGATGAACATGGACAAAACAAAGATCATGTTTAATGTCCATGTCACACCTATGCCGGTAGTTGTTGGGAGCAATATGCTCGAGGTTGTTGACGAGTACGTTTACCTGGGACAAATAGTCCGACTAGGTAAGTCCAACTTCGCCCGAGAGGTCAATCGACGGATTCAACTCGGCTGGGCAGCGTTCGAGAAATTACGACATATCTTCTCGTCAGGTATACCTCAATCTCTATAAACTAGATTGTACAACCAGTGCATGTTGCCAGTGATGACTTACGGATCTGAGACGTGGTCCTTCACTGCTGGCCGTATGAGGACGCTCAAGGTCGCTCAGCGAGCTATGGAGAGGGCTATGCTCGGAGTTTCTCTGCGTGATAGACTCAGAAATGAAGATATCCGCAGTAAAACCAGAGTGACCGACATAGCCCAACGGATTAGTAGGCTGAAGTGGCAGTGGGCCGGCCATATAGCTCGAAGAACCGATAACCGATGGGGAAGAAAGGTTCTTGAGTGGCAGCCTCGTGCCGGTAGGCGTAGTGTGGGGCGACCCCCCACTAGATGGAAAGACGACATGGTAAGATATGCAGGAAGTCAATGGATGCAGGTGGCTCAGGACCGTGCTTTGTGGCATTACTTGGGGGAGGCCTATGTTCAGCAGTGGACTTGTGAAGGGCTATAATGATGATGATGATGATGAATTTATGTATGTAAACTGCCTCCACGATACAGGAGGAAATCGTAGTGTGGGGGTAACGCTTTTTTTGTAAAGAGAAAAAATGCAGATTCGTCTCCACCCCTGAAGACCAAGATGGAATGTGTCGCATCCAGCATAAAGGGTCGCCAGTTCTTTGCACTCACCATACGAAACACAGTAGCATTAAGCTGCTATTTTACGCTAGTATTCTGTCAGTGCGCGGTCCCTCCCCGTTCGAGTTGACTCATTCGTTCTACAACGACGATATACTTATATACTCTACCACCCATAGGTTGAGTCTACCACTTTCCGCACAGCTATATATTCTGCCGAATATAGAACTGTATGGTAAGTGATTCTGCACAGGTCAATATTCGGCGGAATTTTATTCATATTATTAAAGTAACTAACTGTCGCGAAGGGATACGAGCGTTTTTTTGTTTAGAATAAGGGTGATAATGTTTAGCGAGCACACAATCCACCGAGTGGGTGGGTGTAAATGGAATTATCTATAAAACATAAAACAAATCTACCTCTGAACAAAAGCTTCCCACCACAACTGCTAAAATGTACGGTCACCAATCCAACTGCATCCATCGACTTCCTGCGTTTCTAACCTGGTCGCCACTTCTTCTAGTTGAGGGCCGCCCTACATTGACTTGAAGTTTTTTAAATTAAACGTTATATTACTTCTGATATATTAAATTTGAACTCAGAGGTACATATATCAAATATTTGTAGCTCTGAGGAATTGTTCGGATTAATCCCAGCCGCCAAATTTCGTGAACGCACTACGCGGCAAACGTCCCGATACCATCCACACCATCTGGATGCCTGGCAGTCCACCACTGTACGTTTTACAAGGAGTTTTCTTCCGCGTACGACCTCTCTGTGGAATAGTTTACCACCGGCGATTTTTCCGGACCGATACGACCTTGGGACCTTCAAGAAAATAGCTTACTCCTTTTTAAAGAGCCGGCAACGCACCTGCAATTCCCCTGGTGTTGCGGTTGATCATGGGCGGCGGTAGTCACTTAACATCAGGTGAGCCGCATACTCGTTTGCCCCCTCTTCTATAATTTTTTTTTATATATTATATTTATTATACTATTTTTTATTATTTACTCTAATTTCTGTGCATATCTTTAAGCACTGAGCTCACCACTCTCTTTTGGAATATTTATTCATTTTTAACCTTTTTTTCACAGACGATCTTTCATTTTGTCACGTGTTAGCTTCAACTGTCACTGTCTTATTAGCTTTAGCTATTAGTACCTAGCTAGATTAGTCGATTTCCTGGCGAAACACGTTTGAAGTTCAATATTAGCGCAATTTTAATGATTAAGAAAATAGAAAGTTTATATACTTCGACAGCTCAACAATGGCAGTTATGAAAAAAATCCGTTCCATCACAATCAAACCGAACGTTTTAAAATATAAAGTCATTACGACAATAGTCATCTTGCGAGTCGTAAGTACGAGTACGTATATATAAAACCGCTTGTTTGATGTACAAAGAACAAAAAACACGTAGTTTCTAATGTCCATTCAAAGGTTAACAAGTTTATAAATGTATAGTGAAACGACTTTGTTAGTATAAAAAATAAAGCGTCATATATAAAAAGCATAAACTGTCCACATCATAATTAAACGACGGCACAGGTCTTTGGGTCTATTGTTTAGTGGTGGTGTAAGGATATCTAATAACCCATATCGTCCCGTGGGTGGCGCAACAGGCGATAGAGGTATATACCTGGTAGAGCCACGCTGCAGCTATAGTATGGTTGTAGCTTAAATAGGTTGGCTCAACCGGGGAAGGACCACGCTCTCACAGAATACCAGCGTAAAATAGTAGCTTAATGCTGCTGTGTTTCGTATGGTGAGTATAGAGAACCGGAGACCCTTTTTACGGGAAACGAGGCATTCAATCTTAGTCCTCACGGGTGACAACGCATCCTCATTTTGATTCGTAATCGAGGATAGATGTAGATGTCTATGGGCCACAGCAACCACTTACCATCAGGTGGACTGTGTGCTCGTTTGTTACCCTATCCTATAAAAAAAATGTGATTGCCAATCTTGGCAACTATGGCAAAATCCTCACTATGAGGTTGTCTACGGGAGAGACTTATATTCAGCAGCGGACTTTTTAGGCTGTATGTTTGTATTGAATTACAGAGCCGTAGTAACTCAGGTGCTAAGGCTCTCAGTACGCCCGCAACCCAGGATCGATCCCTGCCGGCACCAATGAAACTATTTATTACATTTTTAAGTGTTTTATTTCCAAGTGCTCAACGGTGAAGGAATACATCGTAAGGAAACCCGCATTATGATAAAATAAAATAAAGTATTTTTCCTAAAAAAATAAATAGCGACTTCATTACTTTGCCCACACTACTAAAATGTTAAAAATAATATTTTTGATTGCAAAGAAAATAAGGAAAATCCCAATTATTGTTATTTAAATATTTGCAATTACTAACTAGCCTGTAATATTAGGAATTAGTGCCTTTCTCTTTATCAATTTTAATTTTTAATTATAAATTGACAATGGGGGATTTAGATAGGTTTTCTGGTACGATTAATTCTTACTATATTTAAGTTGTAACAATTTGTGAATCATGTTATTTCCATTTTGTCATATTTATAATATAGTAAGTTATTAAAATAGGTACATATCTCGTAAGTTTATCTTTTTTTTTCCTGCCTTGGCTGGAAACGACTCCAAGAATTACTGGTTAGATATTATAAAAATATCTAAATTACAATAATTGTGATTTTTCTTATAAATATCTTCTTTTCTTAGCAACCAAAAATATTATTTATAACATTTTGGTAGTACAAAGTGCCAAAAAGTACAAAGTTGTATGTGCAAAGTTTCGAAGTCGATTCCTCCTCGTGTATCTCGAGAACAAAGAGTGATATTGTCATGAGACCAGTTTCATTTAACCGCATAATTATGTAATTTAGACCTCATTAAATTTTGAGCAAAATCTGTCAAGTCATTTTGTGTGCCGAATGAAAAATTTTATAAAATATTAAAACATATATTTTTTTATTCTTTCCACTGGGAAGTTAGTCGTGTAGACCTTTCAGGTCGCACCTAGACCGCTTTTTTATTATATATTCACCTACGAATATCCTTACAGGATAGTTCTGAAACGACAGCTTCCGCATCGATAATATTACATTATAAAATTGGTAACTTATCAATTCTGAAACGCCACGATAAGTAAATGACTGGTGTTTAAATACATAATAAGTGATGCCAAGCTTTAATGCGTCTCAGTTATAAACAACTAAATCATGATAGTTACGTAATTTTCTTAGCAGAAATAAGCAGTTAGTTCCTTTTAGCAGTTTATAAACATTTTCTTAATCGAGGATAATTGCAGGTTTTTATGGACTGGATCCACTTAATATAGACAACATAACAGTAACCAGTGTGTCCGATTAGCGCCTTAATTACATTAAAAAATTTAAGAACAGTTGTATTATCATTATAAAAATTAAGCCTTAAATTAATGTGCTAATAATACTTAACATAATAATAAATACAAGTAGGAAACTTAATAATCTATTGGAAGTTCCCAGTATAAAACATGATTTAGCCTGAGAGTTCTTGGAAAAAATAGGAGACCTTCTTCTTCATTTGTTTATTTGCGTCTGGTTTTTCCAAAGGCATTTAAAGTTGGCACTTACTCGAATAATGATTTGTAGACTTATTGGTCTAATGTCCAGCTCATTTGATGTTTGATTATTTATTTTAGGTTTGAAATCGGTCTCGATGACACTATTATTATTATTAGAACTGTAGCCTTAGATTAGAACTGTTCCCGCACGGTATAACTATTTGTTAATTAAACCCTCGAGGCACGAAACCCGGGAGGCCCTCGCTTAGCCACTGCACTACCTATAAAATATTATTTAATAATATCATTAATATATAATCAATGGTTGTCAGCCTCGTACCAGTAAGCAAAATGTAGGGCTGCCCCCCACTAGAAGGAGTGACGACCTGGTAAGAAACGAAGGAAGTCGATGGACGCAATTGGAACAGGACAGTGGTTTTTAGTAGGTATTGTGTGAAGCTTTTGTTCAGCTGTAGATTTGTGATAGACTATGATGATGATGGTAATGATGATGGTGAAGGTGCGGATGGTTCCATTCACACGCTATTAGCAAAGACTTCTCTATGGCTATTAGTAAATGTCAATTGTGTTGTCAAATATTGAGGTTGTATAAAATATATTACGAAATTTTTGAAGAAGTCTTAGACATCCTCTGACAGTGGAAATAATTCAATCAAAGGGCATTAAAACCATTCTTAATTTTATCATTTTCTTCACTTAAATCAAATCTAATAGAACGCCTATTCTTAATGCGCAAGTACACTCATTGGTACAGCCTTCTAAAGCGTGTCATTGTTTATGCACTGCACGATTTTCGAGACACATTTAAGCAATCTGCCTACACAATGCTACAATCTAACAATATTTCAAAATGATAGGGTATGACCACCCTCGAACTTACCCAAAAAACTTCATTAAAGTTTGTTTAATTACTTCCAAATAATTAGTTTCAAAAATATAAGTGTACCTTTTTATATAGGATAGGGGATACAAACGAGCACACAGTACACCTGATGGTAAGTGGTTGCTGCAGCCCGTAGACATCCACATCTATCCTCGACTGCAAATCAAAATGCAGATGCGTTGTCACCCGTGAGGACTAAGATGGAGTGCCTCGTTTCCATTAAATAGGGTCTCCGGTTCTCTACACTCACCATACGAAACACAGCAGCATTAAGCTACTACTTTTGCGCTGGTATTCTGTGAGAGCGTGGTCCTTCCCCGGTCAAGCCGACAAGCCTACCACGTATGAAAGTATCTAAGTACCTACATAAGTATCTAAATAATTAAGGTTACTTATTGTACAGTATTCAAAAAAATCGTGCCTAAAGATGGCAGTGACATCTAATCTAATACTAAAATAAATCCGGTATAAGAAAGGCTAATTTTAGAAACAAACATATTTGCGTTAATGAATAAAGTCAAAGAATCAGTGTGTGGAGGTTATGGGAATGTCCACGACGTAAATTACATCATTATTCATTGATTCACAAGGTGTTGGACAACGTCAACACACAATCAAAGTACGGTTATCTCTAATGATTAGCAGTTTATAAATGGTCCACAGCCATGAATATAGTTTAATAAACCAAGAACGCACTATATGATAGAATAGTAACTTCTAAGTATGTCAATGCTACAGCAGCAAAATCAGCCAGCGTTAAACTATTTGTGTTACGTACAAATTTATGTTGGACATAAATATATAATGTAACTCGATTTCGAAGTCTAATATTTGTCGAAGTCAACATTAAAAAGTGTTATTTGTATAGATTTATTCTCAGCTGCTTTTGAAATCTAGAACTTGTGATACAATACGTTTACCTCTTCATGTTTTAAAAGTCAGAATACCCCACTTTTCATACAATACGTCAAAATGCAGTTACCCCCGAGAACTAAGATAAAATGCCTCGTTATCATTAAAAATAGTGACCTAATCGCATCATTCACCATATCAAAAACTGTGGTTAATAATATCTACTGCACTAATGTGTGTAAATATTATATTCAAAATACCATCTATTTACAGATGTGTCTTACATCATAAATCGTGTGAAATAAAACTATGCTCTACAGCGCCATCTAAAGTCTAAAAGTTACAGCCTATATATGTCACAGGCACAGGCCTCTTATCATTGAAGATATCAGAGGAAGGAAGTGTCCGCGGCGCTGCTCCAATGCATGATAGCGAACTTCACGTGTCTTCGAAATATTTTTGGCTCATTTCTCAGGCAATAATTGTTGCTGATGTTGATTGGATTCACCTGGTGGTTGTATCCCTGTTTGCCTAGTAGTCCATCTCGGTGGTACCTACCTCTTACCAATTTCTACCGTCGAATAAATAAAATAAACGTAAAATAGTAGCAGTGCGTATACTGCTGTCTAAAGTGGTATCCGATCTAAAGTGTACAGAGATCCAGTATAATTACAGGTTAAGTGGCATTCCATTTTAGTCCCCGGGGATAACTAAGTATCTACTTGCTTGTAAAATTCTTCATTCCACAATAGATAGCCAAATGTTAAATAATTTTTGAGTAATACTGAATATTCTGTAGGCATATAGTTTTCCTATCATTTTTTAGCTAAAATTGGGATGCAGTCTTCAACAAGTGGGTATGAAAATAGAGATTAAACATCAAAACTGACGATGGTTTCATTGTCAGTAATTAGTGCAGTGAGCTGTTATTAGAACATTCTACAAGCCGCCGAAGAAGATTAGTCAGTTCTTACCATCTGTCAAGTGTCATATTCCTCTACAAGACGCAGGCATGTACAAGCTTAATTGTGAATGTGATATCTCTTATACAAGGCAAACAAAAAGATCTGTAAAAAACGTGTTAAATAGTATATACGAGGGTGACACTGAAAGTTTTTTAGAAAATCAAAAACTGAACAAACTAGTAAGTTATTAGTTTTATTATATCTTTTCAAAATTGTGTCCATTTACATCAATACATCGCTGCATCCGATGGAAATACTAAGAAAAGCACTTTGCTCACTCGTCCTGAGGAGTCTCTTCGATGGCATTTTGAAACGCAGCCACTGCTTCCTCGGCGTCCATAAAACGTTTTTCTCGAAGATTTTCTTTTATTTTCGGAAATAAGTAAAAATCGCAAGGTGCGAGATCGGGGCTATAGGGCGGATGACCCAGTAATTCCAAGTCTTACGTCGCCAAGTAGTTGATTGTTTGCATGCCTAGACCTAATCAACGAGATCAACGAGGCGTTGTCGTGGTTAAGCAGGATCCTACTGCGTGGTCGTTTCTCCCGACCTTTTTCCAAGACAAGTGGCAAACAACTGGTAGTGTACC
Source organism: Parnassius smintheus behrii (assembly GCA_036936625.1). NCBI lineage: Eukaryota > Metazoa > Arthropoda > Insecta > Lepidoptera > Papilionidae > Parnassius > Parnassius smintheus. The sequence continues at coordinate 16,111,507 of JAUPFT010000006.1, forward strand.
ACTCACCAGTAACTGTTTTTCGATCCTCTAAAACAATAGTTGTGTAATGACCTGTCCTTTCGAAAAACGAGGCCACCATACCTACGCTTCGACCTTTTTTCACTTTAGTTAGCAACTCCTCGGAAGGAAACAGCCAGAGAGCAGACTGTCTCTAAGTTTCAGGATCATAACAATAAATCCAGCTTTTATCACCCGTAAGTCGAACACAGCATTTGAGTCACCTCCGTTAAATTTATTTAAAAAAAATTTAACGGAGGTGACTCCGTTAAATTTTTGAACCATTTCATGACACCAGGTAACACGACGAAGTTATAGGCCCTTCGTCAAATTATGAGGTATCCCCCAGGCACAAAGTACCCTATATGTAAAGTGGGAAGTGATTTTTTTTTAATTTCAACCCTAACGTGTGATATATTATTGGAAAGGTATTTAAAAATGAATAGGGGTTTACTAAAATCATTTTTGATAATGTCAATAATTTCGGAAATAATCGCTCCAAAAGTAAAAAACAATGTGTCCTCCCCCCCTCTAACTTTTGAACCTTAAGTTTAGAAAATATGAAAAAAATCTGAAAATTAGAACTTTATAAGGACTTTCTAGGAAAATCATTTTGAACTTGGATGGAAACAACAGTTTTTGTACAAACTCATAAGTGGGAACACTTATTGTGACGGACGGGAAACGACGGAACCCTACACTGAGCGTGGCCCGATACGCTCTTGGCCTGTTTTTTTTTTATCATATTCTTGCATTGTTATTCGAATTTGAGCTTTGATTTTGATTTTGATTATTCAAAATTTCAAGTTTCCAGCTCATCGGTAAGTTAGTTTAAAATTAATTACAAAATTCCACTTGCAACGACAGACAGACAAACAAGAAAGTGACTTAAATAAAACGCGAATAAGAAATAAGAAAGAATATTTTGATTCCTTGCTACAAATAAATCATACAACAAAATAATACAACCATCAAGTAGTAGCATTTTTATAAACACAACTCACACAAACATACAGATAAAAATATGCGCGCGCATACATACATACATGCGTACATATGTAAGGTGCGTTGGGGCAATACCGGACGGATTTTCGACTAGTTAAATGAGTCTGGCAAAAACTTTATTTTCTCGACATCCATATACGTCAGATTTCTGAAACATGGCGCAAATCGTTAATGGTTACACGTAATTTAGCTACAAGAAGCTTTTACTTTTTAAAACTCAACAGTTTCTGCTTAAAACGTGTGCGAAGACAAAGCATAATTTTTTATAAGCATGATGAAGAATTGGCCACCAAGGGGAAGACCGGACGTCGCTAAAAATCGCAGGTAAAACTGATAGGGAAAGACCGGACAGACGAAAAAATTCAAAAATTACCTTGTTTTATAAAATACTGCGCAGCACACGCCCTACTTTTCGGAGCGACTGGCTGAAACTTGGGGTCGGGGCAGAATAAAATGGAGTCTTGTACCATATTGCTAGCTTTCAAAAATATAGCTTAATTCACCGGAAATTTGAATTTTACGGTCTTACCCCATCACCGATCTTACCCCCAATGCACTATATACGTAAAATAAACACACAATTACATATGAGCATATTCATAAATAAATAAAACTTAGTAACAATATAAGACCACTAATTACTTCATACCAGAAACAAAAAGTTCACATTGGATTGCAGCAACGTTTCGCAAGATTACCGATTCAGCATACCGCTATTGCGCAGTTACCACAGCGATAATTTTCTGTCGGAGCCACATAAAACGACTGCTACAATGTAATATTATGCTTAGATAAGTTCATAGTTAAATGATATTCAATTTCCTGTTTTGATCTTTAAAGGAAGTAGATAACATCTTTACTGCCTGCAGTATACTATATTACCTGCAATATATCTTAGTATCATGCATTTATTAAATATTTAATTTTACAATAAACAGAGATTGAATCTAGCCAGGAGATGGGCATCAACGTCTTTCTAAAAACAACTAGAAAACAAAAAAAACTGCGCTTGACAACTCGCCTGACAAACATGGCAATTACAGCAAATATCTAAAATTACTTACTGTAAACGAAGAATGAATGATAAAACTTATTCTACGGATTTAGTAGTGCAGGCAGCAGTAAGGCGAACCAAGAAACACAGAATTTAAAAGGTAGATGAATTACTATCGCCCAGTATCCATTTATTTTTGAAGACATTACTAATTCGAACGAAACGGCTTACGTCGTCATTCGTAAAGCGAACAGTAAATAAGTGTAATATTTGGAGAGCATCTGCTGTCTTTCCATCCTCCAATGAGAGTGTATTCAAGAGGCTTTACCATCTTTGGTGGCACCACCATTATCATCGGGTGGGATAATCGTAAATAAATGAAAAATGTATAAAATACGTACACAATAATATTTTTTTCTTTTTTTTATAGAAGAAGGGGCAAACGAGCATGCGGCTCACCTGATGTTAAGTGACTACCACCGCCCATGATCAACCGCAACACCAGGAGAATTGCGGGTGCGTTGCCGACCCTTTAGAAAGGAGTAAGCCCTTTTCTTGAAGGTCCCCAGGTCGTATCGGTCCGGATAAAATCGCCGGTGGTAAACTATTACACAGAGAGGTTGTACGTGGAAGAAAACTCCTTGTGAAACGTACAGTGGTGGACCGCCAAGCATCCAGATGGTGTGGATGGTATCGGGACGTTTGCCGTGTAGTGCGTTCACGAAATTTGGCGGGTGGGATTAATCCGAACAATTCCTCAGAGCACTCCCCGTGATAGATGCGATAAAATACGCTAAGAGATGCAACATCTCTTCGCAGCGCCAGTGAATCGAGCCGATCGGAAAGCACTCGGTCGTCGACGATTCGAGCCGCTCTGCGCTGGATGCGGTCAAGTGAAAGGAGCTGGTACTGGGGAGCCCCAGCCCAGAGATGGGAACAGTATTCCATGTGCGGCCGAACCTGCGCCTTGTAAAGTTGCAGGCGGTGTGCCAGCATGAAATACTGTCCAGCTCTGCTGAGCACGCCAAGCTTTTTAGAGGCCAATTTGGCCTTCCCTTCCAGGTGACCACGAAACTGCACGTCACTCGATATGTCGACGCCGAGGATTCCGATACTGGCTGAGGCAACAAGGGGAGTGCCTTGAAACTGAGGGGATACGACAAAGGGGTTCTTCTTAGCGGTTAACGCGCAAACTTGTGTCTTCTGGGGATTAAGCTGTACTAGATTTAGTCGTCCCCAATCCGAGACTCTGTTCAGCAAAGACTCGACTTCAGACACAAGTTTGTCCCGGTACTCGGAGACGTTCGGGAGCTTCGAAAGAAGCGCTTTGTGCCAAACCCGATCGAAGGCCTTCGCAATGTCCAAACTAACGGCCAATGCCTCCCCCTTGAACTCTACTGCCTCCGCTCATCTGTGAGTTAGGTAGACCAGAAGATCACCAGCTGACCGACCACGGCGAAAACCGTATTGGCGATGACTAATCAGCTGGTGATCTTCAAGGTACCTCATGAGCTGGCAGTTTACAATGGACTCCATTGTTTTGGAGAACAAGGAGGTGATGGCGATTGGCCGGTAGTTGGACGGGTCAGAGCGGTCGCCTTTTTTAGGGATCGGGTGCAGTGGCGAAGCTACCATTAAAGCCGAAAAGCCCAGCTTGCCTTATTAAACTGAATCAATCAATAATATCAACTAATAAAATAACTCGTAAACTGTTTCAAATTATTTCAATTTTCCCGCGCACTCCACTGTTCGACACATGTCGACCGATCACCTCGTATTGCCTTAGCGATCATAGATAAATAAATATGTAGCAAGCTAGCTTAGCGATACGTTTATACAAAGGTACTCTGTGGCGATACTGCTGCTGTCATAAAGTGAGTTTTAATAGAGCGATTACTTGTCTCCCTCGCTCGCGTGGGCTTTTTACGGGGCTTTCGAGAAGACGATCGCTCTCTTTCTAACCTATGGCAAAATGTTCTATAATGAAGTATAACTACGAAATGTTTATATAGCAATTACTATTAGCCAACAAGCCTGGCATTGCCATGAAGTTGTTTAGGAGTGCGTTAGCGACTAGCGAAGTGGTTGCGGGCCCCTCGTATGCAAGTTCACTTCACATTACAATGTTTATGTTTGTTTTTGTTGTGTTTGTTAAAAATTTATGCTTTTTCGAAGATTTTTAGTGAAAATGGGAGGATAATAGTGTTCATTGTGATGAATATAAGTGTGTTGAAGTGCTAATCGGCAAGGAAAAGGTAAAAATCTTTAAAAATGAAATTTAATATTCAATAAACATTTCTTCATACTTTAAATATAGGTACAGGACTCTAGTATTAAAGTTTAATTAGGTTAGGCGTATTTAAAGGTTTAATAACTCAATATTTATATTAATAGTGATATATGAGTTTAAAAATATCATTTTGTACGGTTTATAATGAATTGAAAATGAATAATTATAATTATAATAAATAGTCATTATTTTATGGTAAAAAAATAGCAAAGCTTTATCTTCTCATTATAACTATCTCATTCCTGTCGTAATCTGTTCTTTTATGCATATAACTTAAACAAAATATAATTTCGAGGTTTCACATCTGCCAGGCGTCCCTTTTTTAACTTTGCATAGTTTGTTTGTACTTTGTTCATGCTTTTATTTTGTTCATGTATTGTATTGTTTGTAAATATCTCAAGCAAACCCAAACGGCTCTTTTCAAAACCACCGAAGGTGTGCAATTGCATATTATGACATACAATCTATCTAGCGGTAGTATGCTTTCTGTGTGCTTTGTTAAACACGTCCTTGTCAGCACTGAATGTGAAAGTAAAGAGTGGAGACAGCTCAAGATTGGTGTATTTTTATTAAACTGCTAAAAACAACAAAACCATATCTCGGGCTTGCCCTAGTTTGGAGCCCTAGCTTCGCCACTGATCGGGTGGACGTAAGCCGTCTTCCATGATTTTGGGACTATGCCTAGGGAGTAGGAGTACCGGAAAAGGCGCGTTAAAACCGGTGCCAACTCTGGAGCACACGTCCTCGGCACAATTGGGGGGATTCCGTCAGGCCCACTCGACTTGTGGATGTCCAGGGAGAGGAGTGCTTTGCGAACCGAGCGCTGTGTGAAGTGCACTTCCGGCATGGAGCACTCACACCGCGGGATGGTCGGCGGCGTACTCCCCCCGTCATCGAGAGTCGAGTTAGACGCAAAGAAAGAGCCTAGAAGATCGGCTTTCTCCTTTGCAGTATGGGCCAGTGAGTCGTCCTCCCTGTGCACAGATGGAAGAGATGGCTGACAGAAATTCCCCTGGACAGCCTTGGCGAGAGACCAGAATGCACGGGTTCCAGAAGGAAGGCGAACTAGTTTCTCGCCAATTCTGCCTATGTGCTCTGACTTTGCCTTGGCAATGACTCTTTTGAAGGGCCTAGAGGCGGAATTATACCTCTTTTTTAGAGCGCTGGTGTTTACATCCCGGGACGCTGATGCATCAACCCAGGCTTGGTAGCACTCCTGCTTATAGCATGATGCTATTTTACAGGAGCGACCAAACCATGGCTGAGATTTGCCTCCAATGGGCACCATAGAGGAAGGAATAAAAAGTTCCATACCCTGAAGCACCACATCAGTAACAGAATCCGCAACAACGTTGGGATCATCCGGCGAGAAGCAAACCCGCCCCCAAGGGTAGGATGCAAAGAAAGACCGCATCCCATCCCAATCGCCTGACCTATAGTGCCAAACACGGCGGCAGCCTGCAGAATGCAACCGCGATTTCAGCGTGAGTGGCACAACACTCCGGACCAGACAATGGTCCGAGGAGCCTAAAGGGGCGTCGACGGAAATCTGATATCCGTCCGGGTAAGAGGTCAGCAGAAGGTCCAACAGGGAAGGTGCATGATCCTCCACATCTGGAATCCGCGTAGGCGAAGTAACCAGTTGTGTCAGACCATATGCCAAGGCAAAATCATGAACAGATCTCCCCGCATGATCGGTTAAACGTGAACCAAGCCATTCGGCGTGATGGGCGTTAAAGTCGCCGAGGATCACGATCTCTGCGGAGGGGATCTGCTGTAGCAACGAATCTGCAGCCATTTGGACGTGGTCGAAGAGTCGGTCTGTTTCGGCATTACCGCTATGGGACCTATAGAGGCACCCGTAGATGCGCGGATGGTCGTGGCTGTCTACGCGTAGCCAAAGGGTGGACAGGTCCGAACCTTCGAGTCTGCCGAGGCGTCGAGAACGGATGTCCTCTCTAACGTAAACGCAAACTCCAGCCCGAGGCACAAAGAAGTGTTCCAGTTTGTATCTCGGGTAGGAGAGATACGCGACATCAGCCGGAGAGGACACCTGCATCTCGGTCAGAAAGAGCAGAGCCGGCCTCGCCGTCTCGAGATGGTAGTGGACGGCGTTTAGGTTAGAGTGAAGTCCCCTGATATGGCAGAAATGCACGGACAGCGTGGCAGGGGTCGCCTTGGTCTTGTTGCTCCGTGTGCACCGAGCAGTTGTAGTCTTGAGCGGAATTTTGCCCCCCCCCCCCCCGAATACACGGGGCAGCCTGAGCACCCACGCTCAGAAGTGGAGAAACATGGTCGTGGATGCTCAGCGAGGGATTCTCCAGGGGTGCTGGTACCCTCCTGGGGTAGTCTATCATTATTTAATTCCGCTACCATGTTGATGGGGGGGGGGGGATTTGGGCCTCCGGCCACCTGCACTCACCAGACGAAACGCGGAAGCAGAGCTTCCACTTCACGCCGGTATTCTGTGAGGTCGTGGTACCACCCCGGTTTGAGATTGGTAAAGAGATGATATTGGTAAAGAGTTCCATTTTCAAAAAAAATATTTATAATTTTTTTATTATATCGTTTATAAGCGGCCAGTTTATGTTTAAAAGGTGGAATAATAGTGAAAAAAATTAAAAGATATTTCCTTAATTTGCCAAAGGATTCTTTATCATCATCTTGAAATCCGTCATATTTATATAGTGAACACAGGCTTACTTAATTTTTATTACACTATACTAATTTATTTATTCTTTATTGCATTCCTTATTTATATATAAGAATACAAGGGCGGACTTAATGCCTTGAGGCATTCTCTACCAGTCAACCCATATACATTCACGTAAATCTTAAGTTAGGCTTAGCTATCAAAAACAAAGTTAAATTATAAAACCTGAAAATGCAATTCCAGATTGTTTATATAGGAATCATATTCTGCAACAAGTACACGACATCGGTAGGTATTTTCGATCTCAATTCTACAGCTATCTTGAAAACTATACTGAGGATCTTCCTTAACGTAACTTTAACTGAAATGAGTTAACTAAACTGTTTATTTTTGTTACTAATAGATTAGGAAATGATTTGTTACATTTACGCGAATACTACACATTTAAATAAAACTAGTTTTTACGGATTTTATGGTGTATATTAACTTTTTTATGTTCCCGAGGTTTGTAGCACTTTACAGCACCCACGGTCACGGAGGGGACTAAGGTCAAGGTCCAAATGTCATAGTTAAACACAGCAGTTACCCACAGATTAAAATTATTAATTTTTGTTCCGATCTACACAGTATGAACTTATAGTATTTTGATGCCTTGCAGTTGTATGCTCGGGTTGGGATTTAATTTTATTAATTATAGGATCCCAAGCAGATGGCAGCGCCTAGCCATCTTCTCTTTTGAAATTAGGATGTTTTTTGATTTCAATAGCTTCACCAATCATCCTTGGAAGTAATCGGTGTTCTTTAGCGAGGATTGTTTGTTATCAAATCTGATGTAGTGACGGGGGGATCCTGTACGTGTTCACGGACTGCAGACTTCCCCGAGCGCCGATTCTTCACATCAGCTACATATTCCTTATAGCTGATGTGAAGAATCAGCCAGCACATTATTAAAAAAATCGTGGGTTTTTTCTTTTAGTTTGACCTATGTTAGATGACCACATTCACAATCAAGCTTGTACACTCCTGCAGAGGCATCTTGCAGAGGGACATAACATTTGACTGACGGTAAAAACTGACAAACCTTCTTCGGCTTAGTAAAGTATATAAAATATAAATCAAGGAAAAACTAAAATATTTTTCAATTTCGGTCCAGTTTTCTAGATACACTGACAGCATAAATATCTTTGTAGTCCCGTATAAATATATAGGATTACAAAGTTACATTCGCAGTGAATGAATGAGTATACCTGTATATGTATAATATAATGGAATTAAAGGTGTAGATAGGTACTTTGTTGTTAATCAAGAACTAGAAGGTACCGGAGGGAAAAAAAGTGGGACTATCTGCAAAAGAAATGAGATGCCATCAAAAACATAACTTGTAAAAAAAAAAGTCTCGCAACTCAGTTCTTGTATCGTAAAAAGTTGTGAGATCCATGTAATACCAAATCGGTTAATTTATTCAGTCCCTACTTAAGGGTGCATCTGTTTTAAGTTATTATGTAATTAGCTAACATTACAACATACTATTGTGACCATATCAATATTAAAAATCTTTTATGTTTTAAATAAATAGACTGACTTGGCAATGACACTAAGCAATCTAATTTTACATAATATGTATTACTTGTAAGAAATACGTTGTCTTTTCACACGATGGCCCAAGATACCACCCAAGATTTCACCAGATAAGGAGGAAGGATATCCTCTCCGTTTGTTTTCATGGTTTAAAGGAATCAACAGCCCACTGCACCAGGTTTGGCCTTATTATCTTTGCAGTCCATCAGTCGTCATTATAAGGCCTTCGTAGGGCTCTGAAAGAGTTCAAGGCAAAAGTCTTACGTGACCCTGGAATGTGGGTTGACGCTAATGTTTCTGTTTTACTAGTAGTGAAGTAACCATCATGCTTTTTAAGAAGCCCGATCTGATTAGGTTTAGCTTTCGATAGCATTTTGTGTAGTCTTGCACTGCGTGGCAAAGACTCAACTTCCTCGCATAACTTCCTCCACGGTTCTTTCATGACTTTCCTAATTTATTTATTATATTCGGTTAGGGCTGCACTATAAATATCCCACACTTTGGTTTTTTAGTCCCATTAAATAGTTTCACAGTCGTTTCCCTAAGTTCTGTTAGCTTAGTATGTGGTTGCGCGGAAAACCATTCGTATTTATTGACGGTAGAAATTTGCCAAATCGCTTATCCTTTTCCAAACAATATCATTCATACCCTCCTATCGACACATCGGGGTGGTGGGGTGGGAGGGGAAAGAAGACGATTCTAGAATATCACGTAATCATCGCAACCGAAGGAATAAAAGGCACGCGCGACCGACGCGCGCGCTCTTCCCGCCGCACTCGTCGTTGAAACCACACCGCTTAAACAATAGTGTCATAGTAGAACCGCTTTAGCCTGAAAGCAGTCGAGCTCCAGGAGACCCACCTCACCTCGTGTGAGAAATAGTCGCGCCCTATAGTGCCCAGCAGCATAGAAGAACCACCCCGGTGAGTGAACGTTCCTAATATTTCCTGCTTGATATAATTGTGTTTAATTGTGTTAATCCGCTCCAATTTTGTTTTTCCTAATCAAGCAGGATTCCCTTCATAGATTTGGCAAATAATAGTTTAGTTTTAGGGAAGATCGAGTGCATTGTACCGCATGCTATAGTAGTCGCTTTTACGTAAGCGTAGAAGCAATCGCATATACAGTCCACTTTAGTTAATAGCTCGCGTAATAGGCTTAAGGTTCGACCGGGGAACTAGACTTCGGTAGCCTTAGGCTCGTCGCTTCACCAGTATGCTTCCAAGGAACTTTTCGTGTTGAGGTCTTGGTTTTGACGGGACAGCTGATCTCGAAGGTTTCACAGATACCTAAGAGTATTGTCTCTGTCGCTAACTCCAGACCTTCAAAAGTTCATATGTTTATAAGTTTCCAAATTCCTCTTTAGGTTAACTCTGTAGACATCCCAGGAGGTCACTTTTGGATCCCTAAAATCAACAGTTTCATAAGTAGATGATGCTCCAATCACAAATCTAATGTGTTTGTGATCAGACATCGAGTTTTCACTACTAACGTACCAGTCAGTTATCCACCTGGATATGTTATCGGTAGCAGTGGCGAAGCTACCATTAAAGCCGAAAAGCCCAGCTTGCCTTATTAAACTGAATCAATCAATAATATCAACTAATAAAATAACTCGTAAACTGTTTCAAATTATTTCAATTTTCCCGCGCACTCCACTGTTCGACACATGTCGACCGATCACCTCGTATTGCCTTAGCGATCATAGATAAATAAATATGTAGCAAGCTAGCTTAGCGATACGTTTATACAAAGGTACTCTGTGGCGATACTGCTGCTGTCATAAAGTGAGTTTTAATAGAGCGATTACTTGTCTCCCTCGCTCGCGTGGGCTTTTTACGGGGCTTTCGAGAAGACGATCGCTCTCTTTCTAACCTATGGCAAAATGTTCTATAATGAAGTATAACTACGAAATGTTTATATAGCAATTACTATTAGCCAACAAGCCTGGCATTGCCATGAAGTTGTTTAGGAGTGCGTTAGCGACTAGCGAAGTGGTTGCGGGCCCCTCGTATGCAAGTTCACTTCACATTACAATGTTTATGTTTGTTTTTGTTGTGTTTGTTTAAAATTTATGCTTTTTCGAAGATTTTTGGTGAAAATGGGAGGATAATAGTGTTCATTGTGATGAATATAAGTGTGTTGAAGTGCTAATCGGCAAGGAAAAGGTAAAAATCTTTAAAAATGAAATTTAATATTCAATAAACATTTCTTCATACTTTAAATATAGGTACAGGACTCTAGTATTAAAGTTTAATTAGGTTAGGCGTATTTAAAGGTTTAATAACTCAATATTTATATTAATAGTGATATATGAGTTTAAAAATATCATTTTGTACGGTTTATAATGAATTGAAAATGAATAATTATAATTATAATAAATAGTCATTATTTTATGGTAAAAAAATAGCAAAGCTTTATCTTCTCATTATAACTATCTCATTCCTGTCGTAATCTGTTCTTTTATGCATATAACTTAAACAAAATATAATTTCGAGGTTTCACATCTGCCAGGCGTCCCTTTTTTAACTTTGCATAGTTTGTTTGTACTTTGTTCATGCTTTTATTTTGTTCATGTATTGTATTGTTTGTAAATATCTCAAGCAAACCCAAACGGCTCTTTTCAAAACCACCGAAGGTGTGCAATTGCATATTATGACATACAATCTATCTAGCGGTAGTATGCTTTCTGTGTGCTTTGTTAAACACGTCCTTGTCAGCACTGAATGTGAAAGTAAAGAGTGGAGACAGCTCAAGATTGGTGTATTTTTATTAAACTGCTAAAAACAACAAAACCATATCTCGGGCTTGCCCTAGTTTGGAGCCCTAGCTTCGCCACTGATCGGTAGCAAAGGTTATATCTAACACTTCTTGCCTAGCACGCGTTACAAAAGTCGGTATACGGTGTACACTCTAAGCTTAGACTTACCAGGCGGTTGGAGATGAAAAAGTCATAAATAAACTCAGCTCTTTCGTTGATGTTAGTGCTTCCCCCAGGCTGTGTGGTGAGCATTGGCATCACAACCTACCACAAGTTCAGCGTTTTCTTTTCGGTCTAACTCTACACTCGCTCCAAATTAATGGTAGGATCTGAGTTGTCTCCGGGAAGATAGGCTAAGCAAATGATCACTATGGCTCTTGTGCCTCCCTTAAGATTGATGAAGGCTGCAACCTCATTGCAGTACTCTGGAACAGCTAAAAGTTCAATGTTTTTATTGTAAATTATACAAGCTCTGGGTCTACTGCCTTTAGTGATAACTAAGATCGTATCAGCAGCCGAAAATCAAAAACTTGACCGTTAGCCAAACAAGGTTTTGTATTAGGGTGAGGTCAATTTTGTCCTCTGCAAAGGAAACCTCCACCACGGCAAAAGCAGTTGCTGCATGGTGAAGATTTGCCTGGAGGGCCTTCGCCTTACCCTTGGGGTTAGCCACCTCTTCTGAAGAGTCAAAAGCACAGCTGCCTATTCTGGAGAGTTAGCTTCACTACGGAGCAGATATATGATACCCAGTTGCGGCTTAGACAGTCTGCCTTCAGGTATAATTGAGAGTTCTGCCTCCGGCCAGAGTTTCAGTTTTTCAACTTCACCCACAATCCAGTCCGGGTTTGTCTTATTCAGGCACGTTACCAGAATCTAACCTGGCTTGTTGGTGAAATCCAAAAATGTTGGTCCCACTCCTGGCTGCACCTCACAGGCTGTCTTTGCAATGGCAGGCTGCGTTTGTGCCCGATAGACTAGCTGCATCTGCCCCACGCTAATAGGATTCGAATTGCGAATTCCTACACGCGCGGAGTCAGCTATGGCATTAAGCTGAGCTTCTTTTCCCACGTTATCAGCTACACAAATTTCTTGGGCTGGTTTTTGGGAGACTCCTCCTCAGACTGACTGCGTTTTATCACTTTCAGAACCGGGGAAAGTTTGGGCATAAGAATCTCATCCTAGGGCTGCCGGCAGAGTGAGAGAGGGCCTCTTCGGCTCCTATCTCAGCTGCTTTCAGCCTTCTGTACTACTTTCGTGCAGCCCCACTAACCTTGTATGACCTAGCGAACTTTTTCTTGTCCCTTCCCTGGTTTGTTTGTTCCGTGGCAGACATACCCACCACTTTATGTTGCAGAGTATAGGTGAGGCTTAAAAAAGGCCTCTTCCAGACCTACAGACAGTTTCATTAAAGGAGATTGAGTTTGTCAAAATGTCGATTTCATTCACATTGATCCTAGGGAAATATTCGGTCACCCTCGGCAGAGCCCCGCATGCCGAGGGAAGGACTAAAATACTGCCCGAATCACCCTGGGCTTGGGAAGGCACCGTTTGCTACTGGAGTCCCCCCTCCCCTAAATCACGCATCCATCGACACGGTACGTTTAACACTTTGGATTGGGTTGGGATAGAGAAAAAGGGTCGGTATAAAAGAAAAAAAAGGAGGATCTCTTGCAGCAGCAGTGCCATCAAATTCCGGGAAGCAAACCCAGTTATCAATTAAACAAACACAGTTATTATTCACTATTAAACATATAGTAAGTCGATTGAATGGATTTAAGTGGATTTCATAGTAGTGACCTTTTGAGGATATATTTTAAATTATACAACAATAATACGAAATTTCGCTTTATTCGAATACGTTTTTCTTGTAAGATGTCAAATAGAGTTTCCATAAACTTTCATTGATATAAATAGGTATAAAAATCCCTAATTTTATTAAGTCATAGACTAAATAATTTTATCAACAACGTTTTGCGTTTCGCTAATGGCACATCAATAGAGGTGTCTATGGAATGGAAAAACAGCAACTACCTTATAAAAGAAAGAAGGTGAGAATAATATTACTTATTTTGTACCACGTTAAATTTTATATGTATAAAGAGTTATTTTAGGACTCTCTCTATACTAGTAATTATTCTGAGGTCTGAACACAGTGTCAATGTCCAACGACTAAAGGTCCATTGGACGAATTGAAATATACAAGTCAATTTTGCGCATTAATCACTTCCTTACCACCAGGTGAGATTGTAGTCAACCACTGGCCGGATAAATTAAAAAAATTGCCAAAAAATCATTAACAAAATAGTGAAATGGAACGTTTTTGCCATGTACGACGCCACCCGCTATTTGTTTTCATTTACTAAAACGAAATATATTTATTGATTTTATTTTATTCAATCCGTATCATATTTGTAGATTCAACAACTGTGACTAAATTTGATCGGCCAGTCCCGATTCCACGTAGTCTTGTCGCTACTGCCCCAACACGGACACGGAGTATAAAATGTACTGTGGTACGATGGAAGCCCCCCACATTACGATAGTGGTTCAAGCCGAGTTCCGTACCTCCTTCAGAGGGGTCCTTGAATCACATCGAGCCCCCCCCCCCCCTCCCCAGCTAGAGGAGCCTCACTACAAAAGCAGGGGCTGGGCTCCAGGCAGAATCGTTGCACTCAATAGCTCGTGAATTCTCGCTCAGGAGTCTATTTCGATGAAGCTGTAAAGCCCGCAGGCCTAACAGCATAATACATTTTCAGAAAAAAAAAAACGGGAGCCGGAGCGGCTGAGGCTAGTCGCAACAGAGTACGTTAAATCGGTTAAGTTACAAGTATATCATCGGATCCATCTAAATTATCGCATACCTTAGATGTAAGCTACCTTGTTTCATTGTTGATCCTGAATGTTTCGCACTCTCCATATCTTCTGTTGGTCATTGGAGGCGTATTACATAATTAACAGTTCGCATCACGTGCTGTGAAATTAACATTTGAAGAAAACACACCACCTTGTACCGCAAACTAACAGTGCTATTTACGCCCTAATTTTGAATATTTTTCGAAGCTAATTTTATGTGTCTGCCATATTTGCATAATAATAATGATGATTGCATATTAATAAGGATAATAATAATGTTCTGCAGACCAAATTTCGGTCACGGCTGCCAATCTCAACGGATACTAGGCATCGGTGCAGTACAATAATAGTGCTTAAGTGTATACGTAAGCGTTTGCACTAAAACTTTAATGAGCTTCTACATATAATAAATTAAATTGCTTACGAAGTCTACTGACAAATCCTCACAAATAAACGATAAGTAAGAAAACAGGCTTATTGTAATATACATAAATGTATTTACTAAGGATAAAACAATCTAACATATTCTGTTGACATGACGCCAGAATACATCTTAGTATGACCTTCCTCTTACCGTCCTGCTTACTCTTATATTCGCATCCCCTTCTCTTGTGTATATTTCGTACGCAGAGTAGCAGACAAACTAGGTTATATATAATACAGATATAGAGAGGGCTTATAGCCTGACTGAAAATATTTTTCTTTTATTTTCCCTTTTGCTTTTATTCTCATATGATTTACAAGCATAGTTTTTGTGTTATTTATTTTGGACGTAACAGAATCGCGTTGCTGTATTTTGAATACAATACGAATGAATCGGTCTGACCGGTGATGGACACTCTTACAAAATACCAAAATAAAAAAGCAGGATAATGCTGCTGTGTCCCGTGTGATGAGTGGCGAGATAATTCGATGACGAGGCATTTTATCTTATTTTTCAGTAGTGATACTAACGTATTTTCGTTTTGATTGCTAATCGAGAATAGGGACTAGGGTTCCCAGCCCTCCGGACTCCGGTAATAATGCTAATCTTCTGAACTTCCGGGGTGCAATAATTTCTCCGGTTTTTCTAAAAAATTACATGCATCCGTCGCTCGCATTCGCTTTGCGAAATCGACAAATATTAGATGTTGCTCGAAAGCAAAGTAAATATAAATTTAAAAATTAATATATGATTGAGATTTTCTTTCGGTCTCCCCCCCCCCCCCCCTTACTCGACTTCATAAAATTCTTCCGGGTTGGTCCTTTCGAAAGTTGATAACCGTAATAGGAACCAATGAACCACAGCACCATCAGTTGAAATGTGAGCTTATTTGTCACATTTAACTGTGAAAAAAAAACTCTTTTGTATGCGGTATTATTTAAGGATCCACCTAAGTATCGGATAATGATGCTGGATTTCCGGCGGCGCTAGGTAATTCGTTTAGTTTAGATAAAAGTATTTTAAAAAGCAATACGTTATTATAAAATCTTATATTATAACTATCTAATACACTTTCAATATTACTAATAACCGACAGAAAAAATAAAGAAGTAATAACATAATTGGCCTGCCTCACAGTATATAATCTCAAGTACTATATAACTCAAGTATACGTATGTAACTCAAGTACTTAAATAAAAGTAATTCATTAAAGTTATTAAATTACTTTTAACAAAGTTATTAAATTACTTTTAATAATGTCAATAATGTAAAAATAATTACAATAATGTCCTCCAGACCGAATTTAGGCCACGGCGGCCAGCCTCAACGGAGGCTAGCCATCGGCGCAGGACAGGATTATAGTGCCCAAGTGTATGCGCAAGCACGGGTGCACTCTCTATTGCCTCACTCTCATAATCCGACGGGACGATAAACCGACACGACCGGAGAGAGATCAGGTGCAGGAGCAACGGCTTTACGTGCTTTCCGAGGCACGGGGGTGAGACACTGCCAACTTCCTGACTCCCGGCAACTACTGAGAATTTCTTGACGGAAAAACTCAATAATTAGTTTTTTTGGCCCACCCGTGATTCGAACCCAGGACCTCACGATCAGCAGTTGTACTACTACAACCACTAGACCAACGAGGCAGTAACAAAGTTATATACAGTCTATAAACATCAGGAACAAACGTGATACCAATCACTCAACTCCACAGAGTCAGTAATTTATTCATGTAAAAGTTTTGTATATGGTTTGTACAACATGTGTTCTTACTGTATAATTTTATTTTGAAAAGAAATTTCCGCTGTTTTTTTCGAACCAGCAGTAAAGTGAAAAAAACAATACCCTCAATAAGAATTACTTTTACTTCTAGCACAAGACACATTTTATAACATAAAACCTGTGGTTAATCACAGTGCATCTTGCTGTACGTTCTGCCAAAATGCAAATAATAATAATTATTGACGTACCTCAAGCCTACTTATTGTCATTTTGCATCGTGCGTCAAGGATGACCTAGGCGGGACGTACAGCTATAGACAGCTATAAATAGTTGTCTATGGGAAACATTTGCTAGAGCCTCCCGGCAGCTTTTGCTGTCGCACGGATGGGCCGGCTCAAACCGGGGTGGTACCACGTCCTCACAGAATACCGGCGTGAAGTGGAGCTTTACCTGTGCGTTTCGCTTGGTGATTACAGGTGTCCGGAGGCCGAATTGCCCCCCCTCCACCCCTAAATGGTAGCGGAATTAAGTGATGAACTACCCCAGAAGGGTACCAGCACCCCTGGTGAGGGAGAATCCCACGCTGAGCATCCATGACAAAGTTATCCTACTTTTCCTGAGCGTGGGTGCTCAGGCTGCCCTGCGTATTCTGGAGGGAGGAGCACAATTCCGCTCGCGATAAAAAATGCTCGGGCCAAGCGGAGCAACAACACCAAGGTGACCCCTGCCACGCTATCCGTGAATTTTTGCATCATTAGGGGACTTCATTCCAACCTTAACGATGTCCACTACCATTTGGAGACGGCGAAGTCGGCCTTGCTCTTTTTAACCAAGATTCAGGTGTCCTCTCCTGCTGATACTTCATATCTCTCCTACCCGAGGTACAAATTAGAACACTCTTTTGTTCCCACATTACACAGTGCACGAATTACAAGTGCACAAGTACAGGTGCACTCTCAGGAAACAGTCCTCTCTTATAGTCTCTTGGAACGGCAATCAGATATAATCGGAAAGAAATCAAGCACAGAACCAACGGCTTTACATGTTTTCCAAGGCTCGAAACATGTAAAGCCGTCGGAAGGTATGGTCACCACCAACCAACCAACCACATAGTGAAACTGAAACAAGATATGGGCAGCAGCATTTTTCGGATGCCAAATAAAAAAAACTTTGGTTGTCAACACGCCTGTGAAGCGTGGTAACTGTGGCAGACATCCCCCGAATGAGGCTATCTTATCTTATGAGTAGGCTTATTTTCACCAGTGCGTTTTTTATAAACATAGTTTTTATAGGATATCGTAACAAACGAGCACTAAAATGGAATGGCCCGTTTTCGGTAAATAGGGTCTCTAGTCCCAAGAATCAAAGCGCGGATGCGTCGTCACCCGTAAGGACTAAGATGGAATGCCTCATTTCCAGTAAAAAAGGGTCTGCGGACCTCTACACTCACCAAACGAAACACAACAGTATTAAGCTGCAATTTCACGCTAGAATTCGGCGAGAGCGTGGTCCTTCCCCGGTCGAGCTGACCCATTCATGCTACAACCATAACACAGCCGCAGAATGGCTCTACCACTCATAAATCGCCGATATACGGTAGTATACTATCTTCTATGCGCTATATGTTTTATTACGCATTATTAAGGATAATCCAAAAACTACTGATCATATTTATGGGAAGCACCAGCTTTCAAATTAAAAAAAATCATCAAAATTGGTTAACCTAGAAATAAGTTCTGAGGTAGGTAACAACACATAACAAATACGGTCGAATTGAGGTTGAAAATGAAAGATGAAACATGAAGCAATAGTAAGTGTCAGGTACATTTTCCTAAAATTTTATAAACTAACAGAAAATAAAACTCTAATGTATATGACATTAGAGTTTTATTTTAAGCCAAATTTACGACATCATAATATTTCTGTACTAATTTCCACTTTAAATAAAAGGAATAGTATAAACAATATTGCCTGTACCTATACGATGAAGTTAAAAGTTGTTAAAAATATTTCCTGATAAAGTAATATTATTGCAAAACGTACCAAGTAGTCAGACATAATAGAACTTAGAATTGAAAGTGGATTTCCCAATGAGTAAAGTGTTTACATGCGATCCGTTAACGGAATATTCCTTGTTATTTCATGGTCTGCAACGGGTTCTTATAAAATAAAAAACGGCAACAAAAACACTGACGCATTTCGCGGTTAATAATTCTGGCATAATGAATGACCTCCGAAATGTTACTAAGTATGCCATTCGCATACCGCAACTTCAAAGCGTCTTACATGTAAAAATGAAAATGATAAACAGCTTTATTAAAAATATAGAATATAACATAAGCCTCGAGTAATCTTGTGAGCCTTGTGCACAGCCGCGGAGTAACCATCCTCCGCATACGTAAATCGCATCCGTAGCTATTCTTCGCCATACATTTTTGAAAGTTCGCGCAGATATTATGACTTAATTCTTACTCTCCCTTTCAGTACCTGTCTGCCTTTCCTTCAGAACAAAATGTATGAATGGGGCTTTTGTCGAACAGATTTAACAAAGTTACACGGGCTAAGATTTATGTGCGTGCGTGCTTGCGAAGAACAAATAATGATATCGACTTCAACCAAACTTATAATACATGTCGCAGGTTTATGATAAAGTTAGGTTTTTGATCACAAAACGATAGAAGACAAAGTTATTACTTACTCTTATGATTAACCTGAATTAATCCAATTTTTTGATCCAAAACCAAAAAGTTTTATGATAAAATCAACCTAACCTAATCTAAGCTACCCTTAAATAACCTAAGCTTAAATTGTATCATAAACCAATTTCAATCAAAAATAATTTCTTCAGGTTAATGAAAAGATTATGTAATAACTTTGTCTTCTTCCTAGTAATGTTTTAACGGAAAGTTATTTATGAATTAATTATATACTTCTGAAATTCCAATATTACTAGCTTAATACTTTTCTGACTCTGACTAATAGATCGTACAAAGAAGAAGGTTTGTATGCCTTGTGTGCATGGACTAATAACGTATGTAAAAAAACTACGCGCCTTTCGTACAGACGGTTGGAGATAAATAGCGTAGGATAGGAAGGAATTGTATATAACGTGGTAGAACCATTCCATCTTAGTCCTCAGAGGTGACTACGCATCTACGTTTTGATTCTTAAACGAGGATAAATGTAGATGTCTATGGTCCACAGTCTACGCTTACCATGAGGTGGACTGTGTTCTCATTTGTTACTTATTTTATTTAAAAAAATATATTCTTTTGGCGTCAAAGGTCAAAATACTCTTTGGGTCACTGTACTAGGAAAAAAACTTAAGGCTTAAAATAATCAACACTTCTTCCTTCTTCCTACGAAACAACAGCCGTGTCATTAACATTAATGTATATAGGTATTACTAAAGCAAAACAAATCAAAAAAATATCCTCTGTACTACTTATAATATTTATTTCCATATCAACTTCCGATTAATTGAAATATGATTCGCGGGATACTTCTAACTTAAAATAATTTGCATATACTTAATTCCTTATATTATATAGTCAATATTCACAACACAAACATAATATGTACTTATCTAATAATATCTTACACAAATAGAAGGTCAAGGAATTTAATTTAAAGTTTATTCTACACAGAGGTAAAGGTTTACTTAATGAAACCGGTCAGTGAAAGCGTGTGTAGCTACTTTCTTCTTTTTAAGATTCCGTATCTCAAAAGAAAAAAACAGAATCCTTTTAGAATCACTTAGTCATCCGTCTATCCATTCATTCGTTTGTTTGTTTGCTCTTGTCGTTTAGCAAGAATCAAGGTCTGACAAGACAAGTAAAGGAAAACCCCGAGAACCGTTAATTTGTAGTTATATCGCACTATAATATATCATTGCGAGTACATACATTTGTAGATGTACCGACCGATAGATGGACCGATGTAGGAAGAATATTTCTTTCCACAGATAAGTTAAATTTGTCTTTTAATAACCTTTACGTTAGAACATGTTTAGTGCTACCTTACCAATACTACCTAGGAATGATGAAATAAATTCATAATTATATAATATATAGTTTATACGGAACCCGCTGGACGCGAGTCCCAGTCACATGTCTGATATATTTCTTTAACTTAAAAAGAAATTACCCAAAATTTTATCCTGTACCGTAGAAGTATAATGCTTCCATATACATTTCATATGGCCAAATCAGACGTATAACAACTGAAGCCTGAAGCCATGGCCCCCCAGCGCTGCAGTCAAACACCGAACACCAACTTACTACCTAGGTAGCTAAGCAACCGAACGCTCTCGTTAAATATCTTATTACACGAACTACCCTTGTTCTATCTCCACCGAAGTTTATTTACTCGTATTTGGCGTTGAAGACTACCATTATAAGAAAACTTACAAGTCTAAGAAATTATAGTTGCTATAATATAATTCTGGAGAGCCGTGGTTGCTCAGATGGTTAACGCTCGCTGTAAATATAACAGAACGCAAGTGACTCGGATTCGATCCCCGCCGGCACGGCTGAAATTCTTAATTGCAATTTTAAGTGCTGATATACCACATGCTCGGCGGTGAAGGAAAACATCGGGAGGAAACCTGCATATCTGAGGAATAAGAAAAAAAATATTTCGAAGACATGTGAAATTCGCCAACACGCATTGGGGCAGCGCGGCGGACATTTCCTTGCCCTAAAACCCTCTCAGAAATGAGGGGAGGCCTGTGCCCAGTTGTGGGACGTATATAGGCTGTAACTTTACTTTTAACTTTATAATATAATTTTACGTAGTAGAGCCAAACTGTAACTGCATTATAATTACTAGCGAATGGGTCTCCTCTACCGGGAAAAGGTCACGATGGGGATACCAGGGGGAATTTCTTTATCGGAATAAATATGACAAACGAGCATATACATGATGGTAAGTGGATAATGTAGCCCACAGACATCTACATCAATCTACTGAGGACGAAGTTGGAATGCCTTGTTTCCGGTAAAAAGGGCCTACAGTTCTCTACACTCACTACATGAAAAACAGTAGCATTATACGTTGAGTGTAGAGAACCAGTAACCCTTTTTTCTGGTAACGCGACATTTGTTCTTTTTCTTCCGGCAACGCATCTGTATTTTTATTCATAAGCTATTAGATAGATGTAGCTATTACGGGCCACAGCATTGGTAACAATAAGATAGACAGGGTTACAGACGTACTTTTATAAAAAAAAATTCATGGAGACATGAAAATCGTAAACACTATTGGGGCATCGAGGCGGACTTCCTCCTCCACAAATTCTCTTAGAAATAAGAAATAGTATTTGCCTGATAGTAGGACGTAATATATACGTATCCTTCATGTAATTGAGCTTTACTTCAGAAATTCTAATACTAAGGTCGGCGTAAGCAATATTATACTATGAATTGTAGTCTTAATTTAATAAACCTTAATTGTTGTTAAATCAATTAATTTTTATCTATTGTATTATTATAGTTAATAGAATCAGGCGTTACTTTGCGAAAGTCCATTATAGTAAAGATATTAATAGTTACTTTGCAACCATCCGCTGAATAAAGTAAAATGATGTGTCTTACCTAGTTTGAAAAGCACCTCCCGCCCTTCATAAGCCGCTGTAGAGTCTACATCACCTAAAGATGTCTCATGTAGAGGCGAAACACGTGTCGTATTATCGTCGATGGTGTGTCTTTCCTAGAATAGTGGTGTTGGGAGTAGTGGTGCTGGGATTAGTGGTGACGGGATTAGTGCACGCAATTGAGGCAGGGCGGCAATTGCTCTTCAAACTAGGTAAGACACATCATTTTATTTTATATAGCGGATGGTTGCAAAGTAACTATTAACATCTTTTTATTGTATTATTAAAAATAAAATTAACTAGTCAGGATTATACCCACGGGCATGATTATTCATATTTTTGAAATTATAATGTTTTGGTTGTGGGATAATGAACACCATGTTTTATTCTTCCTAACTTTTTCCTTTGCGTTTTTTACACTTGGAATTAGGAACCAAATACATCGGGATAAGGATTTTTACATCGGAATAAGGTGCCTCTGACTTCTTTTCATATTTAATTAATTAGAAATGCAAATCAACCAATCGCCAAACCTCTTGTCTATTTCAAGAGTAGAAACAATTTTGGTTCTGATAAAAAAGCCAAACCCCCTTAAAAGGGTGATTAATTTTCTATCTCCTTTCGAGTAACTAATAATCACATGATAAGGAAAATGGGTATAATATTATGTGCGAGGTATGATAAAAATCTTGTTATACGCTCAGACGAAATATTTCGTCTGAGGTTATACGATTACCTTATGTTACAAAGAACTAACAAGTTAGATTAATATTTGTCAAGGTTAGGAAGAAATATGAGGTAATTAAATTATTACTTTGTATTTATCTTTCCATGCCAGCTACTGTTGTTATTGCGTGCATGTATGATATTAATAAAAAGGTATTTGTGGTGTAATAATAACAAATATTTCAGTTATAAAGTTCTAGAAATAGAAAACAATGTGTGTGAATTGCCTTTAATCGGTAAGTGGTAGAAATGAAGTCGATTATCCGCGTCTAGATCTACAATACTGAGAGCGTTAAAAGACTTATTACATGAAAGCATCAGAACCATCTTATTTCCACCAGACGTGGTATGATCAGACCAGTGATCATCGAGACGTCTGTTATTGCGATCGCCAATTAGTCTGTCACCAAGCATCGAATTTATATTTGGGCTGATGACGATGACGATATGTAAGAATTGTTAAGAAATGTTGGCGTTTTGTTAAAAAATCGTTACGAGATATAAAAATACGAGATAAAAAAACTGTGATCAAGTATCGCCAGGTCAACGCAACCTGGCGATATATCCTATCCTCGAATGAGAATCGAATGCCGCATCTGCATTCGATTCTTATTCGAGGATCGTCGTCCCTGAGAGCAAATATGGAATGTCTATTTTCCAGTGCAAAATGTCTCCAGTTCTCTACACTCACCATACGAAACAGCAGCGTTAAGCAGCTGTTTCTCACTGGTAGTCCATAAGAGCTTGCCCCTGTCAAACCGATCCATTCGTGCTACAACTAAAATATAGCTGAAGCTTGGCTCTACCGCGTCAATAACATCATATCTCAGATCTATTTAATTTCTTTTCTGTATTTTCAATATTAGCTAGTATATAACTTAAAATATTGATGTATCGTTTTTTTTTATATTTTCTTTCCCTCGCGTACCAAGTGTCCTTTGTTAAAGAAAGGAGATTTAATCCGCGTAATATGGAAGATACAATAATAGGGGATCAAATATATATTATGAACGAATAAAGAGATATTTCATATCTTTCTAGTAAATGTAGTAATATTTAGGATTATTCGCATTTATATCATCAACTTATCACAAAATTACATAATAATAGAAACATAATTTTTAGGTGTTAGAGCCATTTTGCAGCTGTATTATAGTTGTATACAGAATACCAATAAATAAAAATTGCAGCTTAATGCTGTTGTGTTTCGTAAAATGAGTTGAGAATCGGAGACCCCTTTTATTGGAAACGAAACATTCCATCTTAGTCCTCAGGGGTGACACCGCATCTGCATTTTAATTCTTAATCGACGATAGATTTAGATTTCTTTTTTTTTTTTTTTTTTATGCGGGTAGGAGTGTGCTCACTATACGTAAAAATAACAAGCTGCGTCATTTAATTAAAAATATATATATTTATCAAGTGTTTGGTGTGACTGATGTGCTAAATTAGCCTTTAACCTACCAGCTTATTTCCATACAACTATTTACAAACCTGCAACTGAATTTGGCCACTAAATTATTCTCATAGTGTGTTCATAACCTGTCACTAAAATGGAGTCACTACAGAAGTCCCTTGAAGACATGTCAACCTTATTCAACACTCGAATGGATGAATTTCATAAAAGTATACAAGCAAATAGCTCTTTACCAACAACAGGTAATACATCCTCACTCTTGACAGATTTTGAAGTTTTTCGATCTTTTGTGCTCACATCTTTAAAAACTCTGAATGAGCAAATGCAACTGTTATTCAAATTATATGACCAATCTGAAATGAGATCTAGACGTAAGATGATCCTTTTACATGGTATCAGAGAGGAGAAGAAAGAAGACCTTCCTTCTACAATATGTAAATTGTTCGCAGACAAATTAAAATTGACAGATATACACACTGATGTAATTACCAGATGTCATCGCCTAGGTGTTTCTAAAGATGGTAAACCGCGCCCCATTCTGGTCAAGTTCAATAATATTGAAAATAAAAATCTAATATGGTATTCTAAAACTGCATTCAAAAACACTGGTGTAACTGCATCGGAATTTCTGACCAAGAGTCGACATGACCTTTTCTTAGCTGCCCGTAATCAGTTTGGCATTAATAAATGTTGGACAAAAGATGGTCATATAATCATAATAGGTTCCAATGGTCGGCGATATACCGCCACCTCATTAGCTGATCTGAAATCTATTCCTTGTTCTACTGGTGATTTGGAAGGGTTGTCACTATCAGGGAAGAGTGTTAGCGAAGATAGTGCTAAAGGAAACAAGGTTATTTCTACAGCTAGGTCTAAGAGAGTTATCAAGGCAAAGTAACTTTGTATTAAACTTCTTCAAATGCTGTATGTAATGCATTTTATTGAACAGCCATTTAATAAAACCGAAGTATAATAAAAACTAAGTATACTTCGCTTATTTTTATTCTATTTGTTACTAAACTTAGTTACTTTAGTTTGCTATCCAAAGTGATTATTTCTCTTTTTGTACTGCAAAACAACAAAATTTTAACATTTTTATTATATTTTGAGTAGGACAAACAACACATAATATGAAATGAAATTGTATTATTTCCTTAGTTTTAGTTTTATAAAAATATGTTTATGTGCTTGTATTACAGATTGTATATTTTAGTAAATACAAATTGATGTAAATAACTCGCAGAATGACTGAATATATCTGTGACAAATCCCAACAAAACATATACCTAAAATGAAATACAAAAACTGATTCATTAAAATACACAATAGGTATTATCTTTTTAGCATGAATATGAAATTTAGTATAAAACTAGGCCTTCTATTCAAAATTTATTTAAGAAGGCATAGGTAACGGTTATGTTAACAAACCGTTCCCTTACCCCAGATTGCTTTATAGGGCCAACATTTGCCATAGTTTCCACTCAAGTATTCTATTCATTAATATAGGTACTTCAAGTTATGTTATTACTTCAGCATACAACTATTCAATAACATGGGTAATGGTTATAACTGCATTTACTTTGTTGTACCAATACACTGCAAAATGATTACCCTTGTTCACTTGATTATTTTTGTTATTTAAGCTAAGTACTTTAGTATATTTAAACTAGTTTACTATATTTACTACTAATGCTAGGTACTTTGGATAGATAAATATTTCTCTGTAATCGTTTATTAAAGTGTTTGGTTCATTAGCATAGGTACTTTAAGTCGGATCATTACTTCAGTATAAGTATGCATTTGTTTACTGCGTTCTACCGATACTACAAAGTTGTTGCAAATTGTAGTTTTAGATTAAAATGATTTCAATTGTCTGATAAAAATGTAATTAAAAAGGGTAAAATTATTACTTTCCACATTGACGTAAGTCTGTCAAAGTAAATCTTGTTGATATCAATATAGGCAAAGATCGAATGACCATACAGCCAACTCATACTCAAAGTTTTACATTAACTTATTGGCTTACAAAAAATTTTCAATAAAATTAATTTGTTTACTTTGTGACCTACTGTTAATTTTTCTATTTGTTTGTAATATCGATTTGTGCTACTGTTTGTAATATTATTAGCCAATACTACTTTTTGCAGTAACTTGTGTACGTATGAAGTGTAACTATGTACTACTGATAGTTTAGTTGCGTTTTTGATCGATCGATCTTCTGGTAACGCTGGTTGGTGAAGAAGAACTAGTTCGTTTTTGCTTATTTTTATTATTTATCTACGAGTATATATTTATATATTATTTTTATCTTTTTATATCGCTATATATATATACGCATTACCATATCATATATTGTTCATAAAAAGAAAGGCTTATTATGAGTTTTGAGTCGTTCAATTATATTGATTCAAGTAATGATTCCTTTGTGACACCTTACTCAGAAAGCGGCAGTAGTGACGATAGTTTTCACAGTACAGATCTCACTCCTCTAAACGAAGTCATATCTTCTCAATTCTCAGATGTTCTGAAAAATTTCAATGTTATTCATATTAATGCCCAAAGTATTCCGGCACATTTTCCAGACATGCTTGCTGTTTAGCTAACAAACTTTGTAAGTAAATGTAGTGCTCCTGTTCTCACTAGATGGCACTATCGCCGAGTTAAACGTGGTATCATTTGGGTTTTCATTATGATGTATAGTTAAACATTCTTAACCTCTTGGTGTGTTCCTATAATACAGTGTAGTGGTGCGTGAGTAAAACAAAGTGATAAAAAGTGAGTGTTTCATTAAACAAAATGGTCCTTCTGCTGCCGAATAAACTGTAAGTAAAGTGCAAGTGTCGAACATAGTGCAATAACAGTGCGTCTAAGACTTGTGTTATTTCAAAGTGTAAAAATAAAAAGACTTAGCCGATTTCGCGTAATAAAAACACTTAGAAAAATTTGATTGAAAAAAGACTTTGTTGAATTTGTGTGATAAAGACTTAGAAAAATTTTTCGACAAAAAAGACTTAGAAAAATTTGCTCCGTTTTTTATATAGACTTAGTAGATTTGGACTTAGCAATCAAACATAACATTGAGTGATGAAAATTTAGTATCTGCGTTGTAATAGTGATATTTGTGTAAATTAAACTTTTTCATCAATTTACATTTCCGAATATCATTAAATATGGCGGATCAACTTGCAAAACAACATGTAGCTATTATGATTCAAAATTCAACTAAAATCGAGAAATTACTTACAAATACTAAAAAATGTTCAAAGGATAAACGAACAAGAGGTTATTTAGATACGCGCATGGAGACATTATATGAATATTGGGCTTGTTACACAAAAAGTTATGATTTGCTTACTGCATCGTTCGACAGTGAGACATTGAAAACCAAATATGATTTCGATATTGATGATAATTTTGAACAAACAGAGGAACATTATTTGGACTTAAAGACTTGGCTAAAGGATAGGTTTTATGATATTGCACCAATGAGTGAATCTTCAAAATCTGACACAACTTCAGAACTCCCTAAACTTAGACCAAAGCTACCACCGATAGCTATACCACAATTTTCTGGTGATTATAATCAGTGGATGAGCTTCAGAGATCTATTCCTTTCCTTGATACATTGTGATGACCGCTTGTCTAAAATCGAAAAACATCATTATTTAAAATCTAGTTTAACCGGAGAAGCCGAACAGTTACTCAAAAATTATTCTTTAACTGAAGCGAACTATGATGATGCATGGAAAAAACTAAATGAAAGATATGAGAATAAACGAGTGATTGTAAATAATATTCTAAATCGATTTTTAACTCAGAAAAAAATAACAACTGAATCAGCAAAAGGTATCAAAGATTTACTAGACACTACTAGCCAATGTCTCACATCTCTAAAAAATTTGAAGATTGATTCATGGAATGCAATAGTCGTTCATATTCTAGTCTCAAGGCTAGACATTGAATCTCACAAGCTTTGGGAACAGTCGTTAGAAAGCTCAACAAATATTCCCACATATGACGACCTAAACAGCTTCCTAGAAAAACGATTCCGAACAATGGAAATGGTCAATCTTTCACAATCTCGAGAAACATTTAGAAAAGACGCACCGAAATCTGTTCAACATACTCCTAAGACAACTACAGTTAAAAGCTTTACTACCGAAGTTGAAAGCACTTGTACTTACTGCTCACAGAATCATTACATTTGCCACTGTAAAGAGTTTTCTGCATTAACGGTTTCTGAACGCCAAGATTTTATAAAGAAAAACAATATATGTTTCAATTGCCTGGTAAAAGGTCACTCCGTGTTTAATTGTAGACAGAGTACAAACTGCAAAAAATGTGGACGTCGACATCATACGTTACTACATTTCACAACCTCTCCCAAGAATAACACTTCCGATAAAGCTCAAAAGGATACCGCTACACCAAAGGAAAATACATCTACTCCTAGTACTTCTTGCAACCTCAGTGTAAACTTGAAGGCTGAAACAAATGATGAACTGGTTATCTTAGCTACAGCCGAAATAAAGGTTGAGTCCAGGGACAGTGGTATCTATACACTAAGAGCTCTTGTTGATCAGGGCTCACAGGGCTCTTTCATCTCTGAAGCAGCAGCACAGTTATTGAATCTTGATCGCACTCCCGTTATTGGCAGGATCTCTGGTATATCAAACTCATCAGTGGTAACTACAAAATCTATGGTTAAACTTACAATACATGCCACAAAATGTGAATCCTCCACATTCGAAGTAAATGCATATGTACTCAAGAAACTCACTTCATTGTTGCCGTCACGTGAATTCCCACAAGATACTTGGCCTTCATATATGCAGTTGGATCTAGCTGATCCAAACTTTCACAAGCCAGGATCTATTGACGTTCTACTTGGTGCCGATGTGCATGCTCACATACTACTACAAGGACTACACAAGCACAATTCTCTGATCGCACTTAACTCTCGTCGGGGTTGGTTGATCTCTGGCAAGGCTTTACAAACTGATACTGCTACACAGAAACACAATATGATAGTTGCTCACACTAAATTCGAAGCAGATCAGTTACTCAGACAATTCTGGGAAATCGAAGAGAACTTACCTCGCAAAAAGCCGATGACTGAATTAGAAGCACAATGTGAGGAACATTTTAAATCCACACACACGCGCAATGATGACGGACGTTACATTGTGTGTTTACCGTTCAAGGATGATCCTCCCACAAATCTTGGTGATGTTAGACCTCTTGCTGTTAGTCGCTTACAGCATATGGAGAAACGTTTCACACGTAACGCTGACTTCAAGGAAGACTATCACAAATTTATGAAGCAATATGAGTCAGAATCTCATATGATAACCGTACCTGAAAATGAAAAGAAAACACATAAAATTCACTACTTACCTCACCACGCTGTTCTTCGGCCGACGAGCTTGAGCACGAAGCTACGAGTTGTCTTTGACGGAAGTGCTAAACCTGAAAAGGGAAAATCGTTAAATGAAGAACTTTTGATTGGATATCCGTTGCAACAAGATGTCAGAGATTTAATTACTCGGTGGAGACAACACAAATTTTGTTTAGTCGCTGACATTCAAAAAATGTATAGACAGATCTTAGTATCTACAGATGATGTGGACTACCAGAGAATACTATGGCGAGAATCTCCAACACAATCCATACAGGAATATAGACTACTCACCGTGACTTACGGAACATCTTGTGCTCCCTTCTTAGCTATTCGTACTCTTCACCAACTTGCTGAAGATGAAAAACATGATTTTCCTGTGGAATCTGAAATATTGAAAAATGATTTGTACATGGACGATTTAACCCTCTGTAACGTATGGTAGACTACAGGCAACATACCGTTTCACCTTTCCTAAATTCTCCTAGTAAAATTAATTCGTTTTTTCAAGCAATGTAGAGTATTGTCTACACTCTCTTCTTTCAATTTAGTACAAGCATGTCAAACTAGATGTCGCTACTCGCCTCAAACAACGAAATATCGTTAGTGAAGTGAAAAGTTTCAAATGCTCAGAGTATGTTAAAAGACAAAAAATATAAGAAAATAGTTATTTTGTTTTTTGGTGTTTCTTTTCTTGATAATCTGTAAGGTAAGTGTTTATAGTTTACCATATTATTATATTTTTGCTGATAATTTACAGTTTTTATGTATTAGGTGACTATTAGTGTTTGTGTCTTGTAGGCTACATTGTGCGGAAAGGGGAACTATCTTGTACGAACACTGTGGATATTTACACTCGTTATTATTTTGTTTTAGCATGGCTCACCAAATTCACCTAAATGAAAACGAAATCGCCTGCGCACTTCAATGTGATTTAAGTGAAGATGGACTCGACTTAGATGACGATAGTTTGATGGATCCTGACTTTGAACCAGATTTTGAAGAGTCGATTGACGAATCTTTGGAAGCTGAATTCGACATAGATGCACTAGTAGACACCTTGAATGATGACGACCGTAACTCCAACTTTGAGGTAGAAGTAGGGCCGGCCTTATCTAGTTCAGACATTCCAGGTACTTCAGATCCCCCTGTAAAACGTCGAAAGCCTGAAAAGCTAACATTACGGTGGAAAAAGAAGAATTTAGAGCTGAATGCACAGCAGCTGGCTTTTACTGGCAATGAGTCATTGAGTTCTGATATCTTGGACCTTGATACTCCAATACAGTTCTTTCTTTTTTTATTTCCACCAGAACTCATAAAGAGAATTTCGGAAGAGACAAACCTCTACGTGGTACAAAAAGACCCAAACAGCACGTTTCGTGTATCGGAGACAGAAATGCGTCAATTTATAGGGGTAGTATATATGATGTCACTGATTCAGCTACCCAGAGTGACCAACCACTGGAGTTCCGTCTTGGGTACACCTGTAATTCAACAGACCATGCCTTCTAATAAATTTGAAAAGATTAGACAATATCTGCATTTTAATGATAACACTAAATGTCTACATAGGACCCACCCTGACTCCGATAGGATCTTCAAAATTCGCCCAGTCGTTGATGCCTTGAACGAATCTTATGGTAAAGTTCCATTAGAAAAACAACTTTGTGTAGATGAGCAAATTTGCTCTACAAAAGCGCGTAACATGCTGAAAAGGTATAATCCCAAGAAACCGCATAAGTGGGGTTATAAATTATATGTTTTGAGTGGTGTTTCCGGTTTTGCTTATACAATAGAGATTGAATCTGGCAAAGAGAATGTTGTCAGGCCCGACGAGCCAGATTTAGGAGCTTCTTCCAATGTAGTAGTGAGATTATCGCGTATGATTCCGCGACACCAAAATTACAGGCTCTATTTCGATAACTACTTCACATCCTTGCATCTTTTGGAATATTTAGCAAAAGAAGGTATTCTTGGGCTAGGTACTATTAGAAGGAATAGAATACCTGACTGCAAGCTGTCGTCAGAAAAAGAGATTATGAAGAAAGATCGAGGATATTCTGAAGAGTACATAGCTGATGTCAACGGCGTCGACGTGTCAACGGTTGTATGGAAGGACAATAAGCTTGTTACATTGGCTTCCACATTTGCTGGTCTAAATCCTATAAGCGAAGTCCGGAGATACGACAAAAAGAACTCAAGATACATAAACATCCCGCGACCTAATGTTGTGAGCGAGTATAACCGTCATATGGGCGGTGTGGACCTTGTAGATAGCATTATGGGCATCTACAAGATAAAACTGAGAAGCAAACGTTGGCAGATGCGTCTCTTCTATCACTTCTTAGACCTAACAATGGCTAATGCATGGCTGTTCTATAAAAGAGTCTGCAAGTATAAAAACATTCCCAACAAGACCATCATGGCATCTGCAGATTTTCGCCTGGAAATTGCCGAAACGTTGTGCAAGATGGGGGTGAAAACGGGTTTAACAATACGCCGATCTATTGAAGGTCAAATCCTAGCAAAGAAACACAAAGGACCTGCCCAACATGTACCTCCACAAGCAGTCCGCCAAGATCAAGTCGGTCACTGGCCTCAATGGGCAGAAAAAAAAATCCGTTGTAAGTTCCCAAAGTGTGCTGGATTTACTCATACGGTGTGTGATAAATGCGGCGTAGCTTTATGTTATACCAAAAACAAAAATTGTTTCAGGAATTTCCATCTGTTGTAACTGATTTACATTCTTCTCAATTAAAGTGATATTAACTAATTTTTACTGTTGTAACTCATTGTTGCCTAGGAGCTACACTCCCTTTTTTGTAGTATTATGCTTGATTTATAAAAAATTACATAATTTTAAAAAATACGTATTTTATTAATTTCATAATCCTATCCGATTCCATGAAAAATATGTAATTTAAAGATTTTGAGTTATAGAGGGTTAATGACTGGTGCGTCTAATGAAGAAGATGCTGTTCTCTTGCAAAAAAGGCTTACTGAATTGTTGTCTCGCGGTGGTTTCCCTTTGCACAAATGGTCATCTAACAGTCAATTAGTGTTATCACAAATTCCTGATCATGATAAAGAATCACAAAACGCAATAAATATAAAGGTTGAAGATACTCTGAAAACTTTGGGTATCACCTGGAACTCACAAACAGATAACTTTGAATTAAACATAAACATGAATTTTACTGATGATAATGTCACAAAACGAAATGTTCTGTCCACAATTGCTAAAACCTTTGACCCTCTAGGTTGGCTAACACCTGAAATAATCTTAATTAAAATGTTTATGCAAAAGTTGTGGTTAGCTGGCTTAGCTTGGGACGAGGAACTACCTCAAGATCTGAAAAATGAGTGGATTACTTATCTTGAACGTTTTGCGCACACTGAACCCATTCAGTTCCCACGATGGCTTGGAGTTTCTAACAGCACAATTAGACAAGAACTGCATGGATTCAGTGATGCTTCCTGTGCCGCTTATGCTGGAGTAGTGTATCTCAGAGTTTGGGAAAATGATGTTGTTAAAGTATATCTGGTTATGGCTAAATCTAAAGTTGCTCCCGTTAAACAAATTTCACTTCCCCGTCTCGAGCTCTGTGGTGCAGTTCTTTTGGCGAAAATGATACAACATGTTAAAACTATATTAAATATCCCTGATGAAAATGTATATGCATGGACGGATTCGACCATAGTTTTGGCTTGGCTGCGTAAGTCACCTAATACATGGACCACATTTGTTGCTAATCGCACTTCAGAGATTTTGACATTTACGAATAGTAACCAATGGCATCATGTTAGTTCCGCGAATAATCCAGCCGATTTAGCTTCCCGTGGAGTATACCCATCCGATTTGCAGCAATCTGAACTATGGTGGAATGGCCCACAATTTTTACAAAACCTCGATGTTGTTGTTAATTTAGATAACGTTGTACCTGCAACAGATTTAGAAATGAAGGTTAAAGCTAAAGTACAGACAAATATTAATGATTTTGAAAATGATGCTGTTATTTCCTACTTAAAACGATATTCGACACTTTCGAAACTGATACGTGTCACTGCTCATTGTTTACGTTTTATTAAACTGTGTAAACTTAAAATATATGGGATAGCAGTTGATGAACCCGTTTATCTGAGCCCAGATAAGCTTGACGATGCTCTAAATAGATGTATTAAGATGTCTCAATCGGTTTCGTTCAGTGATGAAATTTCTCTATTGGCACATGGTAAACGAGTTCACCAATCGAGCAAACTACATGTTCTTAACCCATATCTAGATGATAAAGGCATTATTCATGTGGGTGGTCGACTTGCCAATGCAGAGATTTCAGATACTATGAAAAAACCTATTATTTTGAGTAACGATTGTGGTCTTTCTAAACTTATTGTTTCGAACGCTCATTTGAAAACTCTGCATGGAGGGCATCAACTTACTTTGAACTTTATAAGACAAAAATTTTGGATTATTAGAGTCAAAAGTATTGTTAAAACTGTCCTCACTAAATGTATACCATGTTTTAAACAAAGGGCTAATCCTTCTGTACCATTTATGGCAAATCTCCCTAAATTTCGTGTTAAACCAAGTCGTCCATTTTTGACAAGTGGAGTCGATTTTGCTGGACCTTTTACAATGAAACTGTACCCTGGTAGATGTAGAAAAACCTGTAAAGTTTATGTTTGCTTATTTGTGTGCACCATAACAAAAGCCATTCATTTAGAATTAGTAACTGATCTTACTTCAGCTGCGTTCATAGCTGCTTTTCGACGCTTCACTGCTCGCCGTGGTCACTGCAAGGAAATTTGGAGTGATCATGGTACAAATTTTGTGGGCGGAGCCCGTGAACTAGATCTTGCCTTTAGAGATGCAAAATCTGCAATTATTTCTGAAATTGCTGAACAACTAGCTAATGACCAAACTCACTGGAATTTTATACCCCCTAGCGCACCTCACTTCGGGGGACTTTGGGAATCTGGAGTGAAGAGCGTTAAAGGACACTTGAAACGCGTAATTGGACAAACTTTACTGACCTACGAAGAGTTCTCTACTCTTTTAACTCAAGTCGAAGCTTGTGTCAACTCTCGTCCACTTACCGTAGTAAATTCTACACTTGATGAACCTCCCTTAACGCCTGGGCACTTTCTAGTTGGGGAATCGTTAATTGGTGTACCAGAACCACCTTTAATTGATGTTAAAGTCAGCCCTTTACATCGGTGGCATATTATTCAACGTATGGTGCAGTGTTTGTGGCAAAGATGGCAAAATGAGTATCTGACAACGTTGCAACATCGTTATAAATGGAACAAGAGTCAGCCAGAACTTGCTATTGGTACAATCGTGTTGGTAAAAGATGATAGACTTCCCCCTGGAAAGTGGCTTTTGGGACGAATCATTCGGAAGCACCCAGGTGCAGACGGCGTCACAAGAGTTGTGTCTTTACAATATAAGGATAATATTTTTAAGAGGCCTATCGCAAAATTGTGCCCTCTGCCCCTGAATGATTCCGACTAGTTATAAGAATTTGGATTGTTTTATTCATTTGTTTTGTTTTATGTTCATTTTTTTTAAGGACTGTAATCGTCCTTGGGCGGCGGAATGTTTAGCTAACAAACTTTGTAAGTAAATGTAGTTCTCCTGTTCTCACTAGATGGCACTATCGCCGAGTTAAACGTGGTATCATTTGGGTTTTCATTATGATGTATAGTTAAACATTCTTAACCTCTTGGTGTGTTCCTATAATACAGTGTAGTGGTGTGTGAGTAAAACAAAGTGATAAAAAGTGAGTGTTTCATTAAACACTTGCATCATTTAACACTAGCTTCCTCAGCGCTATTCTTGTATCCGAAACGTGGCTCAAACCATGTTTACCATCTACCTTCTATTCACTACCAGGATTCAATCTTATTCGAAATGACCGAGTAGGCCAGAGTGGTGGTGGGGTAGCAATTTACCTTAGATATGATATTCCTTTTAAGATTATTAAATTGTCTACTCATGCACCCTTGCCTAATGAAGCTGAACATCTCTTGTTGGAAATTATATTATCTAACACCAAAATCTTAATAGGCGTCTTTTATAGCCCATCCCTCCATGTAAATTATTTCCCTTCATTTGAGAAAACACTTGAAGATCTGACTCCTCTATACAATCATATTATTTTTATGGGCGATTTTAACACTTGTATGTTAAAGAATAATCACCGCACTAAAAAGCTGCGCTCTATTACTGATTCGTGTAATTTACATATTCTGCCACT
This sequence comes from Parnassius smintheus behrii, assembly GCA_036936625.1. Classification (NCBI taxonomy): domain Eukaryota; kingdom Metazoa; phylum Arthropoda; class Insecta; order Lepidoptera; family Papilionidae; genus Parnassius; species Parnassius smintheus. The sequence continues at coordinate 16,147,181 of JAUPFT010000006.1, forward strand.
TAATGCTACACACACCTTGCCTAACTGTATTTCATCCCTGTTAGATCTTATCATAGTTTCATCTCCTGATCACGTGTCAAAGCATGGTCAATGTGCAGCTGTGGCATTCTCTCATCATGACCTCATCTTTCTTTCATATAAAATACGTACTCCTAAACTTCGAGGCAAGGTACTGATGCTACGGAATTTTAGTGGGATGAATATAGAACGTTTACAAGACGATTCCCGGAATGCTAACTGGTCTGCTGTATACTCTGCAGATTCTATAGACTTAAAAGTGGAAACATTTAATTACATTTTGATTGACCTTTATGACACCCATGCACCAATCAGACCAGTTAAAGTTAAACACTCCCCTGCGCCTTGGCTAACAGACGATATTAAATCACTGTTAAATAAGAAAAGTAAAGCTAGGCTTATTTATAACAGTGATAAATCGGACCACAATAGAGACAAGTATAGGAGCATACGGAATCGCTGCAATACAATTTGTAGAGACGCACAACAACGCCATGTTCAGAGATCAGTCGAGAACGGAGACCCTGCAAAAATTTGGAAGTTTCTCAGATCTATAGGAGTCGGAAAATCTAAAGAATCTACTATTTCGAATGAAGACGTTGATATTGAATCATTAAATCAACATTTCTCATCTACCTCTTCGTTTTCAAACGATAATATAAAATCATATACTTTAAACAATCTGTCCAAAGCATCAACTCCTAATTTCTCGCCGTTCACCTTCAATCAATTTTCCGACTGTGATGTTAAAAAGAGCGTTTTGTCCATATCGTCAAGTGCCATCGGATGTGATGAAATTAGCCGTAAAATGATCGTCCCCCTGATTGACATTATTCTCCCTATCTTAACTCATATTTTCAATTACTCCATATCCTCTGAATCCTTTCCTCGAATTTGGAAGGAAGCAAATATCATTCCTTTTCCTAAAAAGAAGAACCCCTGTTCTCCCTCAGATTATCGACCTATATATATCCTTCCATTCCTTTCAAAAGTCCTTGAACGTTTAGTCTTTGCACAACTTAACCTCTTCCTAAATAAAAACTCCCTTCTTGACTCCTTTCAATCGGGGTTCAGACTTGGTCATAGTACGGTTACAGCGTTACTTAAAATCACAGATGATATTCGTTGGGGTATGGACCAAAAGCAGCTCACATTACTTACGCTACTGGATTTCAGTAATGCTTTTAACACCGTCGATTTTGATGTATTGCTGAGTCTGCTACGCTCTATTAACATATCTCCAGCGGCAATTGAATGGTTTCAAAGCTATTTGCGTGGCCGCCGGCAGCGGGTTATGGTAGGGGGTGCCACATCTTCGTGGTGTGAACTAACTGCTGGTGTACCACAAGGTGGCGTGTTGTCTCCTCTCCTTTTTTCTGTGTTTATTAATTCTGTTACTTCACGAATTTCTTCTCTCTACCATTTGTATGCAGATGATCTTCAAGTTTACTCCCATACATCACTCCAGAACCTTCCCAATGCCATCAATGACACTAATATGAATCTTGCTGCAATACATGATTGGAGCGGGTCGTTCGGGCTCAATTTAAATCCCAATAAGACCCAAGCCATTATTATTGGAAATAGCACTGTAATTTCCAGAATTTGTTGGGATAACCTACCACCTATTGTTATTGATGGTGTTGTGATACCTTTTAGCAAATCTGTAAAAGACCTAGGATTACACATTGATCAAAATCTTTCTTGGTCCCTACATATTAAAGAGTCCAGTAGAAAGATGTTCGCGGCATCATCTTCCTTACGACGTTTGCGTAATTCATTACCGATTCCTACTAGAATTTTACTGGCACAGTCCTTGTTACTCCCTATCCTTGATTATGCTGATGTATGCTATTCTAATCTTACTGAGGATCAATTAAATAAACTTGAGCGTCTTCAGAATTTCGCTATTAGGTTCATATTTGGCCTCCGCAAATATGATCATGTTTCTGAGTTTCGTACTAAGCTCAAGTGGCTTCCTATCAGACTTCGTCGGAATACTCACATTCTATCTCAACTGTACTGTGTACTATTTGATACTAAAACACCGAAGTATTTAAAGGAAAAATTTGAGTTTGCGGGTGCAGATAAAGATCATTCCAGATTATCCGATAAACTTATTTTGCGAATGCCTGCTCACAATTCAAATTTTTTTAATTCTTCCTTTTGTGTCAAAGCAATTAAATTATGGAACTCGCTGCCTTTAACAATTAAGAAAGCCCAAAACATTGAGTCTTTCAAAAACATGGTTAAAAATTATTATTTAAATATGTGTTCTACTTAATATATTTCATTATCATATCTACTATACTTGATAAGGTTTGTGTATATATGGTATGTATATAATGTGTAGCTATAATGTGTTATAAAAATATTTATAAATATGTATATGTATAAATATGTATGTGTATAAATATGTATATATGTGTATGATTATGTATGTATATATGTATATGTATGTATGTATGTATATATGTATGTATATAAATGTGTGTTATGCATGATTTTTTATCTACTATTTATGCACACTTCTATATTTTTGTATGTAAAAAATCTCCTTCACCAAGGTTTGCCTGGAAGAGATCGCTGTTTAGCGATAAGGCCACCTAATTGTACATAAATTTATCTATAGTTTGTTGTTCTTTGTATTATTGTGTGTGCAATAAAGGGTATTTATTATTATTTCTATGAACCGTAGCACCCGCTTATTATCAGGTAGATTGTGCGCTAGAATTAAGGTTAATCGTGATTTTATGAAAAAATCATCACATCATAATTTAGTCTTATTTACTTTTAAGTCCCTAGTATTCTTTTATTTTATTACTTTCTATATGGCGGCGTAAGAGTTTTGAGAGTCTGTTATCTATCTTTGTGGTTTTTTTTCCTTGCTTGTTTTAGTATTAGAACCGCTAAATACCGATTCCTTACCGGTCTTGTAAGCTTTTCAATCTCCGCTTAAAAGCATTATCGTAAAGTATTAAAAAAATATAAATTTGTAATTGAAATAAATAATAAAGGCAAAACTTATATAAATTGATAGATAACATAGAATTAAAGTTGTGCGATAAGTAAGTGTTGCGGACGGCGAGTGGAATCATCCATCGCCCTGCACCGCACCCACTTCGACACGTCCCGCGCTCCCCGCATCGGCACAAGGGCCCCGTGCGCACGACACTAAAGCTGAGAACAAATTATCGGACGCGTCCGTCAGCCGCGGCTGACAGTCGCGGCTTAGCGGTGTGCACGGTAGCTGAGACGGCGTCCTCGGACGTCTCGCTTCGGTCATTCCAGAAAGGTTTTGTCAATCGAGAAACATGACAAACAGTGACAGCGAGGACGAATTTATAAAGTTAGCGGCAGCTGCTTTATGTCGTCCTCCAAAAAATAGGGGACCCAAACACTCCTTGTCCATGACATTAATGTAAAACGACTCGAGTATGATGAATTTCATACATTGTATCCAGACTTACAAAAAGATGATAAACGTTAAAAAATGTACTTATGAATGTACTAATATGTACTTATAAATATAGGCACTCGTGGCTATGAACACATTCAATTAATTTTTTTCATTACACATCATGTCGCGAGCGCAGTTGGTTCGCTTGTGACACTCGAAACGTCCGCGGACGCGTCCCGTGCCCCGTTCACACTGTCCGCGGACGCACCAAACATCCAGCCGGCCAGATTCTGTTCGGACGTCCGAACGCTCAAGAGCGACGCAAGGTCATGTCCGCGTCTTACGGCCGATAGTTTGCACAGTGTAGTACTAAATGTACTGGCTAGATCTCAATAAGCCGCGGCTGTCAGCCGCGTCCGTCAGCCGCGTCCGATAATTTGTTCTCAGCTTAACTCGGTGCTTACGGCGCACCGAACTACGAAATAAAAGAAGCGCTTCTGGCGCTGATTCTGCATTCGATCGGCGGCAATTCGAGCGGCGGCAACTCAAGCAACAGCAAGCAACCCGAACAGAAGAACCAACAAGAATCCTTATTAGTGTTAACTACTGCAATTGTAAATATAATGTGTTATTTCGTCAAGTGATTTAATTTCTACTCAACCCTTTTGTAGTCAGACAGATGTCACAGTTTTAATTCAGTTTTAAAGTAAATAGTAGCTCCTAGCGTATTAAACACAACACAATAAATTAAATACAGTCCACTAGCTTTCATTCCCCACAGTAAGTATTGAAGTCGAAAAAAATAATTTAAAGCACATTTCCACTTTACGAGTTATGAGTTATGACTGAGTCGAGTAGGTACGTAAACATCATAAATAGTTGTTAGTAAAAATATCACTCAAGAGCAAAACTTTTATACTTTACTTAATACACTCCAACAATGAAAGATCCCCCACCCCATATCATCCTGTGGGTACCCTAAAAGGAGACGGAAGGAAATAAATCAGGAGATAGTTGGCAGCGTATTTCTAACGACTAGAAATAAAAAATTGCGGTTGCCAATATCTTTTTTTATAGAAGAGGGGGCAAACGAGCATGCGGCTCACCTGATGGTAAGTGACTACCGCCGCCCATGAACAAACACAACACCAGGGGATATCGAGAAGGCGTTCGACCGGGTGTGGCACATAGGACTACTATATAAGCTGAAAGAACAGACCAGTGTCCCTCTTGCTATGTTGCGGTTAATGGCGTCTTTCCTGGAAGACAGGAAGTTCTACGTCTGCGTAGAGGACGCCGAGTCCGCAACAAGAACCATCAGAGCCGGCGTTCCACAGGGCAGCTGTCTGTCACCAGTCCTGTACGCGGCTTACACCAACGATATACCCACACTGGCAGGCAGGCTTCAAGAGTGGGAGGACGACGTCGAGCTGGCCCTATACGCGGACGATAGCGCCTATTTCACCTCGTCCAGAAGAGCCCACATAGCCACTGCCAAGATCAGAAATCGAGCTGATCAGAAAGAACTCGGTCGTCGATGATTCAAATCGCTCCGCGATGCGGTCAAGTAGAAGGAGCTGGCACTGAGGTGCCCCGGCCCAGAGATGAGAAGAGTATTCCATGTGAGGCCGAATATGCGCTTTGTTAAGTTGCAAGCGATGTGCCGACATGATATACTATCTCGTCTGCTGAGTACGCCAAGCTTTTTAGAGGCCAATTTGGCCTTCCCCTATAAGTAACCACGAAACTGCACACTATTCGATATGTGTATGGATTCATCATTAAGAATAGATATGAGCATGTACTGTAGAGAAAACAACGATCGTATTGTATTGTGCAATTTTGAGAACTAGTGACCTAGGTACCTGGTGGAGCCACGCTGCAGCTATATTATGGTTGTAGCTTAAATGAGTCGGCTCGACCGAGGAAGGACCACGCTCTCACAGTATACCAAAGTAAAATAGCAGCTTAATGATGCTGTGTTTCGTATAGTGAGTGTAGAGAACCGGAGCCGTTTTACTGGAATCGAGGCATTCCATCTTATTCCTCAAGGGTGACAACGCATCTGCATTTTGATTCTTAATCGAGGTTAAATGTAGATGTCTCTGAGCCACAGCATCCAGTTACCATCAGGTGGACTGTGTGCTCGTTTGTCACCCTTATCCTATAAAATAAACCTAACTTTAGTAGTGAACTTGACTGTCTCGTTGTCGTAAACGCGCCTGTAAACGGTTCCGTATTTGAACCTCGGAATCGGCCTGAAAACTTTTTATTGGGTTTTTCTCTCAAGAATTTCTCAGTAGCAGTAGGAAGTTTACGGTGTATTATTCCCGTGCCTCGGGCGTTGAACCTGCGCCTGATCTCCATCCGCCGTCCCATCGGTCTATGAGAGTAAGGGAATAGAGAATGCACCTGCGCTTGCGCACACGTGCACTATAATTGTGTCATGCACAAGTCTTGGTTGAGACTGGCCAAGACTAAAATTCGGTCTGAGGTGTATTATTATTAGCACGTAGACACAAGAAAAAAGCACTCAGCACGTGTTTTTTTTTCGAAAGGAGACAATACTGTACAAAATGGCTAATTATGTCTTCTGGTCCTGAATGTCTTTTGCCTAATTCAACTGGACCTCAATTGTTTATGAATATATTATTATGAGCGCGTAGACACAAGAAAAAAGCACTCAGCACGTGTTTTTTTTTTTCGAAGGGAGACAATACTGTACAAAATGGCTAATTATGTCTTCTGGTCCTGAATGTCTTTTGCCTAATTCAACTGGACCTCAATTGTTTATGAATATATTATTATTAGCGCGTAAACACAAGAAAAAAGCACTCAGCACGTGTTTTTTTTTTCGAAAGGAGACAATACTGTACAAAATGGCTAATTATGTCTTCTGGTCCTGAATTTCTTTTGCCTAATTCAACTGGACCTCAATTGTTTATGAATATATTATTATTAGCGCGTAGACACAAGAAAAAAGCACTCAGCACGTGTTTTTTTTCGAAAGGAGACAATACTGTACAAAATGGCTAATTATGTCTTCTGGTCCTGAATTTCTTTTGCCTAATTCAACTGGACCTCAATTGTTTATGAATATATTATTATTAGCGCGTAGACACAAGTAAAAAGCACTCAGCACGTGTTTTTTTTTCGAAAGGAGACAATACTGTACAAAATGGCTAATTATGTCTTCTGGTCCTGAATTTCTTTTGCCTAATTCAACTGGACCTCAATTGTTTATGAATATATTATTATTAGCGCGTAGACACAAGAAGAAAGCACTCAGCACGTGTTTTTTTTTCGAAGGGAGACAATACTGTACAAAATGGCTAATTATGTCTTCTAGTCCTGAATGTCTTTTGCCTAAATCAACTGGACCTCAATTGTTTATGAATATATTATTATTAGCGCGTAGACACAAGAAAAAAGCACTCAGCACGTGTTTTTTTTTTCGAAGGGAGACAATACTGTACAAAATGGCTAATTATGTCTTCTGGTCCTGAATTTATTTTGCCTAATTCAACTGGACCTCAATTGTTTATGAATATATTATTATTAGCGCGTAGACACAAGAAAAAAGCACTCAGCACGTGTTTTTTTTTTCGAAGGGAGACAATACTGTACAAAATGGCTAATTACGTCTTCTGGTCCTGAATTTCTTTTGCCTAATTCAACTGGACCTCAATTGTTTATGAATATATTATTATTAGCGCGTAGACACAAGAAAAAAGCACTCAGCACGTGTTTTTTTTTTTTTCGAAGGGAGACAATACTGTACAAAATGGCTAATTATGTCTTCTAGTCCTGAATTTATTTTGCCTAATTCAACTGGACCTCAATTGTTTATGAATATATTATTATTAGCGCGTAGACACAAGTAAAAAGCACTCAGCACGTGTTTTTTTTTTCGAAAGGAGACAATACTGTACAAAATGGCTAATTATGTCTTCTGGTCCTGAATTTCTTTTGCCTAATTCAACTGGACCTCAATTGTTTATGAATATATTATTATTAGCACGTAGACACAAGAAGAAAGCACTCAGCACGTGTTTTTTTTCGAAGGGAGACAATACTGTACAAAATGGCTAATTATGTCTTCTAGTCCTGAATTTATTTTGCCTAATTCAACTGGACCTCAATTGTTTATGAATATATTTTATAGTGCCTATCTTGTTCTCTCTTTCTTGTAACAAAAGTACGAGTAAAAATTAATAAATAAATCAAATCAAAGGGATGGAATACTCAATATTCCAGATCGAGGTTGCCAGACTAGGAAATTGGGGAAATTTAACCCGAATATGCTTAGTGTTGTGTAAATATACGTTACTAAGAAAAAATAATGCCACCCAGACCAAGAGACCTTTAATTTTTCTTTAAAATTTTATTATTTTGAATCAACAATTAGTGAAATAAAAAAATAGTAAGACTTTTTATTTAACTTTAATGACCACTTAAGTCTATATTTTTTAATGCCATAAAAGTCTAGGAAATGACGAACCTAGATTTAAGCAACAGTAGCCCTACTTTTTTTTTGAGTCAAAAAATCTTACATTATTTACCATGCATGGTTTCTGCGGTATTTTTGTTCCCAGGATTTAATTTAAGCATACCACTGATTAATAATGTACCAAATAAATTTTTATATCTATAATTTTTTAAATGGCCACCATCTTTACATATCCATGAGTAGGTACGCATATTAGTCCCTTATTTGAATAAGTGGTTAATTTAACTTACCTTTTTTGCATATGTTTAGTCTTGAGCGTAAATAAATAAAGAAAACTAATTATTTTTGGATATAAACTAAACGGAAGTATTTGTATAATTATAGTGTAAGTTCGCATTTCCTGACGCTATGCGTTATAGTTCAAGAGCACAAAACCTTCCGTATCTATTTAATGATAATTGCGAGTCAAGTAAATATAACTTCCTAATACATCATTTTTGTAGCCAGCAATGGGTAGAACTCGTATATTATTTGTTAATTTAATTTTCCATCCACACTCGAACCGGCATTAGAGGAAGACTATAAAAATATGTGGTCACAATTTTGCCTCACACGCCCACAGGACGAGACGGTATTTTTTACAGAAAAGGATGCAAGAGTATGCGGCTAATGCATTCTTTTCTATATTGTCTATGGTAAGTGTCGACCACCGCCCATGAACAACTGCAACACCAGAGTAATTGCAAGTGCGTTACGGCATTATAAAAGAAAGTAGTTTCGTATCTTGAACGTCCGTAAGTCGTATAGGTACGGAAAGATCGCCAGTGGTTAACGATCTAAGTTGCGATTTATTATTTAAATGTAACTAGAGTATGAGAGAGAAATATATGTTTATTTACTCATTTATTATAAAGGGTTCTTTTGATTAAACTGGACTAGACGAAAGACTCGAATTCAGCCACAAGTTTGTTCCCCAACGTGTCCCCGAAAATGGCACGGCCAGTGCAAAAAGAATCACCAGTGCCGTTGTGCGCATGGCGGTGAATGTTACTGGATTTTTTTAAAACAGCTTTGAGTGACAAACGAGCACACAGTCCACCTGATGGTGAGTGGATGCTGTTGCCCATAGACATCCACATTTATCCTCAATTAAGTATTAAAACGCAAATGCGTTGTCACCCCTGAGGACTAACATGGAATGCCTTGATTCCAGTAAACAGGGTCTCTGGCTCTCTACACTCACCATAAGAAACACAGCAGCATTACGCTGCTATTTTAGACTGGCTTCTGTGAGAGCGTGGTCCTTCCTCGATCGAGCCAACCTATTCGTGCTACAACCACAACACAGCTGCAGCTTGGCTCTACCACGTAAAAATAGTTTGCGACATATTATTTATACTCAGAAGAAATAGCGTAGGTACTAGTCACGTAACCTTATGGAACACTAGCATTAATAGGCTTATAATAAAAGCACACACCGTCTACTACGTCTACGACCTTGATGCACCGACCTGCAAGATCTGGAATGAACTGGTGATGCAATTGCATAATTTCTAAGGAAACCTATAATGAAACCTTTGAACGAAGCGCTTTGTGTCAAACTCGATCGAAGACATTTGCTATGTCCAAACAAAGGGTCAAGGCCTTCCAAAGCTGTCTTCCATGAGTTCGGGTCTACGCCTAGGGAGTAGGAGTACCTTAAAAGACGCGTTAGAACCGGTACCAACTCGGGAGCACACGTCATCATCACACTCGACTTGTTAACGTCCAGGGAAAGGAGTACCTTTCGCACTGTGCGCTATGTAAGATCCCTCCCTGTGCATAGAAGGAAGAGAAGGCAGACAGAATTTCCCTTGGACAGTCTTGACAAGAACCCAGAAGTTTTCCGGAAAGTTTCTCATAGAAAAGTGAACTAGTTTCTCGCCAATTCTGCTGATGTGCTGTAACTTTGCCTTGGCGATGACTCTTTTCCGACGAAGGTCCTTCCATGAGGTGGAATTATACTTCTTTTTAAGAACACTGGTGTTTACATCCCGGAACGTTAATGCATCAGCCCAGGCCCGGTAGCACTCCTGCTTATACCGTGAAGCAATTTCACAGGAGCTACTATATCACAACGGAGATCCGCCTCTGATGAGCACTACAGAAGATGGAATAAAAAAGGTTTTTAGATATCTTAAACCACTACAGACAAAACATATCTTTGATCTATACATACAAATAAAACTGAACTGTCTGGCGGTAATATTTAATTAACTGGCTTCTTTTAAGTTCAGGGGTGCAAATAGCATGCTATTATGAAATAAATGTTAGGTCCTTCCATATGAAATTGGCGTTTTGTACGGGAGGAATGTAAAGTCAATTTTTTTTTTGTAAAATATATTTCATTAATCAAAGTGTGCACCATTGTTATCTATGAACTTTTGCCATCTCATAGGTAGTTCATTGATCCCTTTAGTAAAAAAAAAGTGGGGGCGAGAATCAATAAAACTCTGAAGGCGGTTTGGACTGCCGCATCGGAGTTGAATTTTTTTCCTTGTAATAAGTTGTCCAAATTCCAGAAAAAATGGTAATCTATTGGAGCAAGGTCCGGGGAGTACGGTGGATGTCGCAGACATTCCAATTGTAGCTCATCTAACGTAGTGGTTGTTTGTTGTGCAGTGTGTGGTCTTGCGGTGTCGTGAACCAACTGTGGCCTGGAGCGATTGACCAATCTCGGTTGTTTAGAAGGTAGTTCTTCCTTCATGGCTTACAGTTGCTGATAATAGATATTTGCCGTAATCGTTTGGCCAGATTTTAGAAAGCTGTAGTGAACGACACCGCCGCTAGTCCACCACGTTTAGGGCAGGATCTGGCTGGGTCTCCAGGGTTCAGCCATTGCGATGAGCGCTTCCGATTATCATACAGTATCCACTTTTCGTCACAAGTAATGATACGATTTAAAATCCCTTCATTTTTGTGTCGGTTAAGCAAAGTAACACAGCAGTCGACGCGTGTTTGCAAGTTCGATTCACTCACTTCATGAGGTACCCATCGTTCAAGTTTTTTTACTTCCCGATTTGCTTCAAGTGGATTAATACAGTTTTATCACTTACCCCGAAGCCTGCAGCTATCTCTGAAGTGCTTTTTGATGGATCCGCTTTTCACTTTGGTCTCCGGCCGTCCACGGGGTTGGTTCTAAAGGTCGAAATTTCCAGAATGAAAACGTTGAAACCAAAAACGCACCGTACTTTCTTTTGCGACACCAGCGCCGTACACATCGTTAATCCCTCGAGCTGTTTCTGCAACACTGGTGTTACGGTAGAACCCGTACTCGTAAATATACCGAAATTTCATGTTTTCCATTGTGCGGTAATAAGTGACGCCAAAGAAAAAAATAATGAGAAAAAAACAAATGAATAACTGTTTTCAAAACTCAAATGTACCAGCTTAATGAATATATAAATTTAAATTTGGAATTTTTAACCAAAGAGGAGATATTTCAGATCAAAGTGGTCAGTACGACAAAACGCTAATTTCATATGTAAGGAGCTAGTATTATATCCGTCTATCTTCAGACTCATCTTCGGAATAGTTGAACCGATTGTGATAAAACTTTACAAACAGATAAAGTGCAATGCCGGTTTGGATTTAGACTCTAGGTATTTTATATGAAAAACTTGAATAGCTTTTTGGAAAAGCAAAAAATTTATAATATAAATGTTCTTTGAATAATTTCTATAATAAGTTAACATATAATATAATAACATAAAGTTAAATTTCAATAATACCACCCTAATAGCTCAGATGGTTAACGCTCGCTGTAAATATGACAGAACGCGAGTAACCCGAGTTCGATCCCCGTCGGCACCAATGAAATTGTTAATTGCAATTTTAAGTGCTGATTTACCACGTGCTCTGCGGTGAACGAAAACATCGTGAGAAAATCTGCATGTCCGAGGAATAAGAAAAAAAATATTTCGAAGACATGTGAAGTTCGCCAACACGCATTGGGGCAGCGCGGCGGACTATTCCTTGCCCTAAAACTCTCTCAGAAATGAGGGGAGGCCCGTGCCCAGCAGTTGGACGTATATAGGCTGTAACTTTACTTTTTACTTTTACCCTAATACATCCTATCCGGGTGAAGCCCGGGTGGATCGCTAGTAATGTAATAAAACCTTTTTACAGCTACACTTTACTTTACTTTACTTATCTTCACGCACAATCCCTAACGGGGTAGCCAGAGAGAACAGATCGCCAAGTGTCACGATCCTTACATACCTCTTTCGCTTCTTTCAGGTTCATCAACTTCTTCATACATGCACGTCTAGATATCCGAGTACTCTTGACCCTCCCCTCTTCGAGCAATTTGCTCACATGGTCTTCGAAAGTTAGTCTCGGTCTACCTCGACACCTTTTAATATTAACTTTCGCTCTATATATTTTCTTCACCATTCGGTCTTCACTCATTCGTTCAACGTGCCCAAACCATTGGAGTACGCCCCTATCAATTTTTGTGATAAGGTCATCTTTCAATCCTGCCATATTGCGAATCTCTTCGTTTCGCTTTCGGTCGGCTGTGGTAACGCCACACATTTTACGAAGAGATCGCATCTCCACTGCATTCAACTTGCTTTTATGCTTCTTCTGGCATACCAAGGTTTCGCTGCCATATAACAAAGTCGGTACCAACACTGCGTTATGTATTGCAAGGCGTGCACTCTTCACCACGCCTTGCCTTTTTACTAATGCATTCAGGGCACCATTGACTTTGTTTCCGGCAGCGACACGCCTATCCACATCCAAATCACATCTTCCATCCAGGCTGAAAGCACTCCCCAAGTATACAATTTCATTTACCTGTTCTAGACATTCCTGATTTACCCATATTTCACATTTCGTTCTCTCTTCGTCCTTTTCAAATACCAGAACCTTAGTTTTATTAGCATTCAAACGGAGACCTTTAATTTCACATTCCTCTTTCATACACGTGACTAATGCCTGCAGTTTTGCTTCTGATGGTGCAATAAGCACTGCATCATCAGCATACAGCAGACAATTAACTCTTATGTCACCCAATTTCACACCCAAACAGCTATCTTTCAGCTTCTGTAAACAGCTGTCGAGATACAGTATGAACAGCCAGGAAGACATGACACAACCCTGTTTTACGCCCGCTTGGACGCTAAACATGGGTGACAGGTCATGCCCTACCCGCACACAGGCTTTACAGTCATAGTAAAGTGACTGCACAGCCCTTAACAATCGACCATCCATACCATATCCCGGCAACAGTTCCCACATTTTCTTCCTTATAACCTTATCAAATGCTTTCTCCAGATCCACAAAAGCACAGAAAATCCTCTGGTTAACACTCAGAAGCTTCTCCGTGATCATGCGGAGAGAAAACATTTGATCCGTGCATCCTCTTCCAGGTCTAAATCCGCAGTGTGCCTCCCATAAGAATCTTTCCGATTTCTCTTGCATCCTACGAGTCAAAACCTTCGAGTAAACTTTACTTGCTAAACTGGTCAACCGCAGTCAAAATGTGAACCTTTACCTTTATATAAAGGCACAATGACTGCGGATCGCCAATCATCCGGGACATCTCCCGTCCGCCAGCACAAATTGCACAGCAGATGAAAGCTGTCCCAGACGCGTGGCCCACCATACTTGACCATTTCAGCAGTAACTCTGTCTAGTCCCGCAGACTTACCACATTTCAAACTTCGAATCGCACGTTCAATCTCTTTCATGCTGATGACCACAGTGTCATCGAGGTCCGTGTCTGGCTTGCCAGTCACGGCGTCACCCCCGGATCCTTCACTAAGATCATGACACGCATATATTTCTCTATAAAATTCACTCCATCGCTGCATGACGTCCGATTTTTCTGAGAGGACGTCATTGGTTCTCGAAAGCACTTTGTTCATTCTTAAGGCTGTCGCACCACTCCGTGACCTTCCAACCTCTTTCCAGAAGAGTTTGGAGTTTTCCTTAAAGTTGCGCGACAACCTCTCGTCCGCTTCTATTCTACACCTTTCACGTAATTCCTCAATCAATGTTTTCGCATGAACTTTCTGCAGCTTATATCTTTCTTTCATCTTCTCTCTCATATACTCATCGTTACTAGAGGCTAAGTAGTCTAACCATGCTTTTTTCTTCTTTTTTACAGCTTCTCTCACTTCATCATTCCACCATGCATCTCTTCTTTTACTACTACCTCTTTTTGTCGTTCCACATACTTCTTCCGCTGCACTTACCATTCCATCCCTAAGGTTCTGCCATGTTATCTCCACACATTCTTTCCTGCCATCGATGGTGTCAAGCTTTTCGGCTACCCTCGTGTGATATTTGTCCCTAGTATCCGTTTCCTGAAGCTTCCAGCTTCGGATGCGCCAGACCGACTGTGGTTCTGTTACTGACGTCCGGTAGCGCCAACCCGCGAACAAACCCCTAAATCTAGTAATTACTAGATAATGATCCGTTCCCAGGTCAGCACCCCTGAACACTCGTGTATCCATCACCTGTTTTCGCAGTCGGTCATCCACCAGGAACAAATCAATCATACTTCTCTCATTCTTTCTCTCTCTAGTGTACATATGGATTTTCCTGTGATTAAACATAGTGTTTGTCACAAGAAGACTCTTTTCCTTGCATACAGCCAGTATAAGCTTGCCAGCATCATTAACCCTTTTATCGCCAAACTTTCCAAGCACCGACTCGTATCCTGGTCGAGCGATACCTATCCATCCATTCAAATCACCACATACAACAGTTCTTTCGTTTCCCTTAACCAAATCTAGAACTTCTCTTACATTCTCCCAAAACTCCTCCAGCTCAGCCCTGGACGACGAAGCTACCGGCGCATAAACAGCCAAAAGGAATAACTTCGTCAGTCCCATTTTGAAGCGAACCCAGAGAAGTCTTGAGTTCACAACCTTGTATTCAGTCATAAGATCGACCAACCGGGACGACAACAGCACTCCCACTCCCTGGCAGGCGTTCTCGCTTTCCGGGACTCCGGACCATATAGCTAACGTCCCGCCAGGGAGCTCTTCAGTACCACTGCCTTTCCGTTTGGTCTCCGACATACACACGACATCTAATTCTCTTTCTTTCATTATTTCGATCAACTCATTCGTCTTATCTCTCATGTCCCCTCTAACATTCCACGTGCCAACTCTGCACTCCGTCCTCCACCTTCCGCCGTGTAGGGCCGTGCGTGACGGGTGGCGGTCCCCATCGCCGCTTTGCGCGCTGCATTCCACACCAACGGGTACGAGCTGGTGTGCGTCGCCTTGGGGGGACGCCCTAACCCTCGTTTGCATGGGTGCGCAGCTGTGTAGAATTGCAGCCCTGAAAAGGGCTGGCAGGGGTCGCGACGAGCACGCTTCTACAATGACCCCCCACCCACAGCTACACAATTATGATAAAAGAAGTATACAGTAGTAACTCGAATTTCTCATAATCTATAAATAATGTTACGAGCTTGAGGTTCGTGACAATAAAAATTGCCGATAGAATTACCTAAATTAACACTTTAATTTACTTTATACAAATTAAAGTTAAAAACACTAATAATTAAACACACT
This sequence comes from Parnassius smintheus behrii, assembly GCA_036936625.1. NCBI lineage: Eukaryota > Metazoa > Arthropoda > Insecta > Lepidoptera > Papilionidae > Parnassius > Parnassius smintheus. The sequence goes on from JAUPFT010000006.1 coordinate 16,162,623, forward strand.
AATTCACTTAATTCCGCTCCGAAGCTTCGCTTGTGTCGCCGAGTTCCACTCTGTCCCGATCGCATCTTGCGCCACCTATTTATTTAAATTAGCAAAATATCCGGAATGTTCAAGTAAACACGCGCAAGGTACCGAGAGTTCGAGTATAGATTTTCTAGAAACTTAGTTCTTCGGGTGGCGCTGTCGGTTGAGAGATCTGTGATGTCATTTTCTGTAACGCTCTACTCGCTCTCGTTCCTGACACTAGATGGCGCTAGTATATCGTCGACTGGAGCGCGTAACACTGCCCCATCCTAAGACATGCTCGTCCCGAGCATTATCGGTCCCCTGATAACGCGCCAAGCGATCCACATGGACGATCTTAGGAGTCCCTCTTGCGCCTTTCTGTAACGGCTCCGCAATGTCAAGGGATGTCCTATCCCGTGGTGCACCAACATTGTACAATTTCGATGCTCCTCTACTCCGTGCCTGAGGTCCCCTCACAGCCGCACAACTTGTACATGTACGACACTAATCCTCCACATCGTCACGATAATGGACCCAGTAAAACTGTTCTCGGACCTTCAGTAGAGTTCGTTTAACTCCCAGATGGACTCTTGAACGACCATTATGGCACAGCTGTAAAACATTCGGCACTTTAGCTTTAGGGACAACCATTTGCAAACGACAGCTGTCTCCTCGACCATTGTCCCATTTACGGCACAGGACTCCATCCTGAAGCAGCAAGCTATCCCATTGGGCCCAATAGCTTTTCGTGGTTGAACTCATCGCTGAGACGTCCCTCCACTTAGGCTTGGTAGCACGGGCCTTCATCCATCCGAGAATCGGCTTGATGTCCGGATCTTCCTGCTGTACATGTCGTAGGCTGTCCTTCCACCCGTTGCTGAGGTGGTCTGTCCTGAGCATCCTCACGGGTACCACTTCCTTACTCTCTTGCCTACTACAATGGTTGCAATCTTCAGGACAAGGTCTTCTTGACAATGCATCTGCGTTGCCGTGAGATTTTCCGCTGCGATGTTCGATCTCAAAGTCGTATTCCTGCTGCTGCTGGGCGGTGCTGTTAGCCGCACTTCCTTTCTGAGACCGTTCACCTTCCCTTCCTAGGGTGTGCTTAAGGCAGCTGGACCGAAGATGGCCCCTTTCCCCACAGCCATAGCACCTAGGGCTGTATCTTTTATTGTGGTCGCGAACCGTAACTGCTGTAACCTCCCTAGCGTGAGGTGAACGATGATCCTGTCGCCGCCAGGCAGTGCCGTTAGCCGCACTACCCTCTCGAGATCGATCAACATCCCTTTCTTCAGTTCGCTTAGGGCAGCTGGATCGTAGATGGCCCTTTTCCCCACAACCATAGCACCTAGGGCTGAATCCTTTGTTGCGGTCGCGAACTGTAACTGCTGCAGCCTCCCTGACGCGATGGGAACGATGATCCTGCCGCACGGCTTCTACCTCCAGTGCATGGGCCAAGGCGTCCTTAAGCGTCTCGTGGTGCCCGAGCCTCACAGCAGCTCTGACTTCCAGGTCACGGATGCCGTCGATGAATGTCTGCACCAGGTTCCCTTTAATGAGCGCAGGTACAGACCGGTATGCGTTTCGCACCAGCTTCTCCACCTCTAGAGCCCACTGCTGCAGGTTTTCGTTGATGCGCTGCACGCGATCTTTAAGCTGCGCACGAAAGACGTGTTCCAGGTGAGCGTCGCCATATCTCGCCTCCAATGCCTCAAGGAGTTGCTCATAAGTCACTTCCTCACCGAGAGCTTCCAGAACTGTTAAGGCCTGGTCGCGCAGGCCTAGTGTGAGAGCAGTCATGACCTGGCTTTTATTCCAGCCGTTCGCCTTCATAACAGACTCGAATTGGATCTTGTAGGCTGACCAGGAAGAGGTACCGTCGAACGGCGGCACTTTGAATCCACGTAGCGAAGGTGTTGTAACTACTACGGGAGCTGTTGTTCCATCACCCAGTTTGAGGTCGTCCAGCGTTTTCTTCACATCAGCCACCACGTAATCAACCCGATTGTTCACTTGGTCGATTTGGGTTTTAGCTTCCTTGATTTGGGTTTCAGCTTCCGACAGGCGGTTGTCATGTTGAGCAACCCTATCCTTCACCTCCTTTATCTCTTTCCCAAAGGTAGCATGAAGGTCCTTAATGAGGAGCATCTGCTCTTCCGACCGACGGGCCTGTTCCTCCTGTCGGCGGACCTGTTCCTCCTGTCGGCGAGCCTGCTCCTCCTGTCGGCGAGCCTGCTCCTGCAGCATCACCATCAGAGCACCTAAGTCAGGTGCCACAGACGTAGAAGCTGCTGACGGACCGGCTTCCGTGGCCGGCGGCTGGCCCTCAGACATCTGCGGCGTTGCACCACCAAATCTCCTCTGGTCCGTCTCCTGCTGGCGTTGACTTCGGGTACGGACACCCTCCGTTTCCTCCTTAGGTAAAATCGGCATTATTTTATCCCACTTCTGACACCAATTGTTACGAGCTTGAGGTTCGTGACAATAAAAATTGCCGATAGAATTACCTAAATTAACACTTTAATTTACTTTATACAAATTAAAGTTAAAAACACTAATAATTAAACACACTAATTCACTTAATTCCGCTCCGAAGCTTCGCTTGTGTCGCCGAGTTCCACTCTGTCCCGATCGCATCTTGCGCCACCTATTTATTTAAATTAGCAAAATATCCGGAATGTTCAAGTAAACACGCGCAAGGTACCGAGAGTTCGAGTATAGATTTTCTAGAAACTTAGTTCTTCGGGTGGCGCTGTCGGTTGAGAGATCTGTGATGTCATTTTCTGTAACGCTCTACTCGCTCTCGTTCCTGACACTAGATGGCGCTAGTATATCGTCGACTGGAGCGCGTAACAATAATAACGCAAGTGTATATAAAATACTCAGATTGTGGAAAAAAGTTTTTGCTCTTTAATCTGAGACCTTTTGAGACATTCAGTCATTCTCAACTATCCAATAACTTATGTTTCTTGTTTTGTTAGAACAGTCACACTCTATCACTGTCACTGATCTTCCATTCATCGTAATTATTATATTTTTACGCGAACATTATTTGAAGAAAAATATTTAGTCGGATTTTATCAATTTACGTTTCAAGTACTTTGTAACATTCATTGCACAAATATACATTTTGGACGGTATTGAACTCTCTTAACGCTAACTTAACAAGTGGTAAAATTATTAATTTTGTTGTTGAGAAGTACAACCAACTTCAGTGGAGTTGAGGTCAATTCATTATCATTACAGTCCAACAAAGCCCACTGTTGAACCATAGGCCTCCCCCAAAAAATTCCACAGAGCACAGTCTCGAGCCATTTGAAATTAATAAACATCCTAATTTCAATAGAGAAGATGGATGAGTGCTGGCATCCGCTTAGGATCCTATAATTAACAAAATTAAATCCAAACCCAAGCACACCACTGCAAGATTTCAGGATAATGTAAGCTCGCTCTGCGTAGATCAAACCAAAATTTAAGGGGAAATATAATGTCAAATGGCTTAGCAAGATCCTTTGTTATGCCGAAAATATTGCAGCATTAATTTAGAAATAAATATATGGTAAAGTTGAGGATTAATGTTAGTGATTATGTTAGACGAAAACACGATTTCGTAAAATTTTCTCGATAGAAAAAAATCCAAAGTTACCTCCAAAATAAACAATAAACCGCTGTTATTCATAAAATACTTTAAATAAGATCATGAAACTTTGCATACTAACTGAACTAACTATAAAGCAGTGCTTATGTTATTTACTTTTTTTTAAATACCATTATTTTCACAGTAAAAAGAAATTACCTAAACTATCGGCGTCTTGAGCTTGATTCCTGTCGTTCCGTTAGTATCGCTTAGGCTTTTGAAGGGAGAAGTTGTGTCGCTTACGATCAGAATATACATTACGCAACAGTACGACGTAAAATTAAAATGGGAAATAACCGTGATAAAAATAAGAAGCGGCTGGCTTGGCTTTAAGAAACAGGCATAAATATGATAAACCTAATGAAATAAGTGTCTAACGACCTTTCTACTTACAGTATTAGTGATTACAAATATTTCGGTACATAGCATAAGACGCGCGGGGAAGTGGGGGCGAAATTAGAATTTGAGCTGACTTACTCTAACCTCTTAATATTCAAAAACTGAAGTTAGCCGGGCTGTGACATTGGGACGTCAAACATCTCAGTACCCCCCCCCCCCCACATCCCGTGACACATGGGTACTCTAAAGCATTGGGAATTACAAATAAGTTAATTAAACGCGATAAAATCCGTGTAAATAGTTTTATTCAATCCAGCAGAGATTCTTAGCACCCCCCGCCCCGTCGTTACCATGGTTGCCACCGTGGCCAGGATTAGCGGAGCCACCGGGGACTGGGGGCCATCTCTTTGTCACTCTCATCGTATAGGTAACTATGGCAACATACCCCATATTGCCATCGTTGCCACGCTTGGCGAGCGAGTTAGCAATGGAAATTGTTTTTTGTTATCAGTAAGATGCTGCCCATCTTCCGTCTCATTTTCCCTCTATCACCTGTTATGATGATAGAGGAGAGAGTTACCTATGAGAAGATATGGGGTAATGGTATTCTTGCCCGCTACTATATGGGGTCACCAAGTTAATTAAATACGCATTATTAAGGATAACTCAAAACTACTTTTCAGATCTTGATCAAATGTTTATGGGATCACATTAGAAGCACCAGCTTTCAAATACAAAAAGACTCATCAAAATCGGTTCACTTATAAAAATGTTCTGAGGTAACACACATAAAAAATACAGTCGAATTGATAACCTCCTCCTTTTTTTAAAGTCAGTTGAAAATCTAAGATCCTATGCAATAAAAGGTTACATTTGTTATTTAGTTTTAACAACACCGTCTCCCCTTCTAATATATCAGAAGTATTGGTACACACTAAAAATATGAACTCATTTATTACTAGTTATTACCTCGTTCCCAATATCACAACAACCCCGAGATTAGAAAAAACACAACACGTGCTTCGCCATAATATAAAACGTCTCTAATGTATATTTTCGTCCCGATATTTAAGTAAAAATAATGACGCGCAACTTTTTAGTATAATGTTTTTTATTGATACCTAAACTACGGCTTTTAACTTTTATCAATAGAGATGATTAATAGTCTTACTTGCAACTATATTATGTGCATTGTTAAAATACCTACATACACGCAGTAAGATTTTAATAAATAAATAAGTATACATAGGTACTAACAAGAACAACCATCATCATCATCATCATTACAGTCCTTCACAAGTCCACTGCTGAACATAGGCCTCCCCCAAAGTACGCCACAAAGCACGGTCCTGAGCCACCTGCATCCATCGACTTCCTGCATGTCTTACCAGGTCGTCACTCCATCTAGTGGGAGGTCGCCCTACACTACACCTACCGGTACGAGGCTGCCACTCGAGAACCTTTCTTCCCCATCGGTTATCGGTTCTTCGAGCTATATAGCCGGCCCATTGCCACTTCAGCTTACTAATCCGTTGGGCTATGTCGGTCACCCTGGTTCTACTGCGGATATCCTCATTTCTAAGTTTATCACGCAGAGAAACCCCGAGCATAGCCCTCTCCATAGCTCGCTGAGCGACTTTGAGTGTCCTCATACGGCCAGCAGTGAAGGACCACGTCTCAGTTCCATATGTCATCACTGGCAACACGCACTGGTTGTACAATTTCGTTTTCAGGATTTAAGGTATACCTGACGAGAAGATGTAACGTAATTTCACGAACGCTGCCCAGCCGAGTTGAATCCGTCGATTGACCTCTCGGGCGAAGTTGGACTTACCTAGTCGGACTATTTGTCCCAGGTAAACGTACTCGTCAACAACTTCGAGCATAGTGCTCCCAACAACTACCGGCATAGGTGTGACATGGACATTAAACATGATCTTTGTTTTGTCCATGTTCATCTTAAGACCTATCCGTTGGGAGGCACTATTGAGGTCATTGTGCATAGTGCTTAACTCCTCCAGCGATTCTGCCGTAAGTACTATATCGTCGGCAAATGGAAGGTGAGTGATGTACTCGCCATTGATGTTAATACCGTATCCTTTCCAGTCCAGTAGCTTGAAAACGTCTTCCAATGCAGCGGTGAAGAGTTTCGGGGAAATAACGTCACCCTGTCTTACACCTCTCTGCAGTTGGATAGGTTTCGTACTCTGGTTCTGTACTCGGATAGCCATCGTAGCTCTACTGTACAAACACTTCAGCACTTCGATATACCGACAGTCAACTTGGCACCGCTGAGGGGACTGTAGCACCGCCCAAATTTCGACGGAATCAAAGGCTTTCTCATAGTCCACATACGCCAGGCAAAGTGGCAGATTGTACTCTTCTTTCTTCTGTACAATCTGTATTATTTTCTTGCATTTTATGATGTAACAGACACATATCTGCGCAATCCATTTTGAGTGCATCTGAAGATGTTCCTCAGTCTAACCATCTTGTATTTACATAAGATATAATTTTTCAGCTAGGCCAGGGAAACGGAATCAAAGTGTTGTCCTGCGAACGCTTATCTGCCTGCGAAGTGTGACGCTACAACAAAACCTCCATACAATACAAAAATAAGGTCTTTGAAAAAAAATAACTATTTATCACTGACTGAGGTGGACCACATTCTCCCGGAATACCAGCAGCTTAATGCTGCTATATTATATGTAGAGAGCCATGTAAAAACTCGTTACCATTAAAAAGGGTTTTTTTTTCTGAAAACAAAACGTTCCATGTTAGTTCTCAGGATGACAACGCATCTGCATTTTGATTCTTATTCGAGGATGGGTGGATAGGATCGGGAGGACTTTGTGCTCATGTGTCACCCTCGTTCTATAAAAATATAAATGAGAGTATAAATATTATTTTTGTGAGATATTGCTCTAAATTTAATTTCGTACGAAACGACTAGCGCGTTCACGCACACTTTATTATTATACAATAATCTAAGAGTAGTAAGTATAACGATAATGTTGCAGACCAAAAGTTTACCGTTATATCGTAATTAGCAAATAGGTACGTATAAATATACGTTTACCGCTTCATCATGTACTTTCTATTTATTTTATGTAATTACCACTTCACTTAAATTAATTCCAGCCTTTTGGAAATGACTGAGTTTGAAAAACTTAATAACATACCGAAATACTAATAAATACTTGAAGTGAAAACTTCTTTAACGTCGTTGTGATTTGAAAGACTATTAAACGAAAAAGCGACAGTAAAATGAGACAGACACAAAAATTCGTAAGATTTAACGTGGGAGAAGATGAGATAGCAAGCATTATAGGTATAGACTGAATGCTCGCGAGAAGAAAGTCGTAAACGCCGCCGAAAAGGTACGAAGGTGTCGTGTGCCTACGGAGTAAACAAGCAGTCAAGAGCGGCCAAACCTCAACTTCGTAATAGATAAAATTGATATAAACTTTTTTGCAATTAGTGAGTACTATATAAGGTATATCGAAATATAATCGAATTACTATAAAATTAAATTTTCTTATGTTTTATGCCGAACTGGTATTTCTCATCAGGGTAAATTTATTTTGTGTTGTAGTTTAAATTATAGTATTAAATAAATCATTTGCCGTAATATTTGTAATTTTATATTTCCTTTCATTCGAAGGTTTCACTTCTGTCGCGTGTGAGCTGCACGCATGTTTTTTTTTTTTTTGTTTAATTGTAATTTGTGATTATTTTAATACAAAGCTAGTATTCATTAATTATAGACGCCTCATTTAAAAAAATCTTTGATAAAATTAAAGGTCTTAAGACAGTCTTAAGAGTGCTTCTAGTGCTTCTAATAAGATTCTGCTTCTAATAAGAAACACTTCTAAAACACTAAAGTACCTTTAGATTGCCTTAATTATAATATGATTAGTAAGCAAGAAATTAACAATTATTATAATTAAAGACTTATTTTCAATCGTGAGATAAAAATTATCGGTCGAATAAATTATAACCTGAATGAATTTATAAGTGAAACCATTGAACCTTTTTATTTATACACAACTATAATCTTTATTGTGTTTATGTTGTATTTTATTATTCTATGAATAAATTTTCTCTGAGCGTTCAACTTACTCATTATAGTAATGAAAGTCTTATTCAATATATTTTAAAGGTATATTACAATTTTCTCTATTATGACACTAATCCTTTCTGATGGCAAGTTATCATTTATTTACTTACAAGTTATTACTGATTAATGGAGTATATGGTCGAGCTCATGCGGATGGTAGCTGTAAGGAGAATCTGAGAAGACTCTCAAGGCCGCGGCCGATAGCCGCGCAACCCCAGTCCTTTGAGTGAGCAGTAGACTCATGACACCTGCTGCGGCTAGTAGCCGTGCTGATCATACAATTGATGGTGATACAATACACCTATATCACGTCTGCAGGAACGGCGGTCTGGCAGGTGATGACGCTCACGGAGGGCATTTTATGGCCAGTGTAACTGTTATTCAACGTGTTGCCTAAGCCGTGTGACGTACATTCACTGTGACCTGGATTTGATCGTATTCTGTATGGCGTTTACACTCATTGACATGCGCGATTTCGGTCAATGATTGTACTTACGCACTACCAAGGGGCAAAGCCCTCTTTTGCCGGTTCGCCAATTATTTTGCTGTGGACTATGGTCCAGTCCCCAACTTAACGTCCCCTTCGGGCGCGTTAATTGTTTGGCGCTCATCGCACTCGGCGTGTGTGGAGCCGTGTCGTCCCGGCTCCCCACATTTTTTTAAAAATCTGGGAGAGCGAGCCCTTGTATCGGGTACATATAAATATTGTGAGCCTTTCCCCGAGCAGGAAGGGAATAGTTAATAAGAAATTGAATGATGTAAACCTAATACAACAAATGGAATAAGGACGATTTGATGTTCTTAACCTTTTTCAAGCTCTGTCTTCGTGGACGGAGTTCCCTTTAGTTTAAAATAATATAAGGCACTGCTAACGGCTTTTAATAGGGCTTTTCACACCATGTAAAAAATCAAAAAATATATATTTATGATCGATTTTGTAAAAAGTAAACGAGAAATATTCATTTCTATTTACAAAATTGCATTATAAATTTTATATTTCAGTTTTAAGAATATTTTTGGTCTGTGTCACAAATCTGCAAAACGCCATATTAGATATTGTCGTGACGTCACTGATCCCGCCTAAGGGTGTAAGTGTTCTGTGTCAATGATTAAGAAAACTAGCTAATGTGCTGTGTTATTTCGAAATTTTTCAAGTTATCATTACGATTATAGAGTTTTATTCCGAATTTTGTTGCAAAGGCATCATGAAAGACGAACTCTTAAAAGCAGAAAGTACTAACCTACCAAGTGTGACGGCCCGTTATTATTATAAATATTTAGTAATTAATTTCTATACAAAGCCGTCAATAATTATCTTAGAAATAATATACAAAACAATAAAAATACATTAATAAGTATAAAATTAAAATAAATACATTTCATACATTAAGTATTATAGTAAATTAAAGGCTTAAAATAATGTCTTTAATAATCAATAAATTTACTAAAATCTTTGATAAAATATTCATAATTTGATAAGGTTTGGGATAAATAATAGAAATACAAGTCTAAAAGATTACAATAATAAACATAAATAACATTTAGCACACCAGCCGCTCTGTGCTGGGTGCGGTCAAGTGGAAGGTACAGGGGTGCCCCGGTCCAGAGATGAGAACAGTATTGCATGTGCGGCCGAATTTGCGCCTTATAAAGTTGCAAACGGTGTGCAGGCATGAAATGCTCTCTCGCTCAGCTGAGCTATCCAAGCGTTTTAGAGGCAAATTGGCCTTCTCTTTTAAGTGACCACAAAACTGCACAATCATACACAATACTAAACGAGAAGATGTGTCGATTGTCCTCTCGGTCGAAGTTGGGCTTACCTATTCGCACTATTTGCCCCAGGTTAGAGCTTAGTGCTCCCAACAACTACCGGCGTAGGTGTGACATGGACATTAATACATGATCTTTGATTTGTCCAAGTTCTTCTTAAATGACCTATCCGTTGAGAGATACTATTTAGGTCATTGAGTATTTGTATGTACTTGTTTTTTTGTATGTGTAATGTGCTTAGGTCCTCCAGCGATTCCGCCGAAAAGACTATATCGTCGGCAAATCGAAGGTGAGTGATGTACTCGCCATCACCATAACATCAAGTTAATGTATCCTTTCCAGTTCAGTAGTTTGAAAACGTCTTCACCGTGTCTCTGCAGTTGGATAGGTTTCGTACTCTGGTTCTGTACTCGGATAAGCCACTTACACGTTTCGAAGTATATATTTACGTCATTTCAGGAGAATTTACGTTTAATTTGTACGCAAAAATGATGAGACAACTTACGTCAGACGATCCATCCCAGTCGTATCAAAATTTGAGGCATTAGCAACTTTTGTAATTACTCTGTAATAAAAAACAAGCACAGGAATAGGATGATGTTAAATATGTACTGCACTGCCTCATATCATACCGTAAGTATCGTAAAAGGCGACAGAGGGAGGGACAAATTAGATGTGTAGCAGCGTCTTCCTAATAACGACTGAAAATAAAAAAACTGCGGTATGATGAGGTTGGCAGGGGAATACTGCAACGACTTTGAAATTCCGACAAGCGTTGTAAAGTAAAGTAAGTACTAAAAATCAGATCAATCTGAAATGGACGTTAATGGTGTCGTCAAAAATTATTTATCTGAAGAAGGAGATTTCATTTAAATTAGCAGTTGGTTAAATAATGTATCTTAATGTTGTCTTAGTAAATTGTATTTATTAATTGTATATTGATTTATTGTTTATATATAGAGATTTAATATTTTGTTACATAGTATGTTAGTAATAAAATAACCAATTACAAACATACCTATTGTTTTATTTTGGATTTTGGAAGCAGGGTATTTTGTTAGTGGTTTTCTGGTGGTTTTAGAACTTAGACCATTCAATGGTCTAAGTTTTAGAATTTCAATCTGCTGGAGAAATAATTTAACAGTTGGCAGCACTGGTAACAAATAACATACGACATATTATGTCATATGGTAAGCCAACGTTCCCAGATACAATGTAAAATTACAGTAGATCTACCGTATTTTCACGCCTTCTACTGGACACCGTATTTTATAAATACAGTGTATGTTGACACAGTTTTTTTTTTCAACCAAAAACAAAATTTCGTTTTATAACGAACACTACTTATGAAAAATATCGTAAATTATGAATGCGTCGAATGTGTCCGCCGACCAACACAAAAGAGTACATGGTATTTCCCCAAGGAATTTGGGAGTTCTGAGTATCGGCCGCACCATAGACGTAAGTATTATTCAGGTAGATGCAGTTGGATAAGCCATGGTGTTGTTTTAATGTTATTGATGTGTCATTTAAATTATCCTTACTTTAAATTATACTTACTTAGTATTTAGTTCTAAAATACGACGCTTAAATATTTCTGCGGTAATTTAAATTAATTTTTGAGTGTAAATCGTGATATTTTTTTGTGGAAATTATGTCTCGCGCAAGAGATAGTTCTACAGAAAGTGAGAGTGGTCCATCAACTGCTAAAAAAATAAAAAACAACATTATAAACAAACATTTAGAAATGAATGGCCGAGTGAGACGAACTTTAAGAGTTGGCTTCAACGTGATCCAAAATACCCGTACCGTGCTATTTGCGTAAAGGTGCCCCGAGACGGTCAAACGGTTTGATTCAAAAATCACGTGTTTGACCAAACCGTTTAATGTCGCTTTGAATTCGCATCAAACAGAAGCGCGCAGTGTGACTTCAAAGTTCAAACAAGAAAAACCTATTGTGATTTCAAAAAATGCCGTCGACTATGGAAAAAGACTTTCTTGCGTTTATTGTATTATTATATTGCCTAAATAATAAGAAAAAGAAAAATTTTATGCATAGAATGGTACAAATTAAGATATCGTTTGATATAGTCGTTGGATATAATCACTTCCGACGACAAATCGTGTCGTGACGACGTTGAGGCGTTGTCAATATACTCGTATATTTCATCTTCGTCTGTCTTTTTGGAAACCACACAGAATGTATCGCTTCGAAATTCAGCACAATACTGATGAGGTTTGATCAAAAAAGTCGCGAACACGATCAAATGGCGCTTCAAACAAAACCAAAATGTAAATTTCCATCAAACGAGCTTCAAACACGTAAACGTTTGATCAAACCTGTCATATCAACGGCGTAAACGATCAAATTGATTTAACTCAAACCAAAATCTACGTGTTTGAATCAAACCGTTCGACCGTCTCTCCTTAATGTGTGATGCGAAAATGTCTGCAGACAGTGACCTTCAAGAGGAACCGTTAAAGAATCAAACACATAAAAAAACTAAATCAATATAATCATCATCGCAGCTCTCGGTTTCTGCAATTTTCGAAAATAAAATATTAAAATCTGATGAAGAGAAACGAAAAACAGCTGAAATTAAGTTGGCGACATTCGTGGCGGAACACAAAATCTCACACAAAGTGATGGACCATTTAATTAACTTATTACCCATTATATTTCCCGACTCAGACATAGCAAAAAAGTTGAAAATGAAGCGGACAAAACTTCAGTGATTTTCCGCAAAACTAGAACTATGTATGTACAGATTTGAAAAAAAAAACAAAAATTTTTAGTAATGATTGACGAAAGCACCAATATCGGATCGGTGAAAACGATGTGTGTCGTAGTTAGGTACTACTGTCCAGAGAAGTGCCAAATTGTAAGCAGATTTTTTTGATTTGATTCAAATACTTGGAGATGAGAACATGGTTGCTACTGCCACAGCAGATTATCTCTTTCAAGCTGTGTTGAAATCGCTTGAAAAAAATTCCATCCCTGTTGAAAATATTGTAGGTTTCGGTTCAGATGAGTGTAATGCCCAGGCTACACGCTCCGTCTTGCCTGTGAGTATGGTTGCCAGGTGAGTCGCGAAAAAAATACCGGACAACCCCAAACGGGGGGGGGGGGGGCAGTTGTAAGCTAGTTCGAACAAAATACGGGTTTTTTATACTAATAGTTTATATTTATTAATCTACATCACATAAATCAACTTAATTAGTAACAAAATATAATGCAGTCATAAAATTGTGGTCGCCAAGACTATGCTTACTTTGAGAAAGCCCTTATTAAACAATGGTATTAATATTATAATCTACTACTTACTTAACAAAATAAAGGTAGGAACTTCAGAAAAAAATAAAATCACCTAAAACTAGATAGGTATGTTTAACAAAAATAATAGGAACTTCCAATGAACAAATAATAAAGTTAAATACTAAAAACTACCTAAAAGTAGTACCTACTTACTTCTTTTTAACATATTTTGCATTTGACGCAACCGCTTTCAATAGTGTTTTATTTGATACAACACGTTCTTTAAAATCAGTGTAGCTCGAGTTTATGTTGAAAAAACACACAGTTCACTTTTCACAGTCTCTAGACCAAGGCGGTTTCGTTCATTGGTCCATATATTCCCCATCACACTGAAAATGTGCTCGACGAAGGCGTTCGATACAGGAATGCTGCATACATGTTGAACCAATTTGAGAAGATTTGGCGCTGATTCTTTACTAAAAAAGCTGCACCACATATCCACTGACTTTCCCTCCAGGGACTGGTAAACACTACTAAGTATAGCCAACTTTGAGTAGAGTGCTTCCGGTGGAGTGCCGTTGCTTCTCGTTAGAGTCCACAATTCAATTAGTTGGTCCTGAGTTGGTAGACCGCGTTCAAGGTCCAAGCAACTGAAGCTTCTAAACACCGAGTTTTCGAACTGGAACCACTTTTCCAAATAAGCAACAGCTCGTTGATAAGCAATCAGGGCGTGTTTTCTAAACTCCTGAGTTTCTTCATCCGATAGGTACTTTTTGTTCATGGCCATACGCACTTTCATTCCGAAGTGTTCATCATAAATTTTTTTCACTATTTTGTTCCGGAATTGTGTAATAATATTGTGTAGACTGAAAGCTAATGTGTCGTTATTTTCCAGAAATAGTAACACTTCCTGGAATGACGCCATGAAGTTGTGCGTGAAGTATAGATAGAGTTCGGTATAAGTTGGGTTCGTTTCTGTTGTGGGATTATCTTTTTGGTCTTTTATAAGAGCCTATATAGCCGGTGAACAATTATTGACGCCTAGTTCGAGAAAGTATTTTTTTAACGGCCCCCCACGATGACAAAACTCTATCCAGGGCTTTGAACAAGCTTAACCACCTAGTGGGTACATGGCGAAGGACCTCTTTGAATTTACTTTCATAAAATTCAAAGCACTCTTTCAGGTCTTGTCTCTTCTTTGCTGCATGGGAAAATTCTGAAAATGTTTTCAGAACGATGTTTTCTACGTCAACTGGCAACATCTTTAAAGCATTTTTGGCACAGTTATGAATTATATGATCATTGCAATGGGCAGCGATGATGTTACTATTTTCTTCCTCTTTCAGTTTCTGGTACACCGAATTATTCACTCCATAATTAACAGAAGCGTTATCTGCTCCATACGCAGTTATTCTGCTCCAAGAAAGATCTGCTTCTGTTAAGACTTTGGACAGGTGATTTTTTATAGATCGCGAGTCTTCGAATGGATCTTCGTAGAAATCTAAAATTTTTCGGCACATTCCAGATTTTGCTGTAAAATACTGAACGGCAACTGGGAACAACTACTTGTTTCCTTTATTCGACGCATCAGTAGGGACGGAAAAAGGCATGACTTCTTTCAAATCCTCTTGGACCAGTTCCATTGAATAAGGGTAAAGAACTTGATTCACAATGGCAGTGCATTTGGTGCGCCCTCCGCTCATTTGTTTCACGATTTCCGAATCTGTGATGGTTTGTTTTCTGACCTTTAATGAACAATCTTGAGCCAAATAGGAGATGTGATGTTTTACAGAGTGAAAAATATCTGCTAACTCGGCAAATCTTACTTTTTCACTCTGTGCGCTTCCTTTAGGCGTAAAGAAAGAGTCCATTCTTTGGGACTTGGCTTGCGCACTTTCCGCCTCTTTATGCTTTTTTGTAGAGGCATGCTGGTTCACCCCCTTCAAACCTTCAGCCACAGCAAATTCATTTCTACAAATTTTACAGTAAGCTCTAGTGTCGACGTTGGCTTTAGTTATCCGAGAATATTTATTTTCCCAGTCTTTATTATAATGGCATATTCGTTTTATTTTCTTTGGCGGTGTTGCAGAACTGGTGGAAGCTTGTTCTTCCTCCATTTTCCATTAGCTTTGTGTAAAACTTACCAAACAGTCAAAAACACAAACATACACTCAATTACGACGAACAACTTTGCTTGTTTCAACGAGTAGGTACTTAGGTCAAAATGCGTAAACACTCCCGAATGTTGCGTAATCTAATTATCGACTAGGTAAACAAAACTCGAAACAAAAAATCAAAATCAAAACAAAAATCAAAACAAAACACACCGGACGCGCGCGGGTGGGGGAGTGGACGCAAGCAGCGAGTACGAGTGAGTGAGACGGGTATACGGGTATAGTGGTGAAGTGAGAGCCCGCAGACGCAGATACAAACAGCGAGCGAGGAGCGATCTTTCGGAGGAGATTTCATATGCCTACTTTTGTAGGCGCTTGTGGCCAGTAGTACCGACTTTCCTCAAAATACCGGACATTGTTATGTCCGGTATGACCATTTATATTTTACCGGACAGGCCTCGAAAATACGGACTGTACTCTTAAATACTGGACATCTGGCACCCTACCTGTGAGCATGACTGCACAAACCGGTTTGCACAGGTAAGTGCGTGCGTGTGGACGGTAAGACGGTGGCTCGCGCAGGCGACCTGCGTAATCGTTGACGTGCTGAAGATTGGACTGCGCGGGCTTGGTTTGCACGGTTTTGCCTGCGAGCTTACTTGAGCGTGTGGCTGGTTATTCAAGCCGCGCTTCAGTCCGTCTAAATTCTTGTTGACGACACATGTTATGTTATAAAATCTTAAAAATGAGAAATGTACGCATTTATTCCAGGGATTTTTTTAACTGAATTCGTAGAATTGTACAAATCGTTGCCGGCGTTGTGGAAAATTAAAAATAAGGAATATTCCGATAGGAACAAAAAAAATGAAGCTTATCATTTATTAATTGAAAAACATTGTTATTTGTTGCTTTTTTACAAGTAAACAATAACATAAGGCTCCGTTTAAAGAAAAACCTCTTCTGGCCACATCGTGACGTGACTAGCTCTCAAAACACTTTGAGGTTTGCACAGTCCAGTTTACACAAACTTACCTGCACGAGCCATTGTACAGTCATGACTGCACAGGCCTGGACTGTGCAGGCAAGACGGAGCGTGTAGCCGGGGCATAACACAATGATGGGCTGTAGAAACTCTGTGTCAAGTCGATTTCGAGAAATGTGCCCCGGGATAATTGTACTGAAATGTGTTTGTCATTCGTTGCATCTTTGTGCAAGCGATGCGTGCAAACAGTTGCCTGTTGATTGTGAAAAACTTACTCGAGATATATACAATGATTTTTCGTCCGCTAGTAAAAGACAATCGCAGCTAAAAGAATTTCAAATTTTTGCTGAAACTGAAGTACACAGAATTTTAAAACCGGCTTAAACAAGATGGCTGAGTTCAGTAGTGGAAAGGATTTTGGAGCAATGGAGTAGAACTTTCGTTATTTTTTAACGGAAGATGGCTTAAAGATAACGAATATTTTGAAATCTATAAGCAGTTGAATGATCCTGCTACAAAGGCTTATTTTTCTTCTTGAATTGGATGTTGCCGAAATTTACCCAAGCTACTTCAGAGTGAAACTCCTATGATTACAAAGGTGCACACAAAAATCAACGATCTGTGTAACGAACTGATAACGGCTTATGTACAAAAAACTCACATCATGGAAACTGATCTGGACAAAATTGACCCGACAGACGAAAAATATTTTAAAAGTTTTGATGAAATTTATCTTGGACTGGGGGTTCAGAATCAACTTTTGACAAATGAAATACCGTTTAAGAAAGAAAAAAAAGTAATAAAGTAAAAATATGATACAAGCTTGCGTAGGAATCCGCAAAAGATATGCACTCAATGATCCTGTCCTGAGTGCGATTTCCAAATTGGATCCTGAAAATTGTTTGGATGACTCACGGCGAGATGAATCTCTTCATGTACTTTTTAACTTATTACCAAGATTGACTTACTTACTTACTTATCGTCACGCACAATCCCTAACGGGGTAGCCAGAGAGAACAGATCGCCAAGTGTCACGATCCTTACATACCTCTTTCGCTTCTTTCAGGTTCATTAACTTCTTCATACATGCACGTCTAGGTATCCGAGTACTCTTGACCCTCCCCTCTTCGAGCAATTTGCTCACATGGTCTTCGAAAGTTAGTCTCGGTCTACCTCGACACCTTTTAATATTTACTTTCGCTCTATATATTTTCTTCACCATTCGGTCTTCACTCATTCGTTCAACGTGCCCAAACCATTGGAGTACGCCCCTATCAATTTTTGTGATAAGGTCATCTTTCAATCCTGCCGTATTGCGAATCTCTTCGTTTCGCTTTCGGTCGGCTATGGTAACGCCACACATTTTACGAAGAGATCGCATCTCCACTGCATTCAACTTGCTTTTATGCTTCTTCTGACATGCCAAGATTGACACCAACTTCTTTAGCAAAGCAACAACAAATGGACGATCAGTGGCGAAAATTACCGAAACCAAAAAAAGATGAAGATACAAGCCAACAAACCCAATGTATTTTGACACAAGGTAAAAAGCATTTTTATTAATTATAAGTTTTGAAATTTCTGTATATTTTTTTTCTTATTTGTAATATATTTTCATTTTAGGTAAAGCAGTTTTAAGAGTTCAATATGGTTGCCCAGTTTATGCTGAACATTTTGGCTCTTCCAAATTTTAACGCCGAGTGTGAAAAGGTGTTCAGCCAAATAAATGACACAAAAACTAAGAACAGGAATAGATTAATTACAGAAACAATTAAGGGCAATATGTTGGCAAAACATGCCATTTGCTGTCATGGTGGCAACTGTGTAAATATTCTGCCAACTGACAAGATGCTAAAATCTTTTAACTCTTAAGTTTACAAAAAATGACACACAATCGACAGTGACAGTGGTTAAACTATTTTGTGTTTTAAAATATTAAGATATTTAATTATTTTGAGTATAGTATATTTAAAATAAATGCATATTTTGGTTCATTACAAATGTTTTCCTTTTAATACGTCATTTAATTACACTGTAAAATACGCTGTATTTTTTCATAAAACACTGTATTTTTCTCTCAAACACCGTAATCTAATGTGGTACAGCACAGTATTTTCGAAAACCTCATCTGGCAGCCCTGCGGTAACCTCTTATTTGTCTGTGGGTTCTGGCCTAAAGGTCTAGATACCAGGCCATAAACTCGAAAAAAAAATTATTTGTCTGTGGTCCTACGTCAAATGTCAAAAATGTTTTGCACGTGCGTTTTCCGATAGAAATTGTTGAGATGGAATTCGATCGCTTGGTGGGAGGAAGTGAGAGATACAAGTGTCGTGCCTTTTTTGCTTAAAATTTATTATTTTATTAAGTGTTGTTGAGTTACTATAGTAAATTTTTCTGTCTTGGTGGAGGTTTTAATATCTGTAAATTAGTAAGTGTTTGTAGTTGTGCCGTTTTTATGTAATTTTTTGTTGTAGTAATATAATGGAGGACGAACCTCCCGATCCCGGAAGGGTTCGCAATGATTCCTTTTCCTTACCCATTAACATTGATAATGTAGAACTAATTAACCGTAAACGTGCCCAAGTAAGTAACGAGTCTGCCCATCCACAAAAAATAGTTATTACTGATCCAAAACAACAGTTTCCTTCAATACAATCCTCATATACCCATCCTGATTTTATTAATAAAAAAGTTAAGTACTCTCAAGATGATGCCGCTCCTTTTCTAGTTCACGTAAGTAAAATCTCAAATGATCAGCTGTCTGGAGTAACTCTTAAACCAATTAAATTCGGTCACTTTCTGTATCATAACAAGATTAAAAATATAGTCCATGATGGAGTTAAAAAAGTTGGACGAAATAGAATATCAGTGGAGTTTAAAACAGCTGCAGATGCAAACACTTTTATCGATCACCCAGCTCTCCAAATTTCTAAATATGAAGCAACCATCCCCTCATATAGTATCACTCGTATGGGGCTAGTTAGACAAGTTCCCATAGAGTGGACACTAGAAGAATTAATAGCAGCTATAGAAATTCCCTCTGGCTACGGTTCTATAATTAAAGCACGGCGACTTAATAGACGATCAGTGAGTGACAGCAATAGCGTTTCATGGGTTCCAACTCAGACGGTTGTTCTAACTTTTTCTGGACAAAAACTTCCTCCCCATATTTACTGTTTTTACACTTCAATGCCAGTGGAAAAATATATTTTGCCACTAATTCAGTGTCATAAATGCTGTAGATTTGGCCATGTTACTTCCCAGTGCCGATCATCCCCTCGCTGCTTTGTGTGTGCACAGAATCATGAAGGTTTATCTTGTTCTCGACAAACTCCTACTTGTCTATTCTGCTCAGGTCCCCACACCGCAAAAGACCCTACTTGTCCTGAACATTTAAGGCAAAAATCTATTAAACTTGTTATGTCACAAGAAAATATCTCATATTTAGAAGCTTCAGCTAGATTCCCTCAGACAAAAAGATCCTTTGCTGATACAACAAGAATCCAGCCTCGTAATTGTTCTCAACAGACCCCTTATACCATAACTGACAGTCTTTCAACCCCTTCGGCTCAGCTCTCACAAACTGCATCATACAAAAAAACAATTTTTATCCCTCAACGTACCTACAGCCAATCATTAAATTCTGGATATGATATGGCAGCCCATCAGGCAATTGTTGAGAATCCTAATTCTTCCCTTCCTAATGGGTGTGCTCTACTGGGAAATGACAACAACTCCTCTAGTAATGATAATTTCTGCGAACTTATGATATCAATTCTAATTAACATGATCTCCCGTTTTAGTGACACGGAACTTCCTCTCAGCTTACACCAAAAACTTACTCAGCTTTCCTCCTTAGCCCGTAACATTCGCAGTCCCGCCAATTCTTCAATGGAATTGTCGGAGCATTAGAAATAAAAAAAATGAACTCATTTACCTCATTAATAAATTTCATCCCTTCATTCTTGCCATCCAGGAGACATGGCTTAGGCCTGAGTCTCATTTTAGGGTTTCAGGCTACGCATGCCTCCGGGATGATAGGAGTGATGGTCGTGCTGGAACCTCTATTTTAATTTCAAGAACAGTTACATTTTCACAAATTCCTCTCCCTTCTCATAGTCCAGCAGTAAATGCTGTTGCTATTAAGGCCCTTGATGTCTCTATTCTCTCTGTTTACATTCCTAATCCTGATGCAAATGTTTTAACAGAACTTGCAACACTTATTTCTTCTCTGTCACCTCCTATGGTTATTTTGGGAGATTTTAATATGCATCATACTGTTTGGGGCTCCCATCTGTGTGATTCACTGGCTCCCTTATTTTTAGATCTTATTGATAATTTTAATCTCTGTATTCTAAATGACGGGTCTCCTACCCGTCGAGTATCCCCATTACAAAATGTTAAAAGTGCCGTTGACCTAACTCTCTGCTCCCCAGATATTGCTTCCCTTCTTCTGTGGCAAATATTACCTTCTAGCTATGGCAGTGACCATTTTCCTATATTCATCACTCCTCCTACTTCACCTGGAATAAATTTTACATTTTGCCCAAGACTAAAGTATAATCTATCCAAAGCTAATTGGCAATTATATTCTACAGTTTTGGAACAAGAGGTTTCAACTCTTCCCCCAATTAACAATGATAATATTGCTCCTGTATATATAGAGTTCAGAAATGCAATTATTTCTGCTGCTAATAAGTCAATCCCCTTAAAAAAACCTTTTAAAAATAAGTATCCTTCCCCTCCTTGGTGGGACCAAGATTGTTCAGCAGCTTGTAGGAGAAGAAAAGAGGCTGAATTAATATACTCCCGTTCTATGACTGCAGAGAATTATATCTCCTATAAAAAAATTGCTGCAGAAACCTTAAAATTACTGTCAGACAAAAAGCGAACTGGTTGGTTTAAATTCTGTGAGTCACTGTCACCTAGGACTCCCCCATCTTTGGTCTGGAGAAATGTTAAAAAATATCGCTGTGCAGTTTCTAGTGAAAATATAATTTCTAATGATCCTTCCCCGTGGATAGATGAATTCTCTAATAAACTTGCACCACAAACAGTCCCATCTTATGATGAATGCCTAGTTTTTAATTCAGCTTTTTTAAAAACAAATGATAAATTTGATTCCCCCTTTTCTTCTCAGGAGTTGTTTACTGTACTCAATGGCCTTAAAGACTCCTCACCAGGTATTGATGGGATTCCTTATTCATTTATAATTAATAGTAGTGAGAACACTAAAACTGTCTTACTATCCATTTTGAATTTTATTTATATTACTGGTGATCCTCCTGCTGAATGGAAAACCCAAATTATTTTGCCCATTCTCAAACCAGGTAAGTCTAGCAATGACCCTTCCAGTTACCGACCTATTGCCCTTTCTTGTACTTTGGCAAAAATCTTGGAACATTTAATAAAAAATCGCTTGGAGTGGTTTTTGGAAAGGAATAATCTCTTACCTAAAAGCCAATTCGGTTTCCGAAAAGGTTTAAGTACCATGGATAGCCTAAGTACTTTGGTCACAGATATTCATATTGCTTTTTCAAAACATGAATTTCTCATAGGAGTTTTCTTGGATATTTCTTCTGCATATGATAATGTGCTTCTTCCTGTGCTCAGGCAGAAAATGCTTAATCTGAGCATTCCAGTGAGGATAGTCAATTACGTCTCTAACTTTCTCTCTTCTAGATCAATATCTATAAATGTTAAAAATCTCCTGCTTCCCCCAAAAACTATATGGAAAGGACTTCCACAAGGCTCAGTTCTTAGTCCTCTCCTTTATTCTATATATACTCACGATTTAGAACTTTCAGTAAATTCTTTTTGTAATGTTCTTCAATATGCAGACGATTTAGCTCTATACATCTCCTTAAACAACTTCACAGTGGCATGTTCCCGTCTAAACTCATCCATGGATTATTTACAAGAATGGTTAACTAATCATGGCCTCTCTTTATCTGTGGCCAAGAGTAGTGTGGTGATCTTTTCCCGCCAAAGGCGAGTTCCCGATATATCTGTTGTATATGATAAGCAACCTATTCCAGTTAGAGGCAATGTAAAATTTTTGGGAGTTATCCTTGATTCGAAATTGGCTTTCGGTCCATACATTGAATATATAACACAAAAATGCGAAAAAAACATAAATATTCTTCGGTCTTTGTCAGGTGTTTGGTGGGGGTCCCATCCTTTTTCTCAGAAATTACTGTACAATGCTTTAATACGAAGCCACCTTGACTATGGATGTTTTCTGTTGGAGCCTTGCAATAAATCATCCCTGAAGGTAATGGACAAAATTCAATCGAAATGCCTTCGCATTATTACAGGGGCAATGAAATCCTCACCAATAAATGTTCTTCAGGTTGAGTGCGTAGATCCTCCTTTAAGATTAAGAAGGCAATACCTTTCAGACAGATTCTTATTTAAGATCTGCCAGCTTTCAGATCATCCCCTAATTCCTAAATTGCACCTTCTTTCAGAGTATATCTCATCTGACCGATACTGGACCCATAAGGACTCTCCCTGCTTGTTTAAAAGTTTTGTAATTTTTCTTCAGCTTCCTTACCCAATCTTTCAATGTAAAATAAATCCACTCTTTGATGTTCCTTACGAGGCTATTGTTTACCAACCCGACATTCATCTAGATCTGGGTATAGAAAAGGATTCTCCAATGGCAAATTTGAAATTAAAAGAAATTATAGAAAACACCTTTAAAGATTGGCTTGTCATGTACACAGACGCTTCAAAACAGTCTGATGAAGACTATACTGGAGCTGCTGTTTGGATTCCTAAGTTCAAAATCATTCTTAACTTTAAATGCCCCTCACTATCCTCCACTTTTACCGGTGAAGCAACTGCAATCAGTGAAGCTTTGTTATATGTAGAGTCACATAATCTTAATAAAACAGTTATTTTCACAGATTCAAAAAGTTGTTTGTTAGCTATTTTGTCCAATCAATTCCATAACAAACATAAATTTCCACTAATTCTTAAAATAAAAAATACCCTGTTCAGATGTCATCTTAAAGGAATCCATGTTTCAGTGGCCTGGATTCCAGGCCACAGTGGTATCCATGGTAACGAAACAGCTGATGTACTCGCTAAAAATGCAATTGCTAATGGCATTCTACAAAATTTAATTTACTCACATGACCTAATTTTGCTAGCTAAAAGGAAACTGAATGAAAATTGGAATAAGTTATGGGAAGTTTCCAAAAATGTTAAAGGTAAGCACTATGCTGCCATCCAAGAGGTTATTCCTCCCAAGCCTTGGTTCTTTAAATTTAACAAAGCAAATAAACATGCAACTTCAATCATTTGTAGATTAAGAATTGGACACGCCTGCACACATGCACATCTGGCAAAAATCAGAGTAAGGGATAGCTCATTGTGTGAATGTGGCTTAGATGAAGGTTCCACAAACCATATTTTTTTCAACTGTCCCAAATTATCCTCCTCCCTTTATGATTACCTTCCTCCTTATATTCCTCGACCTATAGATTTTAATTCTCTTTTAACATATACCAGTACTCCTTTTGTGTATATTTTATGTGATTTTATTAATACTAATAATATGAAACTTTAAATCCTTGTCACTTTTAACATACGGGTAAGAGTCTAACACCTGTGTTTGTCATATTTGTTCTAGGTAACTCAACAAATAGATTTGTCAAAATTCTCGGAGGAAAACTGAATCCTTGTATTATCACAGACTCTTATTTTAATTAAACTCATAAGCTTTCATTTTCTACTCAATACGTCATTGGCGAATTTTATCAAACCGCCACAAAAGAAAGAAGAAGAAGATAGAAATTGTTATTTATTTCCAGTTTTGTGTAACAAATTAATGTGAAAACAAAATGTTAAAACCGAAAAACTTGGGAGATGATCTCCCGGGATTTGAAGCTGATGATAAAATTGAAACCACAGGAAATGATTCTCATGAAAAGAAAAAGAAAAAGAAAGGTTCCGGGGGTTTCCAAACAATGGGATTTAGTTTCCCAGTTTTAAAAGGAATTACAAAGCGAGGCTACAAACAGCCTACACCAATACAACGCAAGGCAAGTCAATACTAATATATTTTTTTCTCTAATACACATTTGGGCATTTGAATAGGTTTAACCCCTCAGGCCCCGACAATACGTGTAGTTCCTTTTGTTTAAATCAGTTACAGGAGTAAGTGAGAAAATAGTAAGGTGACGGCGCGAAGGAACAGTGGGGAGTAGGTTTTTTTTTATTAGGGTGACAAACGAGCACACAGTCCACCTGATAGTAAGTGGTTGGTTAAAATTTCCAATATGGACCATCGATTTAAATGCCCATATTTTTTTGTAGATGGTACTCACTACAAGAAAGCGTTTTGCAAAGTTTTAGGTTGCAGGAACTTACGGTTCATGAGATATATTTTGGGTTGGGTTTACAATTCGGTCGCCTGAATTTGAAGATTCTGTCACTGTGGGGGAGTCAGGGGGTTTATCTGAAGCACCCCCACTCGATATTTTCTGCCGGAGCAGCGAAGTATTTTTAATTATTTATTAAAAATATTGGTAAATGACTAATTTAATTACGTTTTTGACATTTCATCTGTCAATGTCATATCGATATATAGTTCTGAATCGATCTAGTGAATCGATATTTCACCCTAGAGAATCGAGATCGAATCTTTTTCTGTTTTATTAAGATTTGTAAAATTATTTACAATTGCTTGAATGTACTCCAACTCGTAAAGAATGACAGTTTTTAATTTAATTATTTAATGTTATCTGTACTTTATTGTATCTTTTGATATCGTAAATATAAACTTTTAACGCAAATCAAAAAAAAATCGATTTTTGCAAAATTGATCTTTAAGATTTCGATTTTTTGTGAATCGATTCATCTAATTTCGATTTGAATCGATTTAAAAATATGTAAAATTAAATCACTATGATGGCCATTTTGTTGACAGCTTTTCCTCATGGCATTGCTTCCTAGTTTCAGAATTTTGGTGAATAGTGAAATATTTGTGTTTTCTTACAAATGGTGGCAGCCATAAATTATGTTTATAAATTAAAGTAGTTACGAAAGTTAATAATTTGGTGTTATATCGAGTGCAATAGCGAGCGAAGCGAGCCTGGGACGTGGTGCAACCCGACTCGGACAGGTTAGGTTAGAAGAGAATGAAGAGGAGATCATCCTCTTCGTGGTTATTTTTTTGTAAACCACTCAGAAGTAGGAGCCCCGCGAAACGGGCCCGAAAGCAAGCCCGAAAGAAGCAGCCCGCAAAGCGGGGCTCCGTCGACTGGACTTCCCTCGACTGCACCACGTTAAGTGGCGTGGGGCTTCCATCCTCTAACTCTCTCTCCCCATAAATCAGGTTAAAATTGTCATAAAAATTACGAAACATAACCTCAAGATGAGATTTTTAAAAATTAATAAGAAAAAAACTAAGTACGTCCGGCAGAAAGTGGAAGTAGCGGGTGACTCTACAACTCCTCCCCCTCCCCCCACGCCACCCCTCACCCCCAAATTCAGGCGACCGAATTGTAAACCTTACCCTATATTTTTTTTAACTTTTCATACAAATTGGCAAATAACACGCAATTACAAAATAAATTTGACAAATAATGGCCAACATTTTTTCTGATTAATGAAATGAAATTATAATATTTACAATTAATACTAATTACACACAATATGTAAAAAAAAGAAACTATAATATAGAAAAACTAACACTTAAGGGGAAATATAATGTCAAATTGCTTAGCAAGATCCTTCGTTATGCTGAAAATATGGCAGCATTAATTTTGAAATAAATATATGGTAAAGTTGAGGATTAATGTTAAGGATTATGTTAGACGAAAACACGATTTCGTAAAATTTTCTCGATAGAAAAAAAAATCCAAAGTTACCTCCAAAATAAACAATAAACCGCTGTTATTCATAAAATACTTTAAATAAGATCATGAAACTTTGCATACTAACTGAACTAATTATAAAGCAGTGCTTATGTTATTTACTTTTTATAAAATACCATTATTTTTACTGTAAAAAGAAATTACCTAAACTATCGGCCTTTTGAAGCGTGATTCCTGCAGCACGGTCACTTCGCCTCGGCCTTTGAACGGGGAGGTTGTGTAGCTTACGATCAGAATATACATTACGCAACAGTACGACGTAAAATTAAAATGGGAAATAACCGCGATAAAAATAAGAAGCGGCTGGCTTGGCGTTAAGAAACAGGCATAAATATGATAAACCTAATGAAATAAGTGTCTAACGACCTTTCTACTTACAGTATTAGTGATTACAAACATGTCGGTACATAGCATACGACGCGCGGGCAAGTGGGGACGAAATTAGAATTTGAGCTGACTTACTCTATCCTCTTAAACAAACGTCAATCACTTCATGTTTCAATTAGTGTAGGGTTCCAAAAATTTTGAATGTATTGATACCTACTCGATATCAATTATTGCATCAAAAGTATCAATACTACTTGGTATTGAGTACATTTCGTTAATTTTGGAGACTAACTTTCCAATATGGACCATCGATATATGAGGTTTTAGGGGAGGGAGGGGGGAGGGGCATGGATATCCCCTGTGCCATCCCCACCCTGCAGAACCCCATGGTTTTGGTGATATTCATGGTTAAAATTTATTATATTATTTATTATTATTCTCGTTTCCATATCTCTGGTGAAATGGAGGGGGGATATGGGGGAGGAGGGGAAAATTAACTAGATTAAATGAAGAAAAGGGAGGGGCTTATGGGAGGAGAGGGGGTGTGCGGTTAGTAGCAGGGAAGTGGTTTGGTGGGTTAGTAGCGGGGAAGTGAGATGAGATTAACAAAATGTACTCGATACCAAGTAATATTGATACTTTTGATACAATACTTGGTATCGAGTAGGTATCGATACTTTCAAAATATTCGGAACCCTACACTAATTGACGTTTGACATCAATCATTTGTCAAATTTATTTTGTAATTGCGTGTTATTTGCCAATTTGTATTTGTGTTTGTAATAATGTGGGCTTTGAAATCGATGGTCCATATTGAAAATATTAGCCAAGTGGTTGATGTGGCCCATAGACATCTACATCTATCCTCGATTACAAATAAAAATGCAGATACATTGTCACCCGTGAGGACTAAGATGGAATGCCTCCTTTCCAGTAAAAAGGGTCTCCGGTTCTCTACACTCACCATATGAAACACAGCAGCATTTTTTATTTTATTAATAAGGCACACAAACAGATTGAAGACAATACAAAACACATTTACACTAACAAAAATATTATAACCAGTCTATAATCCAATAAAGTGTGCACAGCAAAACAAAATATTATATAAGTTTGACAGAAAAATAAACTAATAATACATAGTACTAGTGATAGTTTAAAAAAGAACTTATTTTATGATATTCGTGAAATTTACATATTTAATGTAGCAATTACAGATCTTCTAAATAGTGAAATATTAGAATTAAAAATGTCCAGATCAGCATTACGATGTCTCAGCTCATCAAAATTTCGACACATTCGAATGACCGAATTAAAGAAACACGTGTTGTTTCTGTAAACATCAAGGCGAAAGATATGCGGGTTACGCAGACGGGATCGACCGTTAAAATTAATTAAATTAAGCAATTCTGGGCAATCGATGGAGGAGTGAATGATTTTGTGAAGGTAAATAAGCTCAGAATATTGTCTACGTTTATCTAATTTCGTAACTCCAAAGTAATTCACTCTTTCATTATACGATGGCAACAGGCAGATCAATTCATGTTTACGACATAAGCTCTCCAGAAAACATCTCTGGACTCATTCAATATTAGCTATATGTACTTCATAATAGGGTGACCAGACTACTGAGGCATATTCAAGGATCGGTCTCACAAGAGTGTTAAAAAGATATATTAGACTAAGGGGTCTCTTGAATTCCTTCATAACTTGTGTAACAAAACCAACTAACTGATAACCATATTGCGTTAAGTGATTAAAATGTTGCTTGAAATCTAGTTTAGAGTCAAAGATAACGCCCAAATCTTTAGCAACATTACTTTCAGACAAAGGCTGATCATTGATATGGTATGTATACTTTTGACGAGTTTTCTTAGTAGTTGTGAAAGTTACAAAAAAACATTTAGTTACATTCAAATGCATTTTATTATGAGAACCACCAGGTATGAATATTGTTAAGGTCCCGTTGTAACAAGAGGCAGTCATTAACATCATCGATTATACGGAAAACTTTCATATTGTCTGCATAAACATTCACTTGTGATATGGTCTACCAAGTCATTAATAAATATATTAAACAAAATAGGGCCAAGATGGGAGCCTTGAAGAACCCCGGATGTTACATGTACTGATTTGGAGAGAAAACCTTTTATTGCAACGATCTGACTACGTCTAGAAAGATACGAAATTATCCAAGGCAACAAATTGCCATTTGTCCCGTATGCTGCTAATTTAGCCGCGAGTATTCTATGGTTGACTTTGTCAAACGCCTTTGAAAACTCAGTATAAATTGAGTCTACTTGGCGTTGGGTAGCAAACGCTTGACAAATGTAATTTTTGTAGACAAGTAAATTACTAACGGTTGATCTATCAGTAACAAAACTATGTTGTACGTTTGATATGCTTTGTTTCACGTGGTTGTAAATATGGTCATAAGCCAACGATTCGAAAATTTTAGCCATATAGGTTAAGATGCTAAGTGGCCTTTAGTTTTCACTAGACTTATGAATTGGAATTACATAGGCATTTTTGCAAACAGAGGGGAATATGACGCTCTTAATAGACTTATTGAAAATTATAAATAACGGCAAACGAAGTTCTTCACAACACGCCTTAACAAATAATGATGAAATTCCATTGGGACCGGGACTTTTGTGAGCCTCTAGTGTTTTAATCTTTTTAATAATGTCATCTCTACTAATGGCTATATTTGATAGTGCAAGATTAGACCTGTCCGGTATATTAAATTTGGGTCCACAGTTGTCAGGTTTTTCATAAACAGAAATAAAATACGCTGAAAAAAGTTCACAGATTCCTTGGGGATCTGTAGCAGTTTTAGCATCATGAGTCATAGATTCAAGGATACCTTTACTTGATTTTTTGTTATTAACGAACTTAAAGAAATGTTCAACGCTTTTACCTAAACTATTCTCAACTTCATTTTGAATCAATTTGTAGCAAGCTTCAATTAAGTGTTTACTACGAGTTCTCAGCATATTGCATGTATCATAATCCCTCGGATTACCAAATTTTTTGTACAACTTATGATACTTTTTCTTATCTTGAAGGCAACAAATAAGAGGAAAGTTAAACCAGTATGGGTATTGGTTAGGATTACATTTTTTAAATAGTGCAAACAGCAAAATAGCTGAATTAAGTTCTTTATACATAGCATCAACAGCACTATCAGGGTCCAAGTCAATTAACACTTCATGCCAATTAACTTTTCTTAAATGATCATTAATTTTTGAAAATTACATTTAGATAATTTCGTTTCAAAAGTTTATGATTAAGTTTAATAAAATTTATTTATTTATTTATTTAACTTCATATACACATTAGATGTATATAGGCGGACTTAATGCCTGAGGCATTATCTACCGGTCTACCTTAGAGTAGTGCAGAGATAAAAGAGGTAGGTGTAATAAGAAGTATGTACAATATATATAAACTCATACATATATAGGCGTATAAATATATACATATATAAACATTATTTAAGTATATATACATAGAATTAAATACATATATATATATATATATATATATATATATATATATATATATATATATATATATATATATATATATATACAACATGTAACATAATTAACGCACTTTAAGAAAGTAGTTTGTTCAGAATCGTTTACTGAATCGATTCCTATCATTTTTAATATAGCTAATTTTTTATCCCAAAAATAATTAAAACTACATAATTTACAGTCACACTAAATCTGTACAGTCAAAACAAACTGAAATGGACCGTAACTTAAGGCAATAAGACTTTTAAGAGTGCAGTTTTATTTGTATTATTACTAATTCTGTCATTCAATAAAAATAAAGAAAAATGAACTTTATTTCAAGCACGTTAAAGTCTTTGCGTTCGTGGATTTGTACTGTGACCACAACATTCTTCTGGAATTAGTATAACTAATTTGATAAATAATCAGTGCATAAAAATGTTTAACTAAAAATTCAGTGTATGTATTATGATTATAACATAATATACTAATTGGGGTGTCTGAGGGTGTGTGTTAATTACGTTACATATTGTATATATATATATATGTAAGGTACATACATACACACACGCACATATATATTAAATATAATATTAAACACGGCTAACTACGAACGCTAAGTTGATTCTGCCATTTTATTGACGAGCAGTTCTCGCACTTCTGATTTGAACGAAATCCTGTTTTCGGCACTCCTGATTTCAGAAGGAAGAGCGTTCCAAAGAAGAACAGATTGAAAAAAGAATGATGATTGTACAAAATTAGTACTAAAAGGGGGGCACTGAAGCATAAGGTTATTACTAGAATGGAGAACTCTATCATGGTTGGAGCTAAGATATTGAAAATGAGGAGTTAAATAAGATGGAGGATTAGGAGACATCAAGATAGAGTAATGAGTAGTGAGTGCATGTAGACTACAGCGCTGACGAATGGGTAACCAGTTGAGTTGAGAGCGATAAGTAGACACATGATCATACTTTCGAAGATTAAAAATGAATCGAATGCAGTTATTAAGAAGACAATCATATTTGTTCAAGAGCTCTGCATTGAGGTCAAAATAACACACATCACCATAGTCAAAAATGGGAAAAATTAAAGTCTGCACAATAATCGTCTTGGTCCTGGACGGGAGAAAGTTTTTCAGGCGGTAGAGAGAACGCAAAATACCTGTCACTTTCTGACAAACATTTGCCACTTGAGTTTGACAGCTCAAGGTGGAGTCAATGTGCAATCCAAGGTTTTTCACGGTATTACTCAGTTCTAAAATAAAACCGTTAAAATTGATCGGCGGTAAAGCTATGGGATCCAGTTTCTTTACCATCCGTTGGCTACCTATTATTATAGCCTGACATTTGGATAACTTTAAGACCGAACTTGTCAGACCAGTTCTTTATATACTCTAGGTGCCTATTAAGAGACTCAATTGCTGTAGATATACAGTCTACCTTCGCGTGTGGGTACAACTGCAAGTCATCAGCATACAAATGATGATGACACTGAAGATTTGGGGTAATGAGATTTATAAATATTGAAAATAACAACGGAGATAGAATACCGCCTTGAGGAACACCAGCATGCAAGTCACACCAATTTGATGAGGACTTGTCAATGCGAACTGACTGCTGGCGGCCTCGAATATAAGATGAGAACCACTCCAAAGCCTCAGATGAGATCATAGAAAGTGAAAGGATTGATAATAGGATGTCGTGACTGATGTCATTAAAGGCGTTAGAGAAGTCAACCAAAACCAGTACTGTGACTTTAGTTTCCTCCATGCCTGCCCTAATGTCACCAGTGACTTTGAGGAGTACGGAAACAGTGCTATGACCTGGCCTGAAACCAGACTGAGCTTAACAGGTTATTAAGTAATAAGCTTAACAGGTTATTCGAGAAGACAAAATGTGATAGCTGTTTGTGTACACAAGCCTCTAGCACCTTTGATAAAAAGGGAAGAATGTATATAGGTCGGAAGTGATTAGGTAAAGAAGGATTGGAAATTTTTGGCATAGGTATAATGTAAGCTTTACGCCACAGCAACGGAAAAACTCCAGAATCTAGAGAGAAGTTAATTATATGGGAAATAGCAGGGAGGAGATGGTCTATAATATTAATAATCATACAGCGACTGATATTGTCACAACCAATAGCATTAGACTTAATGGAATAACATTTGGTCTATTATCTGTTCTGAAAGTTAAAATCGCCTACCAATAAGAAATGTCCAGAATGGGCATTGCTAAGTATGATACTTTGATAGTGTTTCATAAGTTTATTGATGCCGTCCGAATGAAGATAAGGTGGAAGATAACAAACACAGATCCCCCTGTGCAGGGCATGCATGGGAGAGGAAGAAACGGCGGCTTACGTGTTGCTGACATGTCCAGAAGTCGCTTCATACAGGGCTAAACATCTCGGCACGCCGGGATCGCTCCCCGAAGTTGCTTGCAACATCAAGGGACTGCTGAGCTTCTTCGGGGAGATATCATGGCTCGAAGAAGCATATTATTCCTGCCCACACGCAAAATACGCGCTTAGACGTGGAGTTGCGGAAAACAGCCCGTCGTAAACTAAACTAAACTAACAAACACAGATATTTAATGACAAACAATTTGTAGAAATAAGTGAAACCCAAATATCCTCAAAGTTAGTAAAACATTTTATTATGGCCAAGATCACACCTCCTCCCTCATATTTTCGTCCGCCATAAGCGCATTCCCCTCTGTCCCGTCTGAATACATTTTAACGCTCATCAAATAATTCTTCATTAAAAATTCCTTCATCTAAGTTAGTTTCGGTTAAACAAATAATATCATATTCATTGTTTAGTATATTTGTATACAGCTGATATGTTTTGGAATGCATACGATTAACATTTTGATAGTAAATTAACATTCAAGACAAAAAAGTACAAAACTTAACGCAAAATAAACAAAAACAAAAAGTGAGTTACTACAATACAAATCAATTAATTAATTTTAGCCGAGCAATCTTTGTGTTTAATATGTACTGCTGAAGAATTATCATCTTTTCTCACATATATATTCCCGAATTTGACCCATACGTATTTATATTTTCCACGAGCAGCATTGCCCATAGCCCGTGAAGCATTAAGCTACTATTTGACGCTGGTATTCTGTGAGAGCGTGGTCCTTCCCCGGTCGAGCCGACCCATTCGTGCTACAACTATACTACTAATATAACTGCCTCTACCACCAATAAAATCTAATATATAATAATATATATTAAAGGTAATTTTATTATTTGATAAAATATTTTTTATCTAAAAAAAGTCATCAAACATCAACTAGCAAACAAATTAGTAAACAAAAGTTCCATTAACAAGTTCAACGGTTAAAACAGTAAGAAATAACAAAACCAAAAAGTTTACTGATGAGAAAAAATAATCTAATATTATATGTTATATATTATAATGTTATATGTACTTCTACAAATAAGGCAAATCAAATGATTATGTTAAAATAAAATAACTACTATGAATAAAGAAACAAGGAAATAGAAACACACGAAAATTCATAATGAAACAACAACATAATTATATCAATGTACTCAGTAGGAGCCTATAAAAGATTAAAAAATATTGAATCGTAGGTTTATACTCTATTACTACTTTATTTTACTATATTATCTTATCTATAATACCTTTGACCAATCTCATTTTTGTTAAAAACAATTTCGCTATAATATTAATTATATATCGAAAATATAATATAAAATGTAATGTACAAAATATTGAACTTTGTAGAGTATGAGAATTTGTGTTTTTTATGTGATTTATAGTGATAACTCACACTTTATATTTCATTTTCAGTTACTTCTGACTATTTTATTTCATAAGTAAACTAAGTGTATAAAATTGTTACAGGACCAATTATAATCAAATAACTTTTAAAAACAGTGTAATTACTTACCTTTTATATAAAAAAAACAAACTTTCTTTTATACGCAAAGACATATAAAAAAGGATAGACTAGAATATAGGATGATCGATCTGCTGTAGCAAGGAATCTGTAGCCATTCTGACATGGTGGATGAGTCGGTTATTTAGTAGTATTTAGTGAGTCGATTGCCAGTATGGGAACTATAGAGGCATCTGTAGACGCAGGGATGGTCGTCGATGTCTACGCGCAGCCATAATATGGACAGTTACGTACCTTCAAGGCTGCCGAGACGTCGAAAGCTGATGTTTTTTCTGACTTGCATGCAAACTCCAGCCCGGGGCACACAGGAATGTTCTAATTTGTACCCCGGGTAAGAGAGATACGAAATATCAGCCGGAGAAGACGCCTGTGTCTCGGTCAGAAAGAACAAGGCCGGCTTGTCTCGAGTGGAATTTTGCCCCCCTCCCCCCCTCCCCTTGCATTTTGATAATTATTCGAGGATAGATGTAGATGTCTATGGGCCACAGTAAACTACTTACCATCAGGTGCACTGTGTGCTAGTTTGTCAACCTTATTGTATCATCAAAAAAATCTGCAATACAATCAGATTAATTGAAACAGTGCAAAAGTATATTAATCAGTAAACTGTAAACAATGGATTAGCCATATAGTTTGACGAAACATCATGAAGAAAAAAGGTTTCAAATAGTGACAAGTGATGATGATGAATAAATGAGACATGCATGAAGTCCTGTGTTCTGCAGTGGATCCGATGATAGTCTTCAATGATGATGATGATGTTAATAGCATTAGATACAATTATTTAATAAAACACTAAGTTTTCTGAAGAGTTATGTTAATTAAGAAGAAAATTTAACATGTAATTTGAATTAAAGAAATTAGTAAAATGCTATTGTTATTAATTTTTATTATTTACAGACCATTCCTTTTGCACTTGAAGGTAAAGATGTAGTTGCAATGGCCCGCACAGGATCTGGTAAAACGGCTTGTTTTGTGCTTCCTATATTAGAAAAGCTGTTGTCACCCACCAATAAGGCATTGCCAGGGAAAAATCTTCGAGCACTTATTCTGTCACCTACAAGAGAATTAGCCTTACAGGTACCATTTAAAACTTTCTTGTTAGATATCATTCAAATAGTCTGTCAATCATTTTATTGTTTATAAAAAATATTAGTAATTATAAATTTTTATATTTATGATTAGTAGATGAAAGCCTAAATGTGAATGTCTATATGTGTACCTTTGAGTATGAAGTACCTTTATGAGTTGTTTAAACTAGATTCCCTAACTTTAAACATAAAATCACCAGAAGTGCACATGTCTTAACTAATATGACATTACTATTGGAAGAACCTCCATCTGATTGGTATTTAATAAAACTTTTTTTAAAGAAGTGGAAGCAAAGGGTAGACAGCTGACCTGATAGTCAGTGCCAGCATGAAATACTATTCAATTCTAGTAGACCTTCTATCTCAAGTAACTGCATAACTGGACATCACTAGTTATGTCAATGTTGCTGATTCCAGTAAAATTGGTAAATTTGTTGCTACTGCCATATTTTTGCAAGAGAATAAATACGAAGAATTAGTATTTAAAGTACAATATTTATAGTAAATAAATATACAGTTACTGATGTGTCCTGGCAATTCCTGGTTTATCATTTTTAAAGTCTAGTAAATACATTTCAGACATTGAGATTTGTTCGTGAACTGGGTAAGTTTACTGGATTGACATCAGCCGCTATCCTTGGTGGGGAATCCATTGAGCAACAGTTCAGCGTCATGTCTGGGAAGGCACCGGATATCGTTGTAGCTACGCCTGGCCGTTTTTTGCATATTTGTATTGAAATGAGCCTCAAATTAGATAATATAAGTAAGTTGAAATATACATTTAATATCAAATTCTTAAAATATTTAGACCATCAAGGTGTTATATACATAGGGCTTCTTTATTATTTCTATTATGATTCTTACTTGTCTACTTACGTGATAACCTGATGAAACATGGTGGGAGTCAATGGATGCAGGTGATTCAGAACCATGCCTTATTTGTAACTATCTATGAATGATGCCTGTGTTCAGCAATAGTCTTGAGATGGACTGTAATGAATAAATAGTTAGGTACAGCACCCAGTATTTCTACTTAGTTTAACATAAAAAATTTATTTGCAGAAATTATGGTATTTGATGAAGCTGATAGATTATTTGAACTTGGCTTTGGTGAACAACTCAGGGAAATAGTGGCTAGACTGCCTTCTAATCGGCAAACACTCCTTTTCTCAGCCACTTTACCGAAAATGCTTGTTGAATTTGCAAGGGCGGGTCTCAGTGATCCTGTGTTGATAAGATTGGATGTCGACTGGAAGCTACCGTCCACATTATGGTTGGGCTGGATATCAGTGAGAGCGGAATTAAAGACGGCTGCCTTATTACTGCTCCTAGACAAAATTCTCACATCTGCAACTCCGCAAGCAGTAGTATTTGCAGCTACAAAGCATCATGTAGAGTATTTACATTTGGTAAGTTATGTTTAACTGCTGACTATCAATTACTTCTAATGTTTTTTTTCTACAAAATATAAATTTATTACTAATATGATATATTATATATCTTTAGTATAAGAACCCCACTGACTTTGTTAATTCAGGGATGCAAATAAGCACAGAGTCCACCTGATTGTATCCATTTACAGTCAGGTTGACTGCGGCTTGTTGATACTTACATCTAAGGTATGAATCAAAATGCATATGTTGTGACTCCTGAAGTTTAAGATGAAATGCCTCATTGCCAGTAAACGGGGTTTCTAGTTCAAGTAACTTGCCATATGAAATATAACATTGTCATTATATAACAACTCAAATAGACTCAAACTACTGTGGCTATATCTCTCTTATAGTTATAATATGTAAAAAAACACTGTCCAATATTATATGTGTTTACCTTTAGGCATTGTAATATGAATCTGTTCATGTAATTATTTTTAGAGTATATATAAAATATAGAATTCCACAAGGATTAAATCACAAGCAATTACTTGAACATATAGAAAAACGGAGTCAAGTTTTTTAATTATTTCTTACAGATGAGGAAGAACCCCAATATTTATTTCTTAAATTTACGTGAACACTACACATTGACCCCCCCCCCCACCCTGGGAGTCCTCCCCGTGACCATAGGTACTGTATAGCGCCCGAAACGTCGAGAACTAAAAATAAGTTATAGTATAGTAGTAGTAGTAGCGATAAAATCCGTAAATATTTTTTTATTCAAGCCCAATAATTGTTTTGGTTTGAATAGTAAAAAGAGGAAGTATAATTACAGGCATTTCCTCTTAGTCCCTGGTGGTTTGATTTATTTTTGGCAGATGTCCATAAATTACTGACTACTGTACTCACATGTTATCTCTTGTAACCTTATTGGTCTTTACATTTGTTGTTTTATTATAAGATAAGGGTGACAAACGAGCACACAGTCCACCTGATGGTAAGTGGATGCTGTGGCCCATAGACATCTACATTTAACCTCGCTTAAGAATCAAAATGCGGATGTGTTGTTACCCTTGAGGACTAAGATAGAATGCCTCGATTCGAGTAAAACGAGTCTCCGGTTCTCTACACTCACCATATGAAACACAGCAGCATTAAGCTGCTATTATACGCTGGTTTTCTGTGAGAGGGTCTTAGCTGGTTGAGCCGACCCATTCATGCTACAACCATAATAGCTGCAGTGTGGCTCTACCACATATAATATTATAAAAAACGGGTTTATATATATATATATATATATATATATATATATATATATATATATATATATATATAGAGAGAGATTTTCCATTGAGAACAATTATCATTATAAGTATTTGACCAGACAGCATGACAACGAAGGTAACACACATATAATATTGTTGGAAGCTCCTGTCTTGTGTCAAATAGAAATATCCCCAGCAAGGAATGAAATAGGAAACTTCCCATTTAAAGCACAGAGAATATTATTTTATACTTAGTATTCTTCTTATTCACAATTAAAATAAGCAAAGCTAAATTAAATAGAACGATTAAATTGTTTTAAATACCAATAATTACATACATATTAATTAAACATAGCTTTTGGAATCCTACTAATACTGTAAAATTTAACTAAGCAATGTATTGACATTTATGTTGTTCTAGATATTACAACAAGCTGGTATAACCTCCACATACGCCTACTCAGGGTTAGACCCTTCGGCTCGTAAGATCGCGTTGGGAAAATTCACAAACAAGAAATGCTCTGTGTTACTAGTTACTGATGTAGCAGCAAGAGGATTAGATTTGCCAGCCTTAGATACAGTCATTAATTATAATTTCCCTGCAAAACCAAAGCTGTTTGTACATAGAGTTGGTAAGTTACTAAGCTGACTACAAAAATTCACCTTTTTTAACTAATAATTATGTGTATGCGCTTAAGTCTCGTGAAGAACTTACTGTAGAAATGATCCTATGAAGTAAGGTCTTAAGTGCTCGGCTGTGAAAGAAAACATCGTGAGGAAACCTGCATGTCTGAGGAATAAGAACAAAAAAAAAATTTCGAAGGTATGTGAAGTTCGCCAACATGCATTGGGGCAGCACGGCGGACACTTCCTTGCCCTAAAACCTGGCCTGAGGCTTGTGCCCAGTTGTGGGACATATATAGGCTGTAAATTTATGCGCTTAAGTGCGCGCTAGCGTGTGTGAGAGCACGCGTACGTGCTTGCGTGCGTGCGTGCGTACTTTATAGGTATTTATTTATAACAGGAAAACTTACAGCTTTTAATTAATACTATATGGTATATAATATAATTTAAAAAGTAAGCCTATTAAAAGTTTTCACAGATGAGTAATCGGTTTGGGTAAATACATGCAACATATAAGTAGATATAAGTTATACATTGATGTTGATTAGATTTAAGAGTTCAAGAGTAAATTGCTACTGAATTCAGATGTTATCAATTTGCAGATAGTAGTACCACTAGTAGAAAAGAGGTCAGCCTTATCACAGTCCTTAGAAAATTTATTAAATGAGTTACATGTTCTTAAGAAGAATGAGTTTCGCCTGTAATTTGATCTACATAAAGAAACATGTAAGGGATTGTAATAGCGCAATGAACGAGAGGGAACTGAGATATGTAATCTTTTTAATAAGTTAGGGCAGTCTAAACGATCTTGAGCAATTTTACTTAGTAGGACCAGGTCAGCTGTATAGCGCCTAGTTTGCAGCGGGAGGAGATGAAGATGAGAACACTGCAATTCGTAGCCTCCTTTGGATATATGAAATTTAGAACCTATATATCGAATGATTTTTTTTTGAATTGCTTCGATTTTGTTAATATATATTTTATATTGAGGATTCCATACTTGACACGAATATTCGAGATGGCTACGAACAAGAGAACAAAACAATATTTTCATTGATTTTAACTGACGGAATTTGCAACAAGACCTTAAAATAAAACCTAGAGCCTTTTATGCTTTATTAACGATATCTTCCACATGCTGATCAAAAAAAGCTTAGTACCAATAGTAACTCCAAGGTCCCTTATTTTGTATGATCGTACTAGTCGTTCACTTCAAGAATGCCGTTACCTCCCGCCGCGCCCCCTCATTCCGCGCTTCAAGCGTCGCCCTTTTAGTACCGATAGCAGCGTCGAAGTGTACTTACGTCCGTTTTTTATGCTCCCGTACGTTCTCTAGTTTGTTACTGTTTTTGCTGTTGTTTTTGTTACTGTTGATTTTTTGTTTTTGTTTCTGTTGATATTCGTTAATTTGTTCTGTTACAATCAGAAAATTTTTAATTTGATATATTTAAAATGTAAAATAAAACTATAAAAAAAATATTTTATTTTATCGAACACGTAATTATTTCATCATCATCATCATTCAAAAAATATTTTATTTCATCGAACACGTTATTATTTAACTTTATTGAAAACATGAATACTAAAAAACATAAACATGATGACTTTTTTCGTCTACGGTACCGTCAGCTGTGACGTCGTAACGGTCTACGACGGCAAACTCGAAATGAACGCGTAGTATTTATTTTTGAAATTTATTTCAATATGGGAGAGAAAAGTTTATCATGCCGAAAATATAATATACAGTATATATTACACTATTATTATAATATTCACTACTTTGTAGTGGTGTTGTAAGAATATCCACTAACCCCTAACGCCTATTGGGTGTCGTAAGAAGCGGTAGAGGAAAACAAAGCAGTAGATGGACAGCGGTATCTTCCTAATAACAACTAAAAAATAAAAAACAACGGTGCCAACTCTGCAAAACGTGGCAACTGTGGCAAATATCCCCCTATGAGGCAATCTATGGGAGAGGCGTATGTTCAGCTGTGAGCTTTAGTAGGCTGTAACGGTTATTAACTTTATGAATAGTGAAGTAAATAAGGGTCTTCTGTTGTGAGTTGATGGTGTATTAAAACTACTCCATATTATCGTCGGTTGGGCATTATAAGAAATAAATTGCGGTATTACTAACTTGTATAATAAAGTCCTCCAGACCGAATTTCGGTCACGGCTGGCAGGACAGGATTATTGTGCGCTAGTGTATGCGCAAGCACAAGTGCAATCTTAATTCCCTTACTCTCATAGTCTGATGGGACGGTAATCCGAATCGATCGGACAGAGATCAGAGCATGTCTTACAGTTTACGTGCTTTCCGGGGCGCGGGTGTGAAACACCGCCAACTTCCTGACTGTTACCGAGAATTATTAACAGGTTACCCAATAGTTATTTTTATCTGTCAAGAATTTGAAAAGCTTAACTTGATTTTGGCCCGATCCGGATTCGATCCCGGATCTCATGGTATAAAAATCGTATTTAGGACCACGAGGCAGTCAACCTTGTATATGCCAGGCTTACGTCAAGGTATAAGACGGTTGACACTGAGGTTGTTGATTTACCTGTATAACTTTTTTAAATTGAATAAGGGTGACAAACGAGCGCTCGGACAACCTGATGGTAAGTGGATGCTGTGACCCATAGACTTTCAACTAAGGATCAAAATGAATATGCGTTGTCACTTCCGAGGACTAAGATAGAGTGCCCCAATTTCAGTAAAATGGGTCTTCGGTTCTCTAAACTCACCATACGAAACACAGTATCATTGAGCTACTATTTTACGCTGGCATTCTGTTAGAAGCTATGTCCTACCCCGGTCGAGCCGACCCATTAATTAAAATTATCGATTACGCCCCCACAATGGGAAAGTTATTACGACACCCACTCGACAAAAAATAGCTTTTAATAAAGTAAAGCGGACTTTAAAGAACTAAAAAATATATTACCATTTCAAATTCTAAAGTCTGTGTTAAGATATAGTGCCCGACTAAGAAATATCGCAATTAAACAACATTAATTTTTTTATCCATTATTTTACCACTCTTAAAGGTGGATTTTTTTATAAAAACCAGAAATTCTTTTGTGCGTTCATGGACTTCAAATAAGCTTATGACCGAGTGGATAGGACCGTGTTATGGCGAGTACTGAACTCATTTCATAACGTTTCAGAACAGACGGACGGACAGCGGAAACTTAGTAATATGGTCCCGTTGGTTACCCTCCCCCCACTCCTCTTACCACAAATAATTATATTTCTAAAAACCCTAGGGTCAGTTTAGTGTGTAATCAATCGTGTTTATCAATTCTTAAATTCTCATTTGTACATTTGTTCGTACATAGATCATAATATCCAATGATAGACTGTTACAATGTTTCTGAAATAAAAATAACTTTGTGAATTGTGAATATTTATGCGTTATCTACCTTTTAGGTAGAAGTGCCAGGGCTGGAAGAGCTGGTAGAGCCTTTTCCCTGATTGCGGCGGAAGATGTCGCTCATCTTCTAGATCTACAGCTGTTTCTTGGTGCGGAACTCTTACAGCCTGGGCAGTCGTTTGGGAAGGACTGCCCCAGCGGCGTGTGGGGCACAATGCCTACTGGACAGCTAGAAATACGCCACCAGGATGTTATGGCTTGGGAGAAGAATAACTCGGAAATTGTATGCTTATTTATTTTATTTCTGAGGTTTACATAGTTGCGCAAAACTTATGTTCATCATTTTAAAACTAGTCATGTTAATATTCTTCATTAACCCTTCAATCCCTATAAAATTCCCATGCAGTCGCATGTGTCAGTCAAGTCGCATGCGACCGCTCGGTATTTGAAGTAGAATAAAATCTGAAGTAGTGTAAAAATAAAAATACATAGAGTAACTGACTTTTATTTAGACCAAAGGGCAGAAAATTTCGTATAGATTCTATAATGCCAAACTTCTTCATAGAAAAGCAGTCTCTAAGTATAAGTAATTATGGGTTAAAGTGCTGTGGGTGGGTGGGTGCGGTCGAATCCGACCGCTTGAATTTTGACGGAACCATTGAAAGGTTAAATTCGTAAGCAAGCTAGTTTTACATTGATGGTAGGCGGCTTATTAGTTTCTTTCTTCTTGTTTCTGTTACTTTTATGCTCTTTTTTCTTTAATAGACTAACTTTCATTTAGTTTCTGATCATAGATAGTCTGTTAGTTGTAAAGTAGAGTTTTGATGTCAGGAAGACGCGGCTCGTGTTTGTTCGCGCGGTTGGCAGCAGTACGTGCGGTGGCGAGAGCCCGCCTCGGCGGAGGCCAACAAGCGCGCCAAGGCCACGGCGCCGCCCACACAAGTGCACCCCTTCCTGGTCGACGACGCCACTGAGACCACCGTCGACCTGGTCAGCAAGATCAAGAACTACACGCCGAAAGGGGTAAAGTACTCATTTCCATAGATCCATCTACTGAAGCCTACCGAAGGTTCAGAGGATAGTTGCTACGCCTGATAACAACAGAGTTTATTTTTTGAGTTATTATCATCAGAAAGTTACTGCTCATGTCCTGTTTCACTTCGCTATGTTGCCTTTTAGGATATTAGGCATTAGGTCCCTACACTACACTTCGTGTATTTGCATATTTTTCGATATTGGTGTTAGAATTTATAAGTGGTAGAGCCACGCTGCGGCTACATTATGGTTGTAGCACGAATAAGTCGGCTCGACCGGGGAAGGACCACGCTTCCACACAATACCAGCGTAAAATAGCAGCTTAGTAATGCTGTGTTTCGTATGGTGAGTGTAGAGATACAGAGACCCTTTTTTAATGGAAACGTTGCATTCCGTCTTAGTACTCAGGGGTGACAACGCATCTGCGTTTTGATTTTTAATCGTGGATTAATGAAGTTGTCTATAGGCCACAGCATCCACGTACCATCAGGTGAACTGTGTGCTAGTTTGTCACCCTAATTTTATAAAAAAAAAAACTCATGGGCCGCAGAAACACAACAAATCAGCAATAATCTATACAAATTAATAAAATTGACATGTCTGTTTGTAATTTCATAATTTCGGCTTTTTACTAAATGCATATAAATATGAAAGTATGAATGAATATAGGTATGAATGAAATATAGGTATGGTACTTATAACAAAAAAAAACATTTAAAAAAATTGACAGACAGGTCTGTAAGTTTGTTTCGGCTAATCTCCGAAATGGCTGGACCAATTTTGACGGGACTTTCACTGGCAGATAGCTGATGTTTTAAGGAGTAACTTAGGCTTCTTTTATTTTAAAAAAATGAGTAGGGTTTCGTGCAAAAAAATTAAGACCCATGAAATCCAATCGTAATAAAATCTACGCGGACAAAGTCGCGGGAAACAGCTAGTATTGTATATAATCGAACGGATATTTAAGTCCTAAAATATTCAACGACGACCAGTATATTATGTCATATCATAATAGTGATTCTTTTGCAAACAATTTTTTCTATTGGATTTTTAATGATGTTTGTGTTATTTCAGACAATATTGGAATTGGGCGGCAAGAATGACTCACCAATGTTCTTAGCAATGAAGGCTAAGAGACGGGTGCATGGAAAGAAAGTACAGAAAGCCAGGGAAAACAAAAATTCCGAGGTATGGTATTGAGATCTCACCTTGTACACAAATGTAAAGTGAAGATACTGAAATAAAAACATGTCTTGTAAAATATTAAAAAGAACTTTAAAACAGAAAGAAACTGCAATTCACTAGGTGCTGTTCTTATCTGCCTAGAAATCCATCTGAGTTTGTATCACCCCCTTATCTATGCATATGCACAAGTAATGTATTTTATATTTATATTAAATATTTCGA
This sequence comes from Parnassius smintheus behrii, assembly GCA_036936625.1. Classification (NCBI taxonomy): domain Eukaryota; kingdom Metazoa; phylum Arthropoda; class Insecta; order Lepidoptera; family Papilionidae; genus Parnassius; species Parnassius smintheus. Next base: position 16,206,689 of record JAUPFT010000006.1, read on the forward strand.
CCCATTGAAATCACTACCTACAGAACATTGTTAAAAAATTCACAGAAATCCTAAAATAGGTCAACTTTTCATTACAAATAAATTTTCAGGTTTTTAATCAATGTACAGAACAGGAATTTTCACTAGTGATTGATATTTTACATCGTAGAGATTTTTGTAGATGTATTATGGCTGAAGTATAAATAAGTGGACTTGACCTGAAAGTTAACTTTGAAAGAAGCTATTTTTTGCTATTCCACGCCTAAATTACGTATTTTGCGTGTTTGCAGGAATATTGTAGTTTTTCGAACCATGATATCCGCTCGAAAAAGTTCATCATCATCATCATTACAGCCCGTCACAAGTTCACTGCTGAACAAAGGTATCCCCTAAGAAATGCCATAAAGCTGAAGCCTGACGGTCTCCGGAAAGGATCTCGGCACGCCGAGATATTTTGGCTCCCCTTCTTCTCTCATGCAAGTCTTGCATGGGAGACTGCCTGTAACACCCATTGTAAACTTATGCTTGTTAAAAGAACCATTTCCTGTAATAGTAACTATCTGGGCCTATGGTTTCTGTAGTCATACTCAACCTAGAAAGGACCATGCTTTCAAAGGCGTCCGGCTTAAAGTAGAAACATAAAGCTGCTGTACTTCGTATAGTAGATGACGAGAAACGTTGACGCTTTCTACTGATAACGTGGCATTCCATTTTAGTTCTTAGGGATAACAACACTTTTGTATTTTAGTTTTTAATCGAGCCGTGTCTGTGGGCTACTGTATCCAATTGAAAGTCATCCATCAGTTGCTCGTTTTTCACCTGTCACATATAATAAAATAATTCTATTATTATAATAACCCAAAATTTACATATACTGCATGTCTGTGAGATTAAATGAAGTATTTGATTTTAGATGGATAATATATTGGAGGACACAACCAATATCAAGTCAAGTAAAAACACTGAAAGCAATCAGTCTAAAAAGAAAGGAAAGAAAGAGGTTGTTCGTGATGAGAATTACATACCACACTTTGCCAGCGACCAACACACAGAAACTGGGTATTTTTTTAATATTTATAACAATACATGATTAAAACTACTTTTACGGATTTTATCGCGTTTATTTTTACTTCTTATTTTTAATTCCCGACGTTTCGGGCGCTTTCCAGCACCCATGGTCACGGGGGACTGAGATGACTGACGTCCCGATGTCATTGTTAAACCCGGAGTACCTTCAGCTTTTTTAATTATTGTTTAACAATGACATCGGGACGTCAGTCATCTCAGTCCCCCGTCACCATGGGTGCTGGAAAGCGCCCGAAACGTCGGGAATTAAAAATAAGAAGTAAAAATAAACGCGATAAAATCCGTAAAAGTAGTTTTAATCATGTGTAGTGTTCGCGTAAATATAAGAAATCATTATTTATAACAATAATAATAAACATTTATTATATTTATAAATTATAGGCTAACTAAAATCCAATCAGATGATGGTAATCGAACAGAAAGATGGTTGCAGATGAAAATATAACTGCATGGAATATTTACCGTGGCAACTTGTGCTCCAAGAGGTCGAACATTGGCGCGCGTTCCAGTCGCGTGAAATGAATACCGACTTGGAACGCGCGCCAAATTGTTCCTTGGAACGCTCAAACGTGAAACGGGCCGTTCCGTCTGGTGTCGGTTTGTTACCGCGTATCAAAGTAGCTAAGTATTGGCGCGCGCGCCGGTTGGTACGGTTGTTCTCATCATTTGTGTGTTGTGAATAACCAAAGTTGCCGTAAATTGATAAAGTTATATGGTTCAAAAGAACTGCTGTGAAATAGCAAAAGTCGTTTTTGTCATAATAAAGCGCTAAAAGAAGATGCATGGAGAGAATTATGAAACACTGACACTGGAACAGCTGCCGCTTAGTTGATATACTTGGAACATGTTCCGCGGAACGCACTGGTCGGCGCGGTTGTTCACGGCACGCGCGTCAGGAGCGCGTTATCGATACGCGGCTTTACGCAGTTTTTGTTCTGAATTGCCTTTCTCGTAATATACGTGTAGAAGTCTTTAGATGGTATGTATGGATGGATGGTATTAGATTGGTAAGAACTTGCACTGGCTTAAACGTTCACCCTGTTGAGTGTCCTTATTACTACTAAGAAATCGAATGGCATTTGTATAATATCAAATGTATACGTAGGATTGTTCGGAACACAGTTCTAAGACTTTACAGTTGGGAAACGAATGTACTTATGCAGAGCAACTGCGCGCAACTGCGAGGCAGGGGGCGGGCCGACCTTGTGCTATCGCACTTCAATGAGTCTGATAGACAATACATGCGGTTGGCGCGATTAAGAGCCGTTGCCGAAAAATAATATATATATATATATATATATATATATATATATATATATATATATATATATATATATATATATATAATATTTATACGTGGTAGAGCCATGCTGCAGTTATATTAGTAGTATAGTTGTAGCACGAATGGGTCGACTCGACCGGGACGGGACCACGCTCTCACAATACCGGCGTGAAATAGTAACTTAATGCTGCTGTATTTCGTATGGTGAGTGTAGAGAACCGGAGACCTTTTTTACTGGAAAAGAGGCATTTCATCTTAGTCCTCACGGGTGACACGCATCTGAATTTTGATTTGTAATCGAGGATAGATGTGGATGTCTATGGGCCGCAACAACCACTTACCATCAGGTGGCTCGTTTGTCACCCTATCCTATAAAAAAATTGTGAATTACTCTTATAGTTGTATGAGTTAGTTAGTTAGTAATGTTTGCCTCATTTTTTTTTTTGTTGTTGATATACTTGTTTATCCGAATACGAAATGAAATTTAACAATCAAAAACCGAAAATATCTATAAAAAGAAAAGGTCACGGAAATATTTGGCAGTGCAACACTTTTAAATGTGTTTTTTCTTATAGTAATAAAAAATGTCCTTGTTCAATAAATGTTTTTAACTTATTTAACATTATGTATATACTTATAGTACATACATAATGTTGATAAATTATTACTATAATATGCAAAATTATTTATTTCCATTTTCGTGGAAAGCCCTAGCATATACGCTAGCCACACCTACGCGGGTAGCGGCATCGCCTAACATCAAAGGTGTTTCACAACTGTAAGGCCTAAACTGTGGTTCGGAAACTTCACTAGTGCGGTTTACGCCTCGGCCGTTGATCGAACCGTTTCTATGACCACAAATGTTAAGAATATATAGGTATAAGAAGAAGAAGCCTTGTTTCTTGGGTTAATCACGTTCCATTACACAGGATGGCAGTAAACTTCGCTGTGGGTGCTTCTTCGACTGAATTAGAGCTGGGTGCCGACAGTAGCGAAGGTGTTCGGTCTCGTAAGGCGCAACTCCGCTGGGACCGCAAGAGGAAGAAGATGGTGCATTTTGACCCTGTATGTATTTTTAAAGCTTTCCTAATTGCTATTATTTGGATTTATGATTCAATAAAACAGGAAAACCATATCGTCCAAATATCCACTACCCCATATCGTCCCATAACTGAGCCATGCTGCTGCTATATTAAAAAAAATAACAACATGATAAAAAATTAAAATTATAAAAGTACTGCTGTGGTCAATCCCTTTGCCAAGCGTGGCTACTATTCGTGGTAACAATTAATTAAAAAAAAAACTACTAAACATCTTCAATTGAAATTTGAAATTAAAATTAAAAAAAAATTGAAAATTATCTTCAAAGTGAAAACCAAACCTTCCATTTAATTTAAGATTCTTTAAAGCTCTTATGAACGTCTACATCCGTTTACCGAACCGGCGTCGATTTCGACTTTCAAGAGTTTTTATCATAAAATACTGTAATATACACAATAATAACGAGAACCGGTGTCGCCGGGAGCACGCATACAAGCGGTTATTTCGTATTATCACTACTAGAAACCCAATTCGATCATTGGTCATACAAGTTTCAATTAATAAATGTTACAAACTCATTTTAACATTACACAAAATCTGACTTTGTTCCAAGGCAATAACAGCGGATTCGCAACGAACCTCACAGACCGTCCCTTTCTGAAAAGAAAGAGAATGAATAACTGTGTTAGCAGACTGAGCGAATTCGCACATTTTAGACTTTTGATCGATGTTCACTTGTTTGATGTTCGCAATCATCATTCAAAAAGGAAATCGTTTAAATTTTAATCATATTTATTCGTAGTGTGAAAATTAATTGCAAATACAATCGCAGTAAGATGCGTAACATCATATTCGTCTTTACGTTTAAGCAAACTAGTATATAATGGTATCACAGCTAAGGATGTAATCTTGTTTAGTGATTTATCGGTAACCGGTAACCACCGGTAAAACTTGATTATGTACATATAGTTTGAAATATTTCAATAATATTTGCTATTTTTGTTTTAAGAGTCGACAGCACTTCAATGAGGGTTTTCTGAAATGTTCCCCGTGAGATGGCAGCGCTGTAGTGTCAGGTCCAACTACCTGTCAAAACACTTACACGATTTATATTTTTCGATCATTTTTTTGGTTTATTTATCCTTAAAAACGTTACAAACAGAATATTGTTTTCCAAAATGCCACAGTGTTGTGCAGTGCCTATGTGTGCAAATAAAAAAGGAGGGCATAAGTTCCCTACAGAAGATAAAAACCGATTAAAACAGTGGCTTGTAGCCATTCGCAGAGATAAATTTACTCCAACGAAAAATAGCCTCGTTTGCAAAAGCCACTTCACAAAGGATGATTACCAGCTACCGAAGGACTCAGTATTAGAAAAACGTAAGAATATTTTGTACTTATTTATAATGATAAGCTTCAGTTAAGTCACCTTGATTATATCTGTGCGCGACTAACCTTCAATGATGTAGTGTAAACGTTTTTTAGTACTTGCCTTATCAAAAATGATTTCATTATGACATTATATTTATTGAATTATTATTCCAGCCAGGCCTGTGTTGAAAAAATGTGCAGTGCCAAGTCGATTCCCATGGATTGACCAAAATTCTAGTTTGCATCAAAAAAAGAAGGAGCGGCATCAAAGGCGTTTGGCGCGAAATGAAAGGAAAATTAGTGTCCAAGTACACATAAACAATGAAAAAGAGAAGGATGACACCTTCCTCATGGAAACTACAAACTTTTTCGAAGTAGAAATTGAATTCGAGAAGAAACAGAATGATGTTGGTATCCAATGTGATTTATGTGGAAGTGATAATCTCAAAACACTTAAAGAATGTCTTCAAAATGAAAATAAAAATAAAAAATCTTCAATTGCAAATGTGCTAGATATAACCAATGCGGCCGAAGTACAGTTTTATACTGGTTTCCAAGATTATGAACATATCAAATTCATATTTAGTATTTTTGGAGATGAAGTAAATTGTTTAAAATATTATCCTCAACTGAAAACATTGAAGGTGCCGTTTCTAAACCCTTGTGATCAATTCCTTCTAGTGTTAATTAAATTACGCCGGAACATGCTATTTACAGAACTCTCCTTTCGATCGAAGATTAATAAAACGGTACTAAGTAACATTTTCATAACATGGATCAATTACTTATATTGTAAATTGAAAGAGTTAAATGTTTGGGTGCCAAAACAATGCATAGATAAAAATATGAAATACTATGGCAAGATTAATCCATGCACTGTGATAGTAGATTGCACGGAAATAAAAATAGAGAAGCCCAAAAATCCACTTACACAACAGCTTACATATTCCACTTACAAATCAGCAAATACTCTAAAAGTTTTAATTGGGATTTCAGCATCAGGCTGCGTTACATTTGTATCCGATGCATATGGTGGATCTACGAGTGATCGTGAATTGTTTGAAAAATGTGGACTTATTGATAAACTTGAACCTAATGATATCATTTTTAGTGACCGTGGCTTTAATGTACAAGACCTAGTGTGCCATAAAGATGTTACAGTTAATGTGCCAGAATTTTTAAAAAATACTGATGGACAATTTGAGACTTCTCAACTGACAAGGTCAAAAAATATATCTTCAGAACGGATACACGTTGAAAGGGTCATTGGTTTGGCTAAAACTTTTAAGATCTTAAGCGGCAAGTTGGATTCAAAATTGGTGCCTTTAGCAGATAGAATAATATTTGTATGTTTTATGTTAACCAATTTCAAAAATAATATTATAAAGTAAAATATGTTTTTTTCAATTTTATTTAATTGATGTCGCTTTTAACAGTACTGTATTAAACATACTTTATTAAATAATAACAAGAATACAAAATTAAACTTTGTTCTAATTTCTATCACATAGAATCTTACAATATACTATAAAAATATATTAACAATCATACATATTTTTTGCTATCTTTGGCAACATAAATTGAAAAAAGAAAGCTTTTACTCGAGGGATTATAATATTTTGTATAAATGAATCATTTTTTTTTAACATTTATTATTTTTTCATCAACATTAGTCCATATAAATAAATCACAACAATCTCTTCCTGTGACAAGTAACTGCGTTTGGATTTGGTAATAATAGTTGCTTGTTTCTTTCAGTTGCAAATCATGCTCTAAATGGAAATAATTGTTGGATCCAATCATTTCATCCTTTATGGAATATGGACATTTAACTTCTAAAATTTTGTTATCTCCAATTAATCCATCAGGAGAAGCGCCAATGAAAGGGTACTGCACAGAAACATATAAACCACAGCGTTCTACTTTTTTTCCAGTTTTCCCCTCATATGCTTCAATTGCTGTGGTTTCCATAGACTTGCCCCATTCTAAGGCCGTGCTTACTATTTTCTTATTACATATAAGGCTTTGTGCATACTTTTCTTGGTCCTTTTTAGCAGTAAATTTACAAATCTCACCGACTCTTGAAGCAGTCACTCGAAAAGATCGTTCTGTATGCAAAAACTTTGTCTTCGTCTGATTTTTAGTTTTCTTTTCAATTTCCTTTGCTGAGTCAGGTGTAACCTGTTAGGGGCAAAGGATAAGGAAAGTATGAAAGTATAAACCTAAACAAACATCTACAATCCCTATGCAAGTGCAATTAATATTGATGATTACATAATATACTAAATAATAAAAAAATATAGTAGCTACAACTTCTCATGATTCACCACCTCGCTTGCTACAGTACAGTCAATAAGATTGTACAAGTCGTAGCTACTATAATAAATAAATTCATCTGGAATAAATGGCTTACAGATATTTTATTAAGAATAAGTTGATGATGTAAAGGAAAAGGTAGGTAATCATGGTCATGTATCACATCTTGCATGTTTGCACTGTCCAAAATTCCACATAATCCTATTCTTTTTTGTGACAATGAGCAGTAGTTAATGACTTTATTTCTAACTGTTGTAGCCCATTCTTTTCCCTGACTGATAAAGGACTGTGGTCTTGGATCATAGCACACACTTCTTTTCTTTTTTTTTGCAAACATTATATTCTGCTATTTCATATGAAAGGTTCTCTGCTTTTTTCGGCGAAACATCAAGTTTATTTTTTTTAGGTACATGCCATACTTGTTTTTTTTGTGTTGGAGTCATTTTAATTAACCATATATTCTGCTCTCGGAATTTGAGTATAGCATAGCACAAAACTGACACATGCTTGCAAATGGCTTTTGGTCCTTTCCCTGCTACACATTCACACACCGATTGTATAATAGATCCACTTCCATTACATATGGCAATGGAAGCAAAATAAGTGAGGGCTTTTGTATTTTCAGAATGGACTTGACCTTTGAAAAATATATGTGTACTAGTATTTGCGGTCACTAATGCGAGTAGGTAGTTATTTTGCAGCATATTATAACCTCTTCTGTGCACTGCAGAATAATCTGACATTCCTATGCCGTCTTTATACAATTCAAGGAAATACGTATTTATGTTAATAATGTCAAAATTGGGTAAAACTGTTTTTGAATCTACACTTTTGTATAACTTTTCTTCTGGCCATTCTATTACATAATTAATCTCACTTAAGAGATGAGAATTATCATTTTCATTTGATTTGAAGTTGTTGTTTCTGTCATAGTCATTTAGCCTGGAATATATAATATACATTAATCAACAACAACTCACTAAAACACAAATAACTTCAATTTAGTAGTTAAAAAAAAAACAATCAAATTGTGGAAACAAATAGAAGTAGATTATGTTTACCTTTCAATGAGCTTTTCTTTAGTACCAGTGACTTTTGCGCCTCTCTTTTTGAGCTCAATTTTCAGTTCGGCAACCTTTCTTTGGCCGTAATCCATAATAAAATCAATAACTCTTCCAAATACATAAAATTTCACTAAAAAAATAATACGTTCGGTAGGAATCTGTGCTATCTGACAGCTGTTTGGACCTGACGCATACGAAGCACCGCCTGGCGGCAAAAAAAGTATCGGAAACCCTGATTAGTTTTGTACAAACTTTTACTAAAAGATATATACTAAAGTATTCAATCTATAATTTATATGCAATGAAAAAATGTGTATAAAATCAATAAACATATTGTTATCCATTGTATGATGTTGACAATTTTGAATTTTGCTTCAGAAAATACAAGACAAAAACAAAATGTATTGCAAAAAAAAAATCCATACTTTTCTATTTTAATGAGAAGATCTGTCCAGCTTTCTAGATGACTACACTGCTGAACGGATTTTGATAAAATTGAAATATGTAGTGTGATGTGTGGTAGAGTTAAAAAGGTAAACTATCACAGCTAAGTAGGCTTTACAAATTTGGTCTTTATTGGCTGTTAAGGAGAAATATTAAAAATACTACCACAAATGACTTATAGCAAGATCCTCCGTTATGCCGAAAATATTGCAGCATTCATTTTGAAATAAATATATAGTAAAGTTGAGGATTTAATTAAGTACTATTTTAGACGAAAACACGATTCCGTAAAATTTTCTCGATAGAAAAAAATCCAAAGTTACCTTCAAACTGAACAATTAACCGCTGTTATTTATAAAATACTTTAAATTAGATCATGAAACTGCATACTGACTGAACTAACTAAAGCAGGGCTTATGTTTTTTTTTAATTATCATTATTTTCACTGTAAAAAGAAATTACCTAAACTATCAGCGTCTTGAAGCTTGATTCCTGCCGCCCGGTTTGTCTCGCTTTGGAACGGGGAAGTTGCGTCACTTACGATCAGAACACACATTACGCAACAGGACGACGTAAAATTAAAATGGGAAATAACCGCAATAAAAATAAGAAGCGACTAGGTTGGCGTTAAGAAACAGGCATAAATATGATAAACCTAATGAAATAAGTGTCTAACAACCTATCTACTTACAGTATTATTGATTACAAACATGTCGGTATATAGCATACGACGCGCGGGCAAGTGGGGACGAAATTAAAATTTGAGCTGACTTACTATATCCCCTTAAACGATTTAATAGACATTTGTCAAGATTTATGTTTGCCGAAAATTTTCAAATTATCGTGAAATTGCATTGTCCTTCAAATATTTTTTGTGATATATCAATAAGAAGTCAGTCAAAAAAAATATTATTTAAGCCTTCCGTGGCTTCTATCCATATTTCTATGTTCGGATCTCCAGGAAAACTACAAAAATGGTTTATGTAAATAAAAATATGTGAGTAACGATCCAAGAGCAAGTCTTATCCGACACTATTCCGATGATATCCTGGACGTCAGTCTGAGCGAGATTAGAATGGCTCTCCACCACCTTAAAAACGGAATTACAGCGGAGCTTCTGAAAGCGGGTGGAACACCGGTACTTGAAGTCCTTCAGAAGCTCTTCAATTCCGTCCCATGGTGGCACTACTCCGGAGGCGTGGAGCAGAAGCGCGGTGGTCTTGTTCTTTAAGAAAGGCGACAACGCTCTATTGAAGAACTACAGACCGATTTCCCTTCTGAGCCGCGTCTACGTGCTGTTTTCGAGAGTCATTACGAATCGTCTCGCACGCAGACTCGACGACTTCCAGCCTCCCGAACAAGCCGGTTTCCGAAAAGGCTTCAGTACCATAGACCACATAAATACCCTGCGGCAGATTGTACAGAAGACCGAAGAGTACAATCTGCCACTTTGCCTGGCATATGTGGACTATAAGAAAGCCTTTGATTTCGTCGAAATTTGGGCGGTGCTACAGTCCCTTCAGCGGTGCCAAGTTGACTGTCGGTATATCGAAGTGCTGAAGTGTTTGTACAGTAGGGCTACGATGGCTATCCGAGTACAGAACCGGAGTTCGAAACCTATCCAACTGCAGAGAGGTGTAAGACAGGGTGATGTTATATCCCTGAAACTCTTCACCGCTGCGTTGGAAGACGTTTTCAAGCTACTGGACTGGAAAGGATACGGTATTATCAATGGCGAGTACACACCTTCGATTTGCCGACAATATAGTCCTTATGGCAGAATCGCTGGAGGACCTTAGTACTATGCTCAATGACCTCAATGGTGTATCCCAACGGATAGGTCTTAAGATGAACATGGACAAAACAAAGATCATATTTAATGTCCATGCCGGTAGTTGTTGGGAGCACTATGCTCGAAGTTGTTGACGAGTACGTTTACCTGGGACAAATAGTCCGACTAGGTGACTGTCACGCCAGACACGGACCTCGATGACACTGAGGTCATCAGCATGAAAGAGATTGAACGTGCGATTCGAAGTTTGAAATGCGGTAAGGCTGCGGGACTAGACAGAGTTACTGCTGAAATGATCAAGTACGGTGGGCCTCGCGTCTGGGACAGCTTTCATCTGCTGTGCAATTTGTGCTGGCGGACGGGAGATGTCCCGGATGATTGGCGATCCGCGGTCATTGTGCCTTTATATAAAGGTAAAGGTTCACATTTTGACTGCGGGTACTATCGGGCGATCAGCTTGACCAGTTTAGCAAGTAAAGTTTACTCGAAGGTTTTACACTTAGGATGCGAGAGAAATCGGAAAGATTCTTATGGGAGGCACAATGCGGATTTAGACCTGGAAGAGGATGCACGGATCAAATGTTTTCTCTCCGCATGATCACGGAGAAGCTTCTGAATGTTAACCAGAGGATTTTCTGTGCTTTTGTGGATCTGGAGAAAGCATTTGATAAGGTTATAAGGAGGAAAATGTGGGAACTGTTGCCGGGATATGGTGTGGATGGTCGATTGTTAAGGGCTGTGCGGTCACTTTACTATGACTGTAAAGCCCGTGTGCGGGTAGGGCATGACCTGTCACCCATGTTTAGCGTCCAAGCGGGCGTAAAACAGGGTTGTGTCATGTCTTCCTGGCTGTTCATACTGTATCTCGACAGCTGTTTACAGAAGCTGAAAAATAGCTGTTTGGGTGTGAAATTGGGTGACATAAAAGTTAATTGTCTGCTGTATGCTGATGATGCAGTGCTTATTGCACCATCAGAAGCAGAACTGCAGGCATTAGTCACGTGTATGAAAGAGGAATGTGAAATTAAAGGTCTCCGTTTGAATGCTAATAAAACTAAGGTTCTGGTATTTGAAAAGTACGAAGAGAGAACGAAATGTGAAATATGGGTAAATCAGGAATGTCTAGAACAGGTAAATGAAATTGTATACTTGGGGAGTGCTTTCAGCCGGGATGGAAGATGTGATTTAGATGTGGATAGGCGTGTTGCTGCCGGAAACAAAGTCAATGGTGCCCTGAATGCATTAGTAAAAAGGCAAGGCGTGGTGAAGAGTGCACGCCTTGCAATACATAACGCAGTGTTGGTACCGACTTTGTTATATGGCAGCGAAACCTGGGTATGCCAGAAGAAGCATAAAAGCAAGTTGAATGCAGTGGAGATGCGATCTCTTCGTAAAATGTGTGGCGTTAGCATAGCCGACCGAAAGCGAAACGAAGAGATTCGCAATATGGCAGGATTGAAAGATGACCTTATCACAAAAATTGATAGGGGCGTACTCCAATGGTTTGGGCACGTTGAACGAATGAGTGAAGACCGAATGGTGAAGAAAATATATAGAGCGAAAGTAAATATTAAAAGGTGTCGAGGTAGACCGAGACTAACTTTCGAAGACCATGTGAGCAAATTGCTCGAAGAAGAGAGGGTCAAGAGTACTCGGATACCTAGACGTGCATGTATGAAGAAGTTAATGAACCTGAAAGAAGCGAAAGAGGTATGTAAGGATCGTGACACTTGGCGATCTGTTCTCTCTGGCTACCCCGTTAGGGATTGTGCGTGAAGATAAGTAAAGTAAAGTAAGGTAAGTCCAACTTCGACCGAGAGGTCAATCGATGGATTCAACTCGGCTGGGCAGCGTTCGGGAAATTACGACGCATCTTCTCGACAGGTATACCTCAATCTCTGAAAACTAAAGTGTATAACCAGTGCGTGTTGCCAGTGATGACTTACGGATCTGAGACGTGGTCCTTCACTGCTGGCCGTATGGGGCCGCTCAAGGTCGCTCAGCGAGCTATGGAGAGGGCTATGCTCGGAGTTTCACAGCGTGATAGACTCAAAAATGAGGATATCCGCAGTAAAACCAGAGTGACCAACATAGCCCAACGGATTAGTAAGCTGAAGTGGCAATGGGCCGGCCATATAGCTCGAAGAACCGATAACCGATGGGGAAGAAAGATTCTCGAGTGGCAGCCTCGTACCGATAGGCGTAGTGTAGGGCGACCCCCCACTAGATGGAGTAACGACCTGGTAAGACATGCAGGAAGTCGATGGATGCAGGTGGCTCAGGACCGTGCTTTGTGTCATTACTTGGGGGAGGCCTATGTTCAGCAGTGGACTTGTGAAGGGCTGTAATGATGATGATGATGATGAAATAAAAATATATCATAACTTATCTAAAAAAAAGTACCCATAGCAGTAAATAGTACAGTATTGGTAGGCCAACACTAGGCAAGAGCAAAATCGGAAGAAAAGTATGAAAAATACATATTAAAAAATATTTTTCTTTACTTGTAACACAAATTGGTTCTACCCAACCTTTTTAGGTGATTGAGCGTGAAGTGAACATACATTATGTAGTAATGATACGTAACCAGAAGATTGAATCTAAGATCTTATTGAAAATTTTCAATAAAGGGAATAAAATTACAATTTAATTTAAAAAATTGTATAACAATTTGTTTGTAAGACATTAAATTACTATTTTCCATCGTTTTTGGTCGCATCTATTTAGCATATCATTATACAATTTTAAAAGCGACGATATTTCCCGGTTTACCGGTATCAGTAAAATTTTATTACATCCCTAGTACTTTTGTTTTTACATATCAATATTTCTTTAATTTTAATTCTAATATTCATAAAATATAAATAGTTTCGACTTTCGACTTGGTGGTGGAAGGACATACTACACTTTTATTTAAATTCCACATACGGCTGTTTTTCCGACACGTAATTATCGTACAAATCGGCATTTTTGAAATAAATTGCACCCAGCAACGCTTGACGCAAAAATTGGGCAACAATTTTGATATAAAAAAAGAGATAAGTTGAGATTTATAAGTGTCAATTGACATGTTAGTGGCTACACGGGCGACGCCCACTCTGCCGTTCTATTGTGTATGTATTACAGTATTCTATGGTTTATATCACATACTTGTTGGTGAACGAAAACATCATGAGGAAACCTGCATGTCTGAGAAATAAAAATAAATTATTTCGAAGACATGTGAAGTTCGCCAACACGCATTAGAGCAATGAGCGGTGGCCTGTACCCAGGAGTGGGACGTATATAGGCTGTAACCTTATGGTTTTTATTGTTACGAGAGGTTATATTATAAGAGTAGTATCTGAGTAGAGTAACTAGAGTAATGTTTGTTAATTGTTCTTAAATTAGAGACACACACACACACACACACACACACACACACACACACACACACACACACACACACACACACGCACGCACGCACGCACGCACGCACACACGCACACACACACACACACGCACGCACGCACGCACACACGCACACACACACACACACACACACATACACAGACACACACACACACACACACACACATACACACGCTGTAATCTATCACTCTTTCTGACACAGCTAATTTCACTCACAATGCATTTCAAAGCTTACCGTGTTGTTCATAGAATTAATTTTGACTTGCAGGACGGTGGTCGCAAAATGATCCGAACGGAGAGCGGCGGGCGAGTGCCCGCGACGTTCCGCAGCGGCCGCTACGATGAGTGGAGAAAGAGGAACGCACAGCACGACGACGACGATGACGATGACGACAAGAGGCACGACGCGAACAGAATGAAGCCAGGTATGTCTTTTTATAGAATGTATCAAACGAGCACAGTCCACCTGATGGTTAGTGTACGCTGCCGTCCATAGACATCTACATCTATCCTCGATTAGGGATCAAAATGCAGATGCCTTGTCACCCCTCTTGATACGCCTGAATAATTGAAGTGCCCCTCAGAAGACACCATCTCGAGCCATCTTCACAAGCCCGCATGGTATTCGTTTATAAGCAGCCCTTTGATCAAACATATTTTTATCTTGTTTTAAGTCGGCTATAACTTGACTTCCTTGCCGTCCCAATTTACAAATATAGATCTATTGACATAGATCTGGCTACCTCTGGTTGAAGTTTCGTTATTTTAATTGTAATATAAATCAAAATAAGATATTTTGATTTATATTACAATTAACAAATTGTTGACACGGCGAGGTAAAAGACATATAATATCACGACGGTCTATGCAACAACGTTGTCGAATGCGGACGGACGGGATAATATATATTGACATGTTTACGACAAACCACCTTTTTACTTGAGGCCCGCACTCATAATATTTGTCGTACAAAAATATTTCGTATTTAACTATAAAAATTATACTATCTTATGTAGATGTAATATTTGATATCCCCCACCAGCTTATCGAATAGGAGACATTTTTATAGTATGTGCGCAAGGATCTACCTCTTAGTCAGTACAAAAATAATAAACTCGTGTCCTCGGTCTCCGTAGGCTCCGCAGCGCCTATGTATGGCAAATATTGGTGCCGTGTACGGGCTAATAAATCTTACGCTCAGCAGATGTCGCTGGTTGGGACTTAGGTCATTGTATGTATTATCACATATGTATTACACAAATTAATCTCAACACTTTTCTAACAAGTAAACGTCCCCCGCCATGAAATCTGTAAATTAGTGTGCCACAGTGGCGCCGGCCCGCTGGCAGAAAATCGTGAACCATTCCTTCATTGGCTTTATTAGCCTTTCCTCGAATAGTAATAACGTGATCAGAATATAGATCTTGGCAGGACTTAAACGTATGGAGTGTAGAAGTAAGGAGTACCAACTCCCATAGTAGTATAGTTGAAAAAATGTCCACCTGTAAGCAGTAAATAACAGCTCAAAAACTCTCCACAACAGCGCTGGAGTAGCTACTGGGGTGAAATGAACTTAGCAGTTGTCGACGGTTTAAGTGTGCTGCTAAACTGCTCAGTAGCTCTAAAATCTATAATAATTTTATTTAGTAAATATAACCTCGAAAAAGTCATCTATCCCACTAATATTTTCGGTGCGTTCTTTAAGGTGGATGCGTCGACCGTCCGCCCATACATTTTTTAACCAAAATATACACTAAACACAGACACTCTTTCTTTAAAACTAATCATTTTATCACTTCTCTACAATGAAATGTGTACGCCTCTGACATTTATAGGTAATAACTTACATTATATACCGAGAAAAACAATAATGAAATCCCGGAAAAATTTGACACTTCTTTAGTAGTGTGCGTGACTTTTGACAAGCAAACGAAAGGCGACGTTTAAACATTGGCACGCTAGATGGCATCCAAGTGATCTTAAATAATTCTGATAAATCAATATCTTAAGTTCAATAATTGGTTAATTTCCTTTCCAACCGTTAATAAACCGTATAAAATAACATAAAACTAATGACCTTAGACACCTATGTTTTTTGTAAACAATTTTTACTTATTATCGTTGTGTGGCATACCAAAAGTCGTAGGTAAAGCGACGTTGCCGTCCTTTCTGACAACAAACTGCCGTAGACAGAGAAGTCTACGGTACTAACGTATTCCTGACCTTGAATTGACGAAACAAAAGCGTTGCCAAACTTACGTACGTTCACTTGTTTGACTTGTATTAAATTTTTTTTGTGCTGAACCCTTGTGGCCAGGAACAGATTATAGAAAAAGGCACACTGGTTGCTACTTGTGAGGAAGTGGATTGGTTACGTCGGTGCCAATATCTATCGACTGGGACCCCCAGCAAGGATGCACAAACGTGAGTGAGCACACTTTTAGAAGACTGTCGCAGCGTTCTCAACCCGAATGAAATGGTCAAAGCGAAGAAGTTGTTACTCAAGTATGCCGATGTATTCTCATCAAACGATGCTGACATAGGAAAGACTGGCTTAGTTCAACACAAAATAAACACAGGTGAAGAATTGCCTATCCGTCAGCGGCCAAGAAGATTGCCGGTAGCACGTGAAAAGGAAGTGGAAACCATGATTGAGGGAATGGTGAAGGATGGTGTTATTGAACCTTCATCTAGTCCATGGTGTTCGCCCGTGGTACTGGTAAAGAAGAAGGATGGCAGCATGCGGTTTTGTGTTGACTACCGCCGTCTGAACGACGTTACAAAGAAGGACAGCTATCCCTTGCCAAGAATTGATGACACGCTGGACATGCTTACAGGAGTAAAATGGTTTAGCACGCTGGATCTAAAAAGTGGCTACTGGCAAGTTGAAATTGACTCTAAGGACAAGGAGAAAACTGCGTTCTCGACGGAAAAGGATCTGTGGCAATTCAAAGTAATGCCGTTTGGGTTGTGCAATGCTCCAGCAACGGTTGAAAGGCTGATGGAGCTTGTACTTACTGGACTAATTGGCGATGCCTGTCTGGTCTACTTGGATGACATCATCATCGTGGGCCGTACGTTTGAGGAACACCTTCAAAACCTGGAACGCGTGCTCATGAAGATTCAGAGTGCCAACCTCAAGTTGAGTCCGAAGAAATGTTCACTATTCAAACGGCAAGTCAACTTTTTGGGGTATGTAGTGTCGGAAGAAGGTATTCGTACGGATCCGGAGAAAATCGCCGCTGTCAAAGATTGGCCGGTTCCAAAAGACAAGACGCAGGTTAGAGCATTTTTGGGTTTGTGCTCCTATTACCGGCGATTTGTGAAGAACTTTGCAGATATAGCCAAACCTCTGCACAAGCTAACCGAGGAGAAGCGACATTTCTGCTGGGATGAAAATTGCAATATCGCATTCCAGGAGCTCAAGGACCGTCTGTGCAAAACACCTATTTTGGGATACCCTGATGCAAGCAAAGAATTTATATTTTTAGTTGACACAGACGCAAGTGATATAGGACTTGGCGGTGTGTTGTCTCAATGGTGACCAAAAGGTCGTGATAGCGTACTTCAGCAAGTCATTGTCAAAACCGGAAAGGAACTATTGTGTCACAAGACGCGAATTGCTAGCAGTAGTAGTCATTACAGCATTTTAGAAAATATCTTCTGGGGCGGAAATTTCACTTACGAACTGACCATGCTGCACTAAAATGGCTATTGCAGTTTAAAAATCCAGAAGGACAAGTTGCGAGGTGGATTGAACTACTGCAGGAATATGACTTTGAGATCGAACTTCGGAGCGGGAAATCTCATGGCAACGCAGATGCATTGTCAAGAAGACCTTGTCCTGAAGATTGCAAACATTGTACTAGGCAAGAGAGTAAGGAACTGGTATCCGTGAGGATGTTCAGGGCAGACCACCTCAGCAACGAGTGGAAGGACAGCTTACAACGTGCACAGCAGGAAGATCCGGACATCAAGCTGATTCTGGAATGGATGAAGGCCAGTGCTCCTAAGCCCAAGTGGAGCGACGTCTCAGCGATGAGTTCGACCACTAAAAGCTATTGGGCCCAGTGGGACAGCTTGCTGCTTCAGGATGGAGTTCTGTGCCGTAAATGGGAAAGTGTTCGGGGAGACAGCTGTCATTTGCAAATGGTTGTCCCTAAAGCTAAAGTACCGGATGTTCTACAGCTGTACCATAATGATTATTCAGGAGGCCATCTGGGAGTTAAACGAACTCTACTGAAGATCCGAGAACGGTTTTACTGGGTCCACTGTCGAAACGATATCGAGGACTGGTGTCGCAAGTGTACAAGTTGTGCGGCTGTAAAGGGACCTCAGACTCGTAGTAAAGGTGCATTGAAGCTGTACAATGTTGGTGCACCATGGGAGAGAATAGCCATTGACGTGGCGGGGCCGTTTCCGGAGAGTGAAAGCGGTAACAAGTATTTCATGGTTGTGATGGATTACTTCACTAAGTGGCCAGAAGTTTTCGCCATTCCAAATCAAGAAGCTTCAACAGTTGCAGATAAACTAGTTCATGAAGTCTTCTGTCGTTTTGGAGTACCTTTAGAGATTCACAGCGATCAAGGAAGGAATTTTGAGTCTCAAATATTCCAGGAAACTTGCCGAGTTATGGGTACTCATAAAACAAGAACGACTTCTTATCACCCGCAATCTGATGGAATGGTAGAACGATTTAATCAGACATTGGAGAGGTACCTAGCAAAAGTTGTAGACAATCGGCAACGAGATTGGGACAAGCACATACAACCGTTTTTGTTTTCATATCGAAGCGTTGTTCACGAAAGTACATCAGTGACACCAGCTTTCGCAAACTTTGGGAGAGAATTACGGCTGCCTGCGGACCTGATCACCGGGATACCCACCTGATGCTCCACGCAGTATAACCGATTATGCAAATGACTTGCGGAACAAAATGAATGACATTTATGAGCACGTCAGACAATCGGGCCAGCAAATGTCTGAGAAAATGAAAACCCGGTACGACCGCAAAATGAACAATAAAGGGTTCAACGAAGGTTCATTAGTGTGGTTGCACAATCCAGTCCGCAGCAAAGGGAAATCTCCTGAGCTTCAAGCTAAATGGGACGGCCCGTACCGGATTGTAACCAGGATCAACGATGTGACCTATCGGATACAGAAAGGCGCAAGAGGGACTCCTAAGATCGTCTATGTGGATCGCTTGGCGCGTTATTATGGAACCAATAATGCTCGGGACGAGCATGTCTTAGGAGGGGGCAGTGTTGCGTGAATGAGTCAACTAGCGCCATCTAGTGTCAGGAACGAGAGCGAGGGGAGCTTTGCAGAAAATGACATCACAAATCCGAAGAACTAAGTTTCTAGAAAATCTACACTCGAACACTCGTCGCTTTGCGCGCATTTACTT
Source organism: Parnassius smintheus behrii (assembly GCA_036936625.1). Classification (NCBI taxonomy): domain Eukaryota; kingdom Metazoa; phylum Arthropoda; class Insecta; order Lepidoptera; family Papilionidae; genus Parnassius; species Parnassius smintheus. The sequence continues at coordinate 16,225,882 of JAUPFT010000006.1, forward strand.
GAATATTCCGGATGCTTCATTGCTAATTTGTATATATAGGCGCTGCAAGATGCGATCGGAGTAGTATTGGATTTGGCGAGACAAGCGAAGCTACGGAGCGGAATAAAGTGAATTAGTGTGTTTAATTATTAGTGTTTTAAGTTTTAATTTGTGTAAAGTAAATTAAAGTGTTAATTTAGGTAATTTTATCGGCAATTTTTATTGTCACGAACCTCAAGCTCGTAACAATATTTTGTATGTATGTTTTCATTGATTCGAATTGCAATATTTCTCTAGTATATATTTGAGACTATATTGTAATATATCGTAGGTATAGTAATTAATTATTTTAAAAACGCAATTATGTTTTCGATATTATTATTAACAGCAGGCTGGCCCGTGATTTTTCTGAAATATCGTCACAATACTGATTACCTACGTCATACGTGTCAGTGTTTCATATATGAATGTGTTTGAATATGTTTTTGCTCAACAATAAATACAATTATTATAAATCGGTAAACTACCAAAGTAGTCACAAAATTAAACTTGCAAACATTTGCTAAATATGGTTTTGCCGGGTTACATTAAACACCCTTAACGCATTTTGCACAGTTTCAGACACACACATTATTAGTTTGTTATATTTTGTAGAGCTCAAGTTCACTCGTCACTACGTCACACCTTATGATGCGTTCAGGAACAAATATAATTCAGTTACATAAAATCCTTTTTCTGTTCCGTGCTTTATTGTTTATAAATAAATAGCTTATTCTAATCTGAGTTACATTTTTCTTATTCGTCGGCCAATTCTACCAGGAATATAAAGATAACATTGAAATAAAAAGATAAGTAATTTTTGTACATTTTAGTGTTCTAGATCTTGTGTTCCGAACGCAACCCTATTCATATAGAATTGAAGGAAGATTTGAATATATTATATTGTATAGTACCTGGATGACCGAGCATTTCTCGGTATTTTTTTTTTGGAAATCGTGTGTTTTGGAAGTTATATTTAGATTAAAAATACATACTGATAAAATATGAAGAATATTTTTTGATCTTACTGACATAATAGAAAAAAACTGAACTGGTTATTAAAATAAAGAATCATGAGTGCAATAAAATTTTCGTATTTTTAAAAAAATACTACAAAAAGGGCTCTGGCAAAAGAAGGGAACTTGAAAAAAAAGGGAAAAAAGTAAGAAAGACAAGACGCGAACCATGGAACTACGATTTCGCGACAGTGCGTTATCCACTTGAGCTATTACGACCATTATTATAGTGTTAAAATTTACCTTCTTATATTGTAGCAGTTTTTCATTGCCTGAAAACGGGGATAAAACGACATTTTATGAAAATCGTTGGAGCCGTTTCCGAGATTCCGATTATATATATACAAGAATTGCTCGTAGGTATAGGATTTATATTTTTGTTTTACTAAGAGCTTTTGTTGAGTGCTTCGAAATTAGGAAATATTATTTTCAAACTTCCTGGTTATTATCACAAAATAAATCGTGTTATAGATTTGTTGTTATCTCTTGTTTGTGAATTATAGTTTCTTACGTGTTGGTTATGAAATGTCAAATTATTGTAATAATTGGTACTGTTACAAATCATCAGTGTTATTAGTTTTGAGTGAATAGGCATGTATCAGTATAATTATGTTGCTTCAAATAGGTACTTCTGTTTTGATAAAAAATTCAATAGTGTAATGTAATAAAATAAAACTGCGTTATATTGTAATCAATGTTGACATAATTTATTTCCCAAAGTTATAAAGCAATTAAATAGTTTACGCCAACAAATATGAATTTTATTTTTATAACAATTGTACATAGCGTTTTGTAGTTCTGCCTATCCAATCTACACGTACAGAAAAATTAAAACTTGTTTTTTTACATACACGCCATCTAGTGTTCTAGCTTCGTAAACGTAGGGATACGTCTATGTGTGTGTAAACGACCCTATATTCAATGACAGATGTTATAATCAAAATTAATGTCGAATTGGGTTGATTTTGAGGCAATGATATGACCCCTTCCAATACCTACGACTACTTACTTCGAATCCTACGACTTAATAATTTTCCAATTACACAAAACTCCAAATAAACTAAAAATGTTGACTTCAGCGCCATCTTGCGGGATAATGGCTGGGAACTGTCCGTAGGTTTCACCTCAAAGTATACCCCGTAGCTGTAGTGGCGCCACCCTTATTTAACGGTTTTCTATGGACACTTTAATACACAGTCTGTACTCCTTACTTCTACACTCCATACTTAGGGCGCCTTTAAATTAGAGGCGTGAGGAAGTGCTGCGGTGGTGCTACCAAAAAGAAGCGCTACAGTGGCGCGTAGCCGCGCGTCAGTAATTCTTCGGTAAACTGTAGTGATGTGTTGTCAGTTTTTGAAAAAATTGCAAATTTCAAAATATATACAAATAAAAACATGCTGTTACAAGTTAGCCTTACAAGTTTACACTACTCTTATCAACGAGGACTTTCAACTATTTGCGGGATTGTGTATGAAACATATTATCAAATAATCTTCGAAATTCTAAATGCTAGTTATATCCCGAAACTAAGTCAAGATGACTAGTTAGGTGTCGCAAATGAATTCTTCAATAAATCCAACTTTCCTAATTGTTTGGGTGCTATAGATGGTAAACATATACGAATCGTCCAACCAGAATACTCGGGGTCTTTGTACTATAATTATTAATATTATATTTCTATTGTTCTTTTAGCTATATGTGATTCTAATTATTGTCTCACCTATATAGATGTTGGGTCTTACGGCAAAGCTGCGGATTTACAAAATTTCAAAAATAGTGACTTCTATAGAGAACTTCAGGGAAGAAGACTTGACATCCTAAATAGCGCATCGATAGATAATAATGGACGTTCAATATAATTAAAAGCGTGTCACTTTCCTACACAAAAATGACGTGCGTGTGTCACGGTAGTGGCGCTGCAACTGCGCTTCTAGAAACTGTATAAAAATTTGTAGTGGCGCGGCTAGCGCACCACAGAGGCGCCACTGCAGCGCTTATTCACGCATTTAATTTGTAGGCGCCCTTAAATGCTTTCCAATTTTTGTAGCGCCATTTTGCACAGGTCCACGTTTAAACAATTCACGATTCTGAATTTTGAATTCTTAAATGTTTCTACCGATCACTAATTACTGATCATACTATGAACCAATCGGACGGACGGTTATAACCTAAACTAAAAAAAAATCTTTACTGCACAAGTTGCCGTAATGTTAATTTGGGTCCTTGGTTCGAACTGATCGAGCCTGAGATATTTGTCCAAAAGCACAAATCGTTAGTTTCTGAGCTCTGAATGTGTTTCCATTTTGTCAAGCAAGGAAATGTGATGTTTTCCACCATGCATTGGGCGTAGCGGACTTGCCCTCTGCTGGCTCACAGTGCACTTTCATTTGTCAGATATAGCTATATCCGACGGTGAACCGCGAAAGCGTCATTAAATCCTATCATTGTTCGCAGTATCAGAATTCCGTCCGCACTGGGTGAAGCACAACGAGCACGTGGCCAAAAAGAAGTCGGAGGCTTCGTCGAAGGAGTTCCGAAACAAGCAGCAGATCGTGAAAGAGCGCTTGCGTAAAGAGAAAATCAAGCAGAAACTGAAATACAAAATGAGATTGAGGAAGAAAAAGAAAAAGTAATAAAGAGAATAAATCTTTTATGATATTGAAATTATTTTAATAACCATAAGTCCTGTTTACTTTAACCGATACTAGTAACCGATTGAATTTTTACTTTTTTATTTTCATAGAACAAATTTTTTTTATAGGATAAGGATGATAGACCAGCACAGTCCACCTGATGGTAAGTGGTTGCTGTAGCCCATAGATATCTACATCAATCTTCGATTACGAATCGAAATGCAGATGTGTTGTCACCCGTGAGGACTAAGATGGAATACCTCCTTTCCAGTAAGGTGTCTACACTCACCATACGAAACACAGCAGCGTTAAGCTACTTTACGCTGGTATTCCGTGAGCGTGTCCTTCCCCGGTCTAGCCGATCTATTCGTGCTACAACTATACTTCTAATATGGCTGCAGCATGTACCACGTAACAAAAGGTGATAAACAAGCACTGTCCAGATAGTAAATGCTGCGGCATATATATATATATATATATATATATATATATATATATATATATATATATATATATATATATATATATGCCAACCCTTACGTGCTGCAACCATTAAATAGCTGCAACAAGGCTTTACTACCATTTTAATTTTCAATACTTTGTCATTTGATTATTGCCAAGAAGTAAATATATGCGCGTACTTGTCCCCCACTGCTGTCGTTACATGCTCACAACATGCCATTACCTTTTGCGGTCATTAGGCTCATATTAACATCGATATTTTTTTAAAAAAACGTACCTATAAATGTTAAAAATATAGACGTTTAAGAACGATCACGCGAATATGATTCTTTTTTTCAATATCCCTGATGTCCACCAGCCAACTTTTGATTAACTGATTGTCCCTTATCACTTGCCATTTGTAACCTTGGCATTCTAGCTAAGACAAAGAACATACTTCTCTATAGAGGAAGATCTAATTTGGCAGCAGATATAATTAATTACATGTACACGAGTGACTACCAGTGATCCAGTTTACTTGCTTGCGTGAGGGAATGTTTATTCTATCATATATTAATAGTTCTCACGGCCTTTAATAAATAGCAGTTTCATAGGAGCAAAATTATGGAAAATTATAGTACGTATAAAAAAGTGTCCTACCTAGTTTGAAGAGCATCTCCCGCCCTATCTCAATTGGCTGTACTATTTCCGTCACCACTAATCCTAACACCACTACGCTAAACAAGTGGTAAAATTTAAAAAAAATATTACAACAGACTTCAATATACATAAAATGAAATCGTCAATATAGTCGAAGTCAAATAATTAACCTTTTGAGCGCCACGCCAAAAACGCATTACCGTGTCCTGTACGCCAAAGCGAAAAGTAAACAAAAATACCTACGAAAAAAATAGTGTTGCCAAGAGTTGATATATCGATAACACAAAATAACTTGATTTTGTTGGTATTTTATGCAATAAAATTATAATCTAATATGTACTTTGTACATAAATAAAAAACAAACAATGGCAATAAAATAGTAGTAAGCCACAGCACTAGTCTCCATCGTGATGACGTCACTGTACGACTGGACGACAACGGCGTAGCTGACCCAACTTTTTGAAACTTTCTTAGAGATGTAGCTGTGTCGCTCGTTGTATATCGATTTCAAAATCGACCTAACAAAAATGTACAGAGATCGACTCAAAATATTTTATGTGTCGGGGGAGGCGTAGGCCAAGTGAAGCACATAAGAAAAGTCTTACGCTCTTACGACAATGGGGGTTTGATATGATGCTGATGCTACCAGATGATTTTTAGATTGAGAAAGAAAATCGCACAACACAAAATGGAAAATTGCTTTTCATACCTTAAGTAAAAAAACACATTTATTATTTGTAATTTTATATTATTAAAATAAAAAAAATCATCATCATCGACGCTTTCCAAAATGCGAATGAGTTCTGAGGAATCGTTCATGTTGCACTGCACTACTTTTCCCGCTAATCACTCAGTCATCAGGGTGTCATCTATCCTATAACACGGCGCCCTGAACGCTTTCGATGACGCGCCAGAGTTGACATATTAGATTTATTATGCGAAGATGATTTGATAACATTTATTTTATTCAAATATCAATAATAATAGAAAAAAAAATACCACGTTTGAGCTGAATTTTGGATAGTTTTCAAGAAATCTATGCCTCCCGCGTTCGACAATAGCGGTCAATGACTTTGTCGTGATGGACATAGTATTTGCTTAGATAAAAATCCATTTTTTTTAGTTCAATGTTTCTTAGTACTTGTGGCTCTAGGAGACTTGTTTTTTATACTCACATGTTGCTGGGTTATTCTTTTTTGAGGAGTGTATAATTAAAATACCAGTAATAATTTTCCAATATCTATATTTCATATTATTGTGGGCCGGGTTTTTTGTCAACTATAGACGTCGTTGGCGCTCAGTGCCCGTAGGTGCTGGTCAAGTATAGGCGACTTAGGCGATCAAAAGTTAAATACGCATTATTAAGGATATCTCAAAAACTACTGGTGAGATCTTGATAAATATGGTACCACATGAGAAGCTCCAGCTTTCAAATAAAAAGAATCGGTTAAGAAATAAAGAATCGTTAAAATCGGTTTATCTAGACAAAAGATCTGAGGTAACACACAAAAAATACAGTCGAATTGAGTACCTCCTACTTTTTTGGAGTCGGTTGAAAAGAACACCGTTGATAATACGATGAGTGTTTCGTCTCTAAACGAGGCATTATCGGTGAAATAGACTGCGATAGCTGACAGCTAAGTATTAGGCTAAGATTAAGGCTGCGTGCACAAAACTAGCGACGATCGAGCGATGGCGGTAGCGGAGCGGCGCATACGACAGCGACGTAAATGAAAGCATAGGGTATGTTCCGAAATACAATGCAGTGTACTGTCCAATACAAATGACGTCATAAATCGATGCTATACTGGTGATTCGTTCCAAAATATTGGACAGTATATGACGTCATACTTTTGCGCCATTTAGAAAAGTGTTGGCGATTATTTTGTCATTTTGTGATCCAAAAATCATTATATCCTCCTAATGGATATACCAGCAATTATTCTATAATTTTTTGCATTTGAATAAATAGAAACAAATTCTGGCATGCTTCATTCAGCGCACACACAATTAAAAATTGTTTTATTGTGGCCGGATATCCGACGCAATATGGCGGCGGCACGCCAGTACAATATAGTGTCAATTGATGACGTCATTAGCATTTAACAGTGTACTGTGTTGTATTTCGGAACATACCCATAGTTTAATACAGCGACGCGCGCGAAGAGCGACGGTGCGGTGCGGGGTGACGTGGCGCTCTCGCTCTTCGTGCGCGTCGCTGTATTAAACTATGCTTTTATTTACGTCGCTGTCGTATCGCGCCGCCCCGCTACCGCCATCGCTCGACCGTCGCTAGTTTCGTGCCCGCAGTCTTAGTGTTGGGATTAGTGGTAACAGGAATAGTGCACGCTATTAACGGCCTATACTACCTCAGCTGAAATTCTAATTTCGCGAATATGCGAACTCGTTCGCACACGCGCGGCTCGAGGTCACGCGGGAACACGAGGCCAAAGCGATTTTGTTAGAGTAAAATAAACTGTTATCAGACGAGCACTAACTAGGTAATAAAGTTTGCAGTCATAATTTAATATTAACTTGTCATTATATGAACATAAAATTATATGTCGCATGTACATACTAACGGCATATTCTTATAACTAAAAAACTATATTATAAGTTTATAACATTGAACTATATATATATATATATATATATATATATATATATATATATATATATATATATATATATATATATATATATATATATATATATATAATAGCTAAAAAGTAGTATGTACGAGGCAAAAACTATATTGTAAGTTTATAAGATTGTAAAATGCAAAGCGTAAACTTACTACCAAGCTAGGGTTGCCAGGTCTTTAAACCGAAAAGCCGGACAGACCATCTAGCTTAGCCTGATATTTGGATAAAAAGACCGGAAACCCTTAGTTATTTAGTCTTAGTATAACACTATAATATATTTTTAAAGTAAAACAATGCTTATATCATTTACCATAAAATCTTAAATTAAAATTTAATAAATCAGTGTTTTTTATTATAAATCATTCAATATTTATTACAATATTAATTTCAATAATTGCAATAGTATGTATTTAAGTACATGAAAAATGTAAAAAAACTTGTCAAATATAAAAAGCCTGACAAAGGCCGGACACCGTCTAATTTGGCCAGACACGCAATCAAAAAGCCTGACTGTGTCCGGCTTTATCTGGACGTCTGGCAACGCTACACCAAGCCAATGCCTACAGAACTTCAGTACAATGGTGATTCGCGCTTGAGTAGTTTTTTGTAGCAATAGAATTTATACCCGGCATATATATTATATATATATATATATATATATATATATATATATATATATATATATATATATATATATATATATATATACCGTGGCTTAGAATCGATTTGCAAAATTTCTTATATAGGTATGTTTATGTAGGTACTTTAGACCTACTACTAACATAACTACGTGCGTAAACGGCTGTCACGTTACATACATACACGGCGAAAACTATAAAACTCAAGCTTAGTACTAAACCAACAATGGGCAGATCCTTCCACTATAAAAGGTCCAGTATACGCTGACCTCTCATTGTACGTAATGCGTTTACAATTTGTGATCAGCTTATACTGGAGGTTGTAGTTTGATAATTATGTAGCCACGTATACTAGTAACATATCTGTTACATGTTTAGGTAGGTAGAGAATACTCACGTACTCACAATTTAGCTAAATCTAAACTATAAAGGTACGTGAGTACTCAATAGGTCCAAAATTGTTATGTACTTATGTAGTAGGTAGCACTATAGTCAGATAAATTATTTTTTTAAAACGTTACCCCCACACTAGGATTTTCTCCTGTATCATGGAGGCAGTTTACAAATATAAATTGTACAAAGACAAACATCCAGATCCGGAACAATTATTTGTAGGTCATACAAATAATTGTTCCGTGCGGGATCCGAACCCAGGGACTCCAGTGCAGCAACTCATTGCTAAGCCAGTGCACTACGGATATCGTAAGGACGGATAAGTAAGTTACAGTTTTATTTCTTTATAGTTAGATATTATAGGTAGGTACTTACCGAACACACTTATTTTTTTTATTGCTAAGTGCTTGGCTTCTGCACTACGGGTCGGAGGTTCGATTCCCATACGGAACAAATATTTTAATGGCCTACAGATAGTTGTGAAAATTTGTGTTTGTAATCGCAACGTATCCGATTCAGGAGAAATCCTAGAGTGGGGCAACATTATAAAAAAAACCATTACTACTAATTTTGTTGAATATTGACCAAACAAACAAACCTATTTAGGTAACTTTTATCTTTTTTTTTTTTTCATAAAGTTGCCCCACACTCGATTTCTCCTGAATCGTAGACGGTGCGATTACAACCACAAATTTTCACATACAGAAACACCTGTGACTAGCAGCGCAACAACCAATCGCTTAGCCACTGCACCAAACCTGTCATATGCTAAATTTCTACATAATATTTGTAATCACTAATACTGTAAGTAGATAGGTCGGTAGATACTTACTTCATTATGTTTATCATACGCTTCTTATTTTTATTACGCTTATTTCCCATTGCGCCAACACTATAATCTTAAGTGTCTATTTTAATATTTAAATTTTACGTCGTCCTGTTGCGTAATGTGTGTTCTGAGCACAAGCGACACAACCCTTCCCTTCAAAAGCCGGAGCTAGAGTGAATCATAGATTACTGACTATGTACTAGAGAGTGAATGACGGTGTCGGGCGGCAGGGAACAAACTATAAAACGACGATAGTTTAGTAATTTCTTTTTACGGTGAAAGTAATGATAAATAAAAAAGTAAATAACATAAGCCTTGCTTTATAGTTAGTTCAGTTAGTATGCAAAGTTTCATGATCTGATTTTAAGTATTTTTTGAATACCAGCGGTTTATAGTTCGGTTTGGAGGTAACTTTGGATTTTTTTCTATGGAGAAAATTTTATAGAATCGTGTTTTCGTCTAACATAGTACTTAACATTAATCCTCAACTTCACCATATATTTATTTCAAAAACAATACTGCAGTATTTTCGGCATAACAAAGGATCTTGCTAAGCCATTTGAAGTACTATGCGCCCTTAAGAGGGAGTAGCGTAGGTGTTCTTTAAAATAGGTACGAGACATCATATTTTATAACGCTGATCTAAGCTAATTAATAATAAAAAAAGTGCTGCTTCAATGTAGGTTGACAAACTTCATGTTTTAGAATTTTTTTCTTAATTAAAATAATATCAGTAGTTAATAAAGGAATAAGGGCATCAAATAAACACGCACAAAAAATCATGATATATGTATATTATTAAAAAAAATTAAACATTAAAGTTACCTACTTATAATTATCTGTACAACTTGATAAATAACATGAATAATCAATTTTGAGGAAAAATTCTAAAATTTCGGACTTTGGATGCAATACATTCTTAACCAGGTTATCATAAGAATTAACATATTTACAAATTTAATTTAATCCTCTAATACAATAAGAATATCGGAAAAAATATTAAAAGGTACTTTCAATATAATAATAAGCTATCTACATGTATGTTTACAAGAATTCAATCGCACAAGTACTTCTTGATAAATATCAATGATATAATAGACATCTAGCATCACTCTGCAACACAATTACGCGCCTTAGTCGAAATACCTAAAATAATATGTATTTGTAAATCAGATACAAAATATGCAACAAAATTACTAAAATTAAATGGATTCAATATTTGAATTGTTCTTTTGAAAAATCAGAACATTCCTATTCGGGACCATTTTTTTGCAATAAAACAATCACAGTCACACTTTTTTTACATGTAATTTGATCTGTTTTTTTTTTGTTGAACAAAATGCAGATCTTCACAAAAACTTAAAATATAGTATTAATATGTAAAACAATATCCAGTATTCATAACCACATATGATCAAAATGTGGCCAAATATCTGCTGGCCAGATCCTATAGTATGATATAAGGTTATAACAACTTAAAAAAATAAGAGGTATTTTAAGCTAAAACCTGCAGACTGTTTTAAAAATATTTAAAAATCGACTAAATTAATTTAAAGCATAAAATCCTACCTATCGTATATCTAATTTATATTTTCATAAACAAACAATTTAAGACACTGTGAACTACATAACATAAATTTAGCATTTTATACACATCATTGGTACAAAAAAGAAACGAATTCGAAATATTCTTTGATTTAAATATATACACAGTAATAATTATTTAGAAAATATTCTCATATCAACGAGACAATATGAAAGAAGTTGTAATTTGTTTACATAAGCATTTCAAGATATATTCCTATCTAGCGACAACACATCAATAATCACAATTAAATACACATAAATAATGGTTTTTAAATTAATTATTATTGGAAACTGATTTTTTTATAAACTGTTTGGTGTCTTAAACCTTGATTCTAGCGGTTACTTAACAATAATTTTATATATTACACTATTTAACATTATCGGACCATTTATTATTTAATGGCATCCCAGATTGGATTGCGCAAATCGAATTTCGATGAAAAATGTTAAAATTTAACAAATTATTTATATAGAATAATGCACGCCATCCAAAACTCGTCCATGTCTCATATATTTACAATCCCAAATGCACGATCAATTTCTCAAATACAATTTACAAACTTAAACTTATTCAGAAAGGGGACACCTAGAACTAAATCAATCTCACACCTGAAACAATCAGTCTTCTCATTGCGAAAATTATCATATTTTCATAATATTTATTTACAATTTGCACGCCGGTGATTTTTCATCATTGATAGCTAATTTATATGCACAGTATTGATATTAAAATATCCGTTTATTTTTCGTACAAGAGCAAAGTAAGTAATGTCTATTTTAATTGAATTTGTAACTCACCGTAATATTCGCTTTAGACAGTTTGTTTTCATAATCGTCATACATATCATTACGATAATGCCATTTTTTTTATAATTTGACACAACTATGTCATATTTTAACAAAGTAGTGTTAACAAAATATAAAAGTAGTTGAAAGTAAAGATTCCCTAATTGTGACTACTATGGACGGGACCAAATGTATATAATGAACAATTATAAATAACGATATCTATAAGCTAATTTCTTCCCCGAATTCTGGACGTTATTTCGAGACAACATTGAAAAAGTTCATTGAAGCATAAAAGTAAGTGTAAGATATGGCACAAGTAAAGAAAAAATAAATAATTTCTTTTCTTTATGTAGATGGTGCCAGCATATTTTAACTTCAGATATAATTGCATCATCTACATAAGAAAAATAGTATTTATTTTTATTATTTTTTAACAATAAATTTTGCAGTATACGAAAAGTAGGTACAGGCATTCCGTATGAAATACACACAGTACAGTTTATGCCAATTTAATGCTCACGAAAAGGGGGTAAAATTCATTTGGATTAGTCCGTCAGTAATTTATTTTTAAACTTTATAAAAAATATCCTAACACATTTTTTAATACTCCATATTCTATATGGAGGATTTACAACTCTTACTAAATATTTGACAACTATTTCACAGGCGATTTGTAAGTCACAATCTGTTTAGATTTTATTTTATAATATGGTATAAACAAATCTCACAATAAATGTATAATTGAAAAGTTATGATCTATTAATTATTAATCATTATTAAAAGATTGTTTATTACACGATTAAAAATTTATTTGAATAATATATCAAATAAGGGTAATAAATTATGATCTAAAAAGTTACATTGTGGTCACATGCAATAAAACATATTATTGGTTACTATCGTATATCAAACACGGTCTGCGACGATTTGACGTGTTTCCAAAATTTAGCAATCGCATCGATTTCGTGCGCCCGGGTTGAAGTGAAAAGGTCACAGTATGATTCTATGCTAGTGTATTATACCATCTTTTACTAATAGTGTGTCACAATAATTTATACTGTGAGTTTACACCACGTCGCAATGTGTTAGTAGGGTCACATTGCTTTACACCATGAAGCACGTAGTGTGTTATAAGTAACACACTACGCCATGGCGTATTGGGTCAGTATGTCACAAGAAGTTGCATGCACTATGGTGTAGTGTCATTGTGTCACAATACACTACGCCACATCGCACTGTACTACAGTAAATAATACCATGTTGCAGTGTTAATGTGTCACAGTATGTGTTAATGTGTCACAGTATTAATTCCGCACTGTGTGTGACCAACGAAGTATTGTGTTAGTGTCACAGTTGTAATGTATGTTGCAGTGTGTCAGCGTCTCGGACCAATTTAGAAAGGTAGACGACAGAATGCTACGTACATTTCAAGCGACGCCGTGAGCTGCGGCTCGGTGCGGTGCAACTGTGGTGACGAGGTGAGGCTAGAGTATGCCGTTGGTGTAGTACTGGTAGTTGTCGTAGAGGCGCGTGGAGAGCGAGCGCAGCGCGTCGCGCACCAGGCGGTCCACGAGCGCCGTGAGCTGCAGCTCGGTGCGGCCCGGGTGGAAGCGCGCGCGGAACGCGGACACCGCGCCGCTACTGCGCAGGCACGCCAGCTGCCCGCCTGCGGACCAACCACACACTTACACTCAGCTACAAACGTACATATACTACTCGAACACTTATATGTATACCACTCGAAGACTTCTGTGTGGACTACTCGATGATTTCTATGTGTAATACTCAAAGCCTTTTATGTATCCTACGCGATTATTTCTACGTGTACTTCTCGAACTTCTGTATACTATTTGAAGACTTCTACGTATACTACTCGAAGACTTATACAGGGTTACTGCACGCCTCCTAACGCTAAGTGTTTGTGGTAGTAATTTACTCCCGGCACGTCAAGGTCGAGCAATTTTGTGGTCTTATAATGCCTCTATCATGATCACATTGTACTTATTCGATAATATGAGTAGCCGTATATATATCAAGAAAACGCTAATTAATTCATCCTTTATTTTCTAAACAATCATTTTATATTGCTACTTTTAAAAAAAGCTATTTAAAAAATATTTTACGTCCGGATGTCTATACGCTAATCTTGCATGTGGTCACGATAACTCCCGAAAAACCTGACGAATCGAAACTGTTTTTTTTTTTATTAGCTTCAGAATTCCATCAACCGGTTACCTATTTCATATACAGTAGAGTCTCACTAATCCAGCACTACAAAAGACCATTGGAACCAAGATTATTGGAACATTCGGATTACTGGATTGTTGGAGATTTAAGGTAAATAAAGCATTACAAAACGGACTTTATCGGATATGAAGACTGACCCTCTTCTAGTCCAGATTTAAACCCACTGGATTGTTTTTCATTCACGCAATCTATTTATAGTGTTCAATTTTCGTAAACGTAGGGACTAGGAATTCATCCACGTTTGTGTGTGAAAACGACATGACGATTTTAAATAACAGATGTTATTTTCGAAAAATGATATGACTTAGTACAATAAAGTATAATTTCCGATTAGCGCGATAGCTACTATACTTTTTATTTATTTGATTCTGAAAACATTTTTTTTTGCCCTTGAGACAAAGGACAAATGTGCCGTACAGTCTACATCGTTTTAATACTTTGTGTGATCGCTATATTTTGGTAAAAATTTTGTATGCCTCATAACGCGAAACGGTTGAGGTACTTCCTTTTTTTATAGAATATCTCTAAATTCTGCCCACTGTCCTTCAAAAATCACATATTCAAGTTTCGCGCCTAGAAAATTTGTATTTTCTACTCCGCTGTCGTTTTGAAGTTTCCTGTGATTGGTTAGATTATAACCAATAAGTGAACCTTAAATCTATTCGAGTAATAGACAACAGATTAACGTCAGAAGCCATTCACGTGTTAAAGATGGAGTCACGTCGGAGAAGAGGTATGTTTAATCTCTCTCTTATTACCATTTAGATATGTGGCTATTCTTTATAAAAAATAAACAGGATTAAAGTTAAATAATGAATACTTTGACTTTTGTAACTATTTTTGATTTTCGTTAATAATTTTATTTTTAGTAAACATAAATAATATTATGTGATGCAAAAATCACACCGGGCAGAACTTTTTGGTAAATAGTGATTTTTTTGCAAAATTGGAAGATGAAGCCATCGGCAATTTATTAGAAGTTTCCGATATTGGGGACTTCACACCTTTCGATGATGATTTCGACGATATGGAATTCGTACGACCAGAAAGCAGTATGAGTTCTACGGAGGAAGAAAGGGATGGATTTATACAAGCTTGCGGAAGGACTAGACGAGGCACGCGGGGAGTTTCTCGTGGACGGTCAAGAGGAAGGTTGCGTGGGCGTACACGTTACAGCACTGGCAGGCAGCAGAATAGACAATATACCGTCAACTACGGACTGGTCTCAGCAAGAATTTTTCCCTATTCAACGTTTTTAGACAGAACCTTCATACCAGCCCATTAATTCAGAATATTTTTTTCAAGATTGACTATTTTCGTCAGCACTTCGACGACGAATATTAACACATGGGTGTCAGCTAAAAGATGATCGAATAATGAAGTCTGAAGGCAGAGGCAGCACTCATGTGCTGGTGAGGCCAGATGGTAAATTGGCTGTTACTAAATGGTTTGACAACAAGCCACTTATTTTTTTATCGACTATTGAGGCCGAGGAGAACTCAGATTTCTGTCAACGCTGGTGCAAAAAAACTAAAACATATCTAACTGTTACAAGACAACAAGTTGTACGCGAATACAATAAAAATATGGGCGGCGTTGATTTAGCTGATCGCTTACTTGCAGTCTGCCCTAATAGATACAAAACTAATAAATGGACACAGAGATTCTTGTCTCATATGATTGATTTGGTTGTCAGTTGGCTTCTATTTAAAAAGATGAGATAGAAAAGGTGTACCAGTGAAAAAAATACTGAGGCTTCGAGAATTTAAATTACAACTTGGAGAAGATTTGTTAGAAGAAATCCTTCGAAGCACAAACAATCAAGAGAGCTCTGATGATAGTGACCTACAGATTAACCAGAACATTCCACGAAGAAGGGGTTACTCTTCCAAATAAGAGCCGCCGCTTTTCTCAGGCAAAACATATGCCTATATTGGAAGAGAAACAGTCCAGCTGCAGGTCCTGCTATTACAACAAAACACACTTTAAATGTAGTTCATGTCATATAAACTTGTGCTTAACTAAGCAAAGAAATTGCTTTGCTGATTTCCAAGCGTAACTATTTTTTAAAAGGATTTGATTTTTTAAAGTTTAATAAAATTAAGAGAGGGTTTTGGTTTATTTTTATTTTTTGTTTGAATTGTTTAATTATTTTTAAGTCCAGAAAGGCTTTAATAAAAGTTAGTACATTAATAACTAAATAAAGAGATGAAAATTCAAGACTGATTAAGAATACACAATAAATAACATAAAAAGTTACTCTTGTTTTATTTACCCCATTGTACCCAGTGTTTTTTATGAAGGACAAATAAAATACAGCTGATTTTGATAATTCTGCCAAGTGTACCGTAAAAAGAAAAAAATATATGACTTTAAAAATAGCGTGAATCGTTTCATTATGATCTATTTACTGCCATAAAAAAAACATAAAAAATTTATATCTTATGCAACACCTTTTTTTGTTCTAATTATTCTGGGCAGGAAGCACTTGTAAGATTTTGCACTTTGAAGAGAATAGTGGGCAGAATTCCCAAACAGGTTCTAATTTGCTTGGACACGACGAGGATTAGGGTGACAAACGAGCACACAGTCTACTTGATGGTAAATAGACAGTGTGGCCCATAGACATCTACATTTATCCTCAGTTAAGAATCAAAACGCAGATGCGTTGTCGCCCCTGAGGGCCAAGATGGAATGCCTTGTTTCCAGTAAAAAAGGGTTTCCGGATCTCCACACTCACCATACGAAACAAAGCAGTATTAAGCTGCTATTTTACGATGGTATTCCGTGAGAGCGTGGTCTTTCCACGGTCGAGCAGACCCATTCGTGCTACAACCAAAAACTAATATAGCTGCAACGTGGCTCTACCACGTATACTCTTACATGAAAACGAAACGCATCATTTAATCCAGTTAAAATGAGGTGATTTCTTCTTTTCAGAGTAAGTAATATATGTAGGCGAAAGGTGAAGAAAAATTATTTAAAAAATCTCACAGATTCTGTCTTTTTATCTTTTAAATTCAGAATGCGTGGTAACACCTACAATTTTACTACACACACACACATTTATTAGGTAACTCGGTTACAAAATTCAGGTACCTTGTCGCGTCCTAACATTCCACTAACCTGTCCCGCTAGGTGCCTACGTCCACCGGGCTGGTCGACCATTAACAGTGTCAACACTACTTATAAGGTTACAGTCAACCGTGACCTTATAAGTAGTGGTGTCGCTTCGTTACCAATAACGAAACGAAAATATTCAAACCGCGAATATTATGAAACTATGAAATGATGCGGTATTACATTTTAAGCAATGAAAGTTTACGTGGTGCGCAAAGATTATCCGAATGTGAGTCTTTACTGCGCCAAGAAATTAACGTACTTGTACATATTAATCGAAAACAATGAACATTGACGAAGCTAGTAAAGTGCAGTGAGCGATAATTTAAATAGTGAATATGAAGATAAGTGGATTACGCACGGAGGCCCTATACTATGACCTGCAAACTCGCTGTTAGTTTCATCGTAAAATTTTATCTGTAGGGTGAAATAAAGAGTCCTATTTACGTCAAAGAGGCCCAGAGTTATGAAAACCTCCACACTAAAATTATTGCTGCGATCACGGAAGTTAAAGTGCTCAGGCACATTTAACTTAATACCTGTCCTCGAGGACTTTTAATTTAAGAAAACGTGAGAAAACGGATTCCATTTTGAGGTATTAATATTAATTATACTTACATAATTAAGTTGTAAATAGTTTATCTCAATTTTTAAATACGCTATAATAATTACAGTCGTTGGATACGTCGTTGATAAGCAAAAATGCTTTTTTATGTTATTTATTATGACGACCTTAAGCCCGTTAAAGTGTAAAGGAATAATTTGAATCATCATTCTCGTTGTTTAGTTATTGATCGCGTCCGTAGAATTCGACCACCTAACGCTAGGTCCACCCAACACGTGTCGCCCTCCACGGGTGGTGCTAAACGAACGACAAAGCCGCAAAAATAGACTCGGCCCCTCGCGTAAAAAGTACCACACCCCCCCCCCCCCCTAGTTCGCATCATGAGGGCAGGGTTTAAAATATTATCCAGTATGTACACTAATAAATTATTTATATGTATACTACATAAAGACATGTCTACTATTTAAACACATCATCTATGTATACTAATCGAATACTTCTGTGTATACTACTCAAACACTTATTTGTATAAATAGCAGCATGAGTCGTGAGCACAGCCTGACAAGCGCAATAGTTTATTTATATGTTGCAGCCAATTGGTGTTCATGACACGAGCCACTATCTATATACTAGTAGACCGGCTCGCGACTTTAATAAATTGCGAACTAGGTTACGCTCGATTCTCCGTAACTTCATTTGTCGACTGAGAACGGAGACTAGTTCTTTGTTTTATAAGTCGCGAACGTTGTTATTGACAATCTAATTAATAAGCATGTAACTTTATTTCCTATTTCGTATGTGGCTAAAAGTGTGAACTGTAATTAACAGTAACCGTCGTAAATGAAAATACAATATATACGGTTTTCGTTCTGAATTGCCGCTCTAGTAGTATACCAGCCGTAGTAGTCGTATTTTCCTGGGTCCTTCGATTAACAATACCACCAACTAGATGTCGGGTCGGCGCAAGAAATCCATCTCAGTAAATAAGATCGCACATAAGACGTGAGCTCTTACACGTGAGAGTGTAGCTCGCAAGGCAACAACGGGAAAAAGAACTTTATTTGTTATACTTTAAGATTGATTTCACACTAAATGTTATTTAATTTATGTCTTTTCATAGTTTATATTCATGCGGACAGTATTTATAGCTATGATTTTGTACGTGACCCGTTATCTAGTTGGTATTGTTGATCGAAGCCTGGGTCGGACAAAACGTATTTCAACACGATTCATCAAACCGTGTAGTGGCGGCCCACATGGCCCCGTGGGTGTAGTAAGACGAAGTAGGGTGTAGAAAGGGAAACCGAAACAGGAAATGGGCAGCAGTATCTTCCTGACAACAGTTGATACTAAAATAGCAAACTGCAAGCTATGGCAGAACCCAGAGGCATGAGGCAATCCATGGAGGAAGTCTATATTCAGCAGTCGACTTATAGGGTGAGAAGTATACAAAATTGATACTTCTGGAAATATAAACGTTCGGTAAAAATTATGCATTTGCAGCCATTTTCAAATGCTTCATTACCTGTCACTATACTGGCTCTTAAAACCCATCAGACCAGCAAAGAATTTGAATGAATTAAATAATAAATTCTGCAGAATGCTTCTAGAATGTATAGACTACATCTCTCTGACATAAAGCAGGTTAGCCAGCAATTGCAGAATGATTTGCATTAGAATGAAGAAGATTGAAGCGAAGACAGAAAGAATTGTTTGCCTAGAACACGTAGGTAAAAAATTCTATAGATCTAATATTAAAATTGCTAAATTTAACCCTTGTACGAATTAACCAATGGACCCGACATATAAGCGGACTTACCTATACCGGTCTTGTCAGTAACCAGGAAATTCTAACCTTGGTCGTTTGTTTTGGCGTCAGTCTTAAGCACTTACTTGTCAACAAAACATCTCCCAAAAATGACAAAATTTTCAGTTAAATGGTGTAAAAACTATAGCGGCGGAAGCCGCACTATTTCTTTTTACTTGTAAGTGCATTATTTTATTACATTTATTGTTATTTATCACAAAATTTAATCAAATGTAAAATAAAATTTTGTATTATCCAACTATGTTAAGTATAGTCGATATTTTTATGTATTGTTGACATCTGACACAACCATCACAAAAAGGGTGGATTATACCATTCAGAACGAATGACTAAAACTGTGGAGTGAGTCCATTTGACATTGACTAGTGCTTGACCATGTCGAAAAATATATCCATATTAATTTGACGATATGACCGAATGAATTATATAACAGTATTCTACAATCCGTTGTCATTAAATTTATAATAGTAATTTTTATGATTAAATAAAAGTTTTATAAATGCAAAAATTATAATTAGTATCTGTACTTAAAATATTTAAACACCTAAATTACACGAATTTTCAGATTTTCTAGTGACCCTTCTCGGAAAAGAAAGTGGATAGAAGCAATTCGTAGAGACGAACCCTGGATTCCGACGAAACACAGCGCCATATGCAGTGTACATTTCGATACTGCCTGTTTTAATACTAATGAAAAGAAACACAAAATTACACCAATGAAGGCAGTCTCATGCCCATAAAGACAAGGGAAAACTGATACTGAAGTCGAAAGTAACAGAAACATTGCTGCAACTTCCGTTGTACGAAGAAATTCATTTCCATAAATTTGAAAACGACGACGTGAATCACGTCGAAGAATTAACGAAAGCCGTTGCTGAAAAGAATTTAAATATTAGAATTGCTTATATAAGAAAACAAGCAAACAAAACAAATTCTAAGAAACACATTTTAAGAAAGATGATACATTATAAAAGTCAGTAAACCTATTTAAATAATTTAAACTTAACAAAAAATTTGACGTTTATCATAACTAATGGAATAAAAAGTCTATAACAATGTCTTGCTTCTTTTATTTTAATTAAAATTTAAATACCGGTATTTAAAACAGCTTATTTACGATACGCCTTTTCTTTCTCAGTCGTTCATCGATATATTTTATCGATTAAGTTCAAGCACTAGAAATAGAGTAAACTTCTACGAATTTTGTATCTGTGTTTATATTAACGTAATAAAATCTTTGTGTGCATTATTCTCCACTTGGTTGAACGAATTTTCATACATTTGTGTTTTTTTTTGTCGGGTCCAGTGATTAATTCGTTCAAGATTTAACCAGTCTCACTTCGAAGTCGAACCATAATTGCTGGACAGGTTCCACCTTCTCATTTTGGTTTTTCATGTCATTAATGTATTATTATGTGTCATGAATGTATTATTATGAGAGATATATAGCTTATAATGATGACTACAATCTCAAACATTGGAACTAAATGTATTCCCTAGTAAATGAGAGGCTGTGTCTTAACTTTTGAATCTAAGCATTTATCATCTATCTATCAATAAGAAACATTTGGCGACCAGCCAGAAGCCGGCCGATCTACAGAGGAGGGCAGCATCATTACTTACCCATGCGCATAATTTCGACGAGATGTATAATCTGGTCGGAATGCTTTCGAGCTGCGATGAGACCGCGAAGTATTAGAATTTTGAAGTACTGGAACATATCTGACTCCTCGCCGTCCATCACTTCCACAAACTCTTGAGTCAGCTGAAATAATATAAAATTATGATGAACTTGTGGCCCATAGATAGACAAGTACAACTGTTTTATAAGAATCATAGTTCTGATGTGTTGTCACCGCTGAGGACTATGATGAAACGCATTGTTACCGAAATCATTATAATGCTATTTTTCGCTGACATTCTGTGCGACTGGTATTCTACTGATGTAAGAATGTGATGGTGATGTAAGAATATCCACTACCCCATAAGGTCCCGTGAAGGTCGTTAGAAGGAAATTAATCAGAAGATGGGCAGCATGCGACTTCCTAATAATGATGAGAAAATAAAAAAACTGCAGTTGGCAACCCATCTGCTAAGCGTGGCAACTATGGCAAATAGGAGGGTATTTTACTAGGAGGAAAGTATACAAATATATTGCATTTTTATATTTGCAAGTTGTATGTGGTTTTGTTACCTATAACTGACACGCATATCGGTAGGGTGGGAGTTTTTGGCGAGAACTTGGCCGACGACGGACTGTCGCTTGAATAATGGTTTGAAGTGGATTTTGATTCGTAAAAGTGATGTGATTTTGTGAATTAAGTGTCCGCGCGTGTGAACTATTAGAGAAAACGACTAAACAAGTGCTTTGATGTCGATATAAACCTCAAGTTAATTTGATCGCTTGGGCGCCTTATGAACTTGAGTAGCTGTCGTCATCAACAGTCCGCTGCGTTGAGCTGTCGTCAAAATCTCCCAAAAACTTCGCAATGTGACTCATCAGCATATTGTGAAGAAAAAATATATAAAATGAAGGTTCTGAAAGAAATGATAGGCTCAGAATGGCTAGTACCCAGAGCCGTAAAGCCAGTTAAATAAAATAAAATCGATAGAGTGGTCTTTGACAACTGTCACTCCCCGGCTAATGCAGAGTTTATAAAACTACAAACAATTTGCAATAAAAAAAATTATAATTTAATTATTTAAATTGGAGTTTTCTGAAGTAAAGTACCGATTCTGATAACGCACTTAACAGGAACGAAAGGGTTTTGTTACATGTTACATTTTTAGCTGTAGACTTTGTAAACAGTAATGAATGAATGTATAATTTTGTGCTTATGTAAATCAAAATACACAGCATTAATGCTAAAAATAAAAAAAGTACATTATAAGGTTAAAATGTAATTGCGAGTTGCCCAAGAATTACCCAAGTATTTCCTTGGAGCTTATTGTTTTAGTAGAACTCGTATTAAAATGGAATTGCTTTCTAAAATGGTGACACCATTGATACTCTACTCATGTCGATGAGTGTTAACAATCTTCCGCTCGTTAGATGTTGATGGGACTCATGGGAATGAGGTGAATTTATTTGTCGCACAGTATCTTCATTTATCATCATTACAAAAGTTGCATTTTGACTAAAAATTTTTCGATTTCTGGTGTATGTATATACACAAAATAATGCCTCAGTGGTGTGCTCTTCATTGTAATTCAATATTATTATTTGGTCACTTTTGCAAACTGAGAAAGTAAATGACGTAATTTTTTTAACTTTGATATTATAAATAAATTAGAAAAACAAAAACTAAACAAATAAATTACCTTGAAAGGTGAACTTTCAAAACCTAGATTCTTCGGAGACGTCGAGAAAATGAATCCAAAGTCAATGTGAATGATGTGGCCTGCGCTATCCAGTAAAATGTTTCCATTATGTCTGAAAAATATAATAATCATTATAATTGGCATATTTTTTTATAAATTTGCTCTTTTGACAAGAATGCAATATTCCATGCTCTGCTAATTTGTTGCATTTAAATAACTGCTATAATTTGTTGCAATAAAATCACGTAGTAGACTACACTGTAGTAGTCTACTACGTGATATAATATACCAGGGTTATTTTTCAAACAGTAGCCAAATTTTATATTTAAGTTCAGACTTCAGACATAAAAAAATGACATATCGATATTACAGGTTTTGAAAATACGTGTAAATAAGGCTTCTTTTATTTGAAATCGTCCAATATTATTGAACGTGATTTATGGGCAACAACTATGCGTACGCGCGCTCCTGTGTGTGCGAAATTTTCGTTTCTCAAGTTTTGCCTACTGTTTACTTTCTTAGTTATGCTTACTACTAATGCTTAAGTTTAATAACTACACAATGCGAATTATGATTCCAATTTTCCTTTCACGCTTTTAATGGGCTTAGGATCGTTATCTCTATATATACAAATCAATGACGGCTCGACCAATTTTGATGAATTTTATGTGTTTAAGTTGGTCCCTAGGTGGATTAGATTCACATTTGGACCCGGATGCAGAAATCACCCCTCCGAAGCCGGGGCGCGGATCGCTGGTAGTATAAAAAGTTCTAATATAATTTTTGCTAATCAACGACGTAACCGACGACTGTCATTATTATGGCGACATTTAAAAAAATGGAATAAATTATTTACAACTAAATTACGCAATTGATCCTAATAACTAATATTGGAACATTAAAATGGAATCAGTTTCTCTCACGTTTTCTTAAATTTTTTTTTTGCACTTATTACCTCTGCTTAAGCACTTAACTTCCGTAAACGCAGGAATAATTGTACTGTGGCGGTCCTCAAACATTGGACCTCTTTGACGTAAATAAGACTCTTTATTTCAACCTACACGTAAAAGTCTAACGTTGAAGATATACTTTTATCTGTAATGTAAGTGTGCAATGGTATACAGTAACATGAAGTAGTATGCTGTTAGTGAGTAAAGAAGTGTGCAATAATGAACAGTGTGCAGTTGTGCAGTAGTACTCAGTAGTGTGCAATGTGCTGTGATGTGCAATAGAGTGCAATGGTGTGCAATAGTGTACTGCACTTAGGCTGAGGCGGATTCCACGAAGTTGAGCCGCGCGCGCAGGAAGCGTGCAGTATTGTGGTGTAGCGAGCAGTCACTTATCCCTGAGCTGCAGCAGGTAGCTATTTAGCGCGTGGGCGGCGGCGGATTCTACGAAGTTGTGCTGCGCGCGCAGGATGCGTGCAGTATTGTGGTGTAGCGTGCAGTCACCTGTCCCTGAGCTGCAGCAGGTAGCTATTTAGCGCGTAGGCGGCGGCGGATTCTACGAAGTTGTGCTGCGCGCGCAGGAAGCGTGCAGTATTGTGGTGTAGCGTGCAGTCACCTGTCCCTGAGCTGCAGCAGGTAGCTATTTAACGCGTGGGCGGCGGCGGATTCTACGAAGTTATGCTGCGCGCGCAGGATGCGTGCAGTATTGTGGTGTAGCGTGCAGTCACCTGTCCCTGAGCTGCAGCAGGTAGCTATTTAGCGCGTGGGCGGCGGCGGATTCTACGAAGTTGTGCTACGCGCGCAGGAAGCGTGCAGTATTGTGGTGTAGCGTGCAGTCACCTGTCCCTGAGCTGCAGCAGGTAGCTATTTAGCGCGTGGGCGGCGGCGGATTCTACGAAGTTGTGCTGCACGCGCAGGAAGTGTGCAGTATTGTGGTGCAGCGTGCAGTCACCTGTCCCTGAGTTGCAGCAGGTAGCTAGTTAGCGCGTAGGCGGCAGCGGACTCCACGAAGTTGTGCTGCGCGCGTAGGAAGTGTGCAGTATTGTGGTGCAGCGGATTCCACGAAGTTGTGCAGGTAGCTAGTTAACGCGTAGGCGGCAGCGGGCTCCACGAAGTTGTGCTGCGCGTGCAGGAAGTGTGCAGTATTGTGGTGTAGCATGTAGTCACCTGTCCTAGAGCTGCAGCGGGTAGCTAGTTAGCGCGTAGGCGGCAGCGGACTCCACGAAGTTGTGCTGCGCGCGTAGGAAGTGTGCAGTATTGTGGTGCAGCGGATTCCACGAAGTTGTGCAGGTAGCTTAACGCGTAGGCGGCAGCGGGCTCCACGAAGTTGTGCTGCGCGTGCAGGAGATGTGCAGTATTGTGGTGTAGCATGTAGTCACCTGTCCTTGAGCTGCAGCAGGTAGCTAGTTAGCGCGTAGGCGGCAGCGGACTCCACGAAGTTGTGCTGCGCGCGTAGGAAGCCTTCGCTAGTGGGCGGCCCGTGCTCCAGCTCCAGCCACGCGCGAAGTGACTTGCCCGATTGCTTCTTGATTTGGTGTAACGACACAGAATTCAGCACCTGTAAATACAGAAATAGGCCTTTAGAACCGACATCCAAAAAGAAAGGAGGTATATTCGACGCGTATGTTTTTGTATATATTTTACCCTTTTTTTTCTGAAGAGGGTTACCCGATTTAAAACAGTATTTTTTATCAAATAGATTAAATGGTTTAAATGGTCGTCCCATTAATATATTATAAAATATATTAATGGAACAACTATTTAAATTTGTAGGAAAAATTCCACCCCTAAATGGGGAAAATAGGTGATGATATTTTTACTGTAAATTATTTAGGCGACATTATAATATTTCCTTGAACTTATGGTATCGCTTATTTCACTTAAAGGGACATGAATTCACCAATAATTAAAAATTGTATGAACTACTCGAACATGTTTATTGATATTAAGTAAAAATACACAAGTGTAATAAGTAATGAAAATGCTTTACTTTTATATAATTAGTGTCCACTTAACACTACGAGGAATCGATCATTATAATTTTATTTATCATTTGTTATCCATTATTATATAAAATTATCATTTTTAGTACTTAGAGTGTAAGACAACTCTTACTTTTTTTTGTTACTTCGAGCCTTTGAACTATTATAATTTTATATTTTATATTCCTTTGAACTTTAATTTTAGCATTTTATATTTTTGTCCTTCGAGTATATCATTTTAAAGACTTAGTGGCTTTACGAATAAGCATGCGGACTGGGACATTTAGGACCATGTGAAAAATATTTAGTGACAAAACTGACTTCTAGAATAAAAATAATAAATTACTTTTCACATTTTCTAACTATTAACTTCTGATATTATAAACTTGTTACAATCGTGATGATTGTACCGCTAGATATAATATGTGAACGACACAAAACACCAGCGTAAAATAACCGCTAAATTTTGCTGTGTGATGTTCATATGGTGAGTGTAGAGAACCGAAGATCCTTTAAGTGAAAACGAGGCATTCCATCTTAGTTGTAAGGGGGTGACAACGCATTAGCATTTTTAATTCGATTATAGGATTTAAATGATAGGAGTAAGAAGTGTGCACACTAACGGGCTGTATGAGTCCGCACTCGCGGTCGAGGCAGAGGATCTCGTAGGGGTGCAGCTTGAGCGGCACGCGCTCGGCGTCCCAGGCGGCGCGCAGGCGACGCAGCAGCTGCGCGGCCAGCAGCTCCTGGCGCAGGTCGTCGCCCACCTTCACGATGCAGCCCAGCAGCCGCCAGCCGCTCAGCGCGCCGTACGGCGACGCGCCGCGCATGCGCGCCAGCTTGCTCTCCCACGACTCCTGCGCGCACGCGCACACACGTCACACACACACTGCGCCCGCCACACTCTTGCTTCATATGCCACATTTACACTCAGCCTTGTTGGGCAGGGAAGTGAGCAGTGCGTGTATGTAAATAGGTTACTCGCGCTGTCATTGCCCGGCGCTCCCTCGATTGTCGATTTTTCGCCCGGAAGTCAAAGGACGGGCAACAGGAGCGAGCGAGTGTATTACATATTACATTCTCTCTCACCTACCGCCGAAGTTCGACTGAGAAAAAACGTGCTACGGTACATCCTGTTACCTGACTACGGTAATTCGTTTATTTATCTGTTCTGTATTTTAACTTTGATATGCCATCGCCCACTCTACCGCCACAGGAGTGGAGTAATGAAACAATAAAAATTTTAAAACTTTATGAAACTGAGCGGGTAATATGGGATCCTCATGATTAAAACGTCGTCTTTTATTTATTTTTTTGTAAACTTAAATAGTTACTTACACTAAGCAGACATAGATACTGTCGCATCAACAACCTCGACGTCAGTCATTGTTGCGAGTTGACCAATAAAGAAGTATGAAGACTGAGTGTGAACACACACTCGCGTCGTTATTGTCGCAGAAGTGTTTAGGGTAATATTTCCGGCAGCGGCAGGAGCAGTGGCAGTGGCTGAGTATAAATATGGGAATACAGACAAAGCCACTCACTCACACAAAACATGTATTATTTTAACACCATACTGCGTCGTACGCGCGCATATTGCTGTCGTATAATTTATAGTGTCAAAAAATACCAAGCTATTAAAAATGGCAATGAGATGCCAATTCGAAAGTCTATATTATGGACTTAAAGTACAAAGTAAATGACGAGAAGTCATTTTGAGTCTTGCTTGCTTTTCGAGGCACGGGATGTAACGCCGCTAATATCATGACTCCGAAATATTGAAAATTTCTTCAAAGAAAAACCCAATAATTGGTTTAGATCCGACCTAGGATCTGAACCCAGGATAATCAGCAACCACATTTACAAGCACTGGACCAACAAGGCAGTCGTAGGTAGTATAGTAACCATGTTGGGTGTCTTTTTATGTATCACTTTGTATCGTTGTCGTATCCCGTAATAGCAAGTTGACAATTCAGAAATGTTAGGGAGACCATACTTATTTCTAGATGATTAGCGAGGGGACAGGGTCTGGCTAACCCCGCGCGCTTGACGGTAACCAGTTTTGATATAAATTGGTTAGGTACTAAGGTGGTTCTGCCGTATAATGTTTGTGCCGAATTTACGGTTCAGTAAAACTTTTAACGAACTTCCGGCCGAATATTCGTATTCGGTGAAATTCAGGACATGTTAATAAGAACCAGAAACCTTTAAATTATCAAGTAAATTCGTTCGCCTACACACCTACACTTAAATAGGTTGAAAACATACGAGGTTGTGCCTTAGCTGACCTTGAGTGCGAGCGCAGAGGGGTCGGCGGGGTCGTGGCGGAAGGCGTTGGGCGGGCGCGCGGCCGTCGCGTCGGCCAGCCGCCGCCGCACCTCGCCCGCGCCCACCGCCAGCGACTCGCGCGACCCGCACGACGACGCCGAGTGACCAGACTGCACCGACGCCACAGACAAGCCCGACATCTGCCACATTACACTGCCCTTACTGCCACGTACATTCATTTTGTATACTAGTAGTCCCCTAGTGAACAAAATTCTAACATAATTCATAAAATTTTTGAGTTTGTATATCATGCATAAAACACATACATAAAATACAAAATAAAAACCTTTATGCCTTGACCACTTTACACATTATTGAAAAAAAGCATTTGATTTAATTAAACAAAAATCACAGGTTGTGTGTATAGTCACTCTGTCAGTAATTATTTGTTGGCAACATTTTAAAATACTTGCCGATAATCTCTACTTTATGCGACTTTGTAATATAACATACATATGCTTGTACTTACAAGTTTGTAAGTACTTGCAAACACTGTGTTTTTGTTATTGGCAATATGAATGTAAACAATGCATATTCTATTCTATTTTATTTAATGTATTTGTTACACCCTTTCTGCACTCCTCGATATAAACTTTAACTATGCCTGTTCATATAATCATCAGATGTGTTGTCACCAATAAAAAGAGTCGTCACTCACCATACGGAACACAATAGACTTGCGAGTATATGCCGCTATTTCACGCTAGTATTCTTTGACAACGTGGTCTTTCCCCAGTTGGGAGGACCCATTCGCACTGTATATCGATTTACAGTGTGATTACCATATTTAAAAAAAAATTATTCGCAGACCCATGTCAAGTAGGAGTCGACTGTTTATTAAATATAATTTTATTTATGATGAACTAATGAAATTAGTTATAACATTTCCATAATTTCTTGCTAAATTCAATATCGATAATATAAATATTATCATTCTATTTATCTATTACGTAAATACCAAATTTTTTATGACTGCTTCAATAGTCATAAATGTAACGAAACGTGAATTGCAAACACATTAAATGATAATGTGGTTGCGATATTCCACATGTACTTAAAACCTTTAACTTTTATTTTATTTTTATGTAATGGAAAACCAACAGCTTACAAATCTTAAATAAATAACATGTTAAATTTACAAGAAGCCAATAACAGGTTCTCACTAATAGACATACACTAACATAATCTTTCGTCGTTTAAAGGGCATAGCACAATTATGAGCAACAAAAAATGGAGTCTAATTTAAATGCACAACTTCATAAATTTAATAAGTGAAACTAACAATAATAGCCAGAAAGGAAAAGAAAAGCAGGGCTAAACGCACAACATAAATGTTTTTAAAGTAAATTAAATTACGACACAAAAAACTCTCAACTCAATGCCCACCTTGCCGATTCCCCACATAGAACAAATCAAAATCATGCTTTTTGCATAGATTATTAAAAATATTACTAGACCGATATAAGAAAGTATTTCTTCCGTAATTAGTTGATGAAGCTGGTAAGTAGAGTAACGTATTCGTTCTAAGGTTAACCGTAGGTGTAACTTTAACTAATTAACACGAAAAAATAAATAAAACGTCAAAAGTGGTGGTAAACCTATAACGGAGCCAGACTAAATCTTTATTACAATGATTATTTAATAAGTAAAGCGAGTTTAAACAGTAACGAATTTCTAACTAACATCAGAAGTAATACAAAAAGACATAAATAGTTAAATTGACAACTTTCTACAATCTTGTAGCGTTATATTATCCCTTGGGTGTTCGTAAGAGGTGAAAAAGGGAAACTGAACCGGGTGATTAGAAGTAACGGTTTGATCTACTAAGCAATCTAAAACAAACTGGTGTACATAAAATAAAAATGTGCTTGGTACTCCTGTATTGTTATTGTATTCATGTCCTAGGCTTCAAAATACACATTAGAAGTCTGGAATGCTAAAAAAAACTCAACATCTTATAAGTGACCAATTTCATTGCTGAATATAAAGGGGTCGAATAGAGACATAGAGAGGTGAAGTATTTGCTGATTACAGTAACAGTACTAATTATCTGTAACACAGTGTATATAAATGGATGTCCTGTGTTGTTCGAAGGTGTATTGGCAAAGGAGTCCTTTTTAATGAATTCTATATTTTTTCTTACTTAATAGTTTGTACCAAGCGTGGACACATTGATTGTCAAGATAAAATAGTTTCTATTTAGTAATGTCACTTACATAGTTATAATTTAATGTTGCAAACACTATTAACAAATCGTTTTATGATAATTACATAAGAATGGGCTCCCAGTACTAAATATTTTTATCATTACTGTCTATCATGATAACATCATATAAATAGTCCACAGCTAAAATTGAGACTTTCGAATAGTACATATTTATTTATCAGAACATAAAAGTCCAACCCTGGACTTGAGCATCGGAAAGGATTGCTGTGATTGCCACACCCAAGAAGTGGATTGGCGATCGTACCTCTTGACGAGCCCAGTCATTGGCATGGTTATTTTACACCTCTTTCACGACACCGCGCCGACACGCGTTTACTTATTTCTGAATCTATAATTTCCATATTATCAAATATGGAAAATGAAAACATGTTCCTCTGTTTCCGATAATATATCTCACAAATAAAACGATGCCAAATAGTTCTTACTAACTATTACACAAATCAAGCATACCTGAGATAGACTGTCAGGCGCCGGCGCTCTCGTTGGATAGTGGGCGCCGAGATCGTCATCATCGTGACTCCAGCAGTCTCCGGCATCCACGTCGTCCAGCGCACTGTAGAGGGAGAGCGCGGGCCACTCGGGCACCAAGTTCTCCTCGCTCTTCGTATGTCGGATAGGTGGCGAGTGTGGCGCGGGGGGTGCGGGTGGCAGCAGGCGGGGAGGGAGCGGCTCGTGGCCGTCTGTCTCCAGCACCTCTACGTACATTATGTACGGCGCCTGTGGACGATGATGGTAAGCGTCACTATAAAAAAAATACTACAAACCTAACTTCTACTTTCGATAAAATATCGACAAAATCAAATAAATGAGGGAGAAAGTAGTAAACCTACGAAAGCGGTAAAACCAATTACTGCACTGGCAGTGGCATCTTCCGTAAAGTTTCGCTATTACATTATAAGAAAAGAGAAAAACTTTAGGTATCGTCGAGGATATTTTCCAACATTCAAGAAAAAAGTGAAATATTGAAAAAAAAAACAAGGAACGAGATTTAGTTTATAAAATTGAAGTGACAAACTTATAGTCCACCTGATGGTATGTGACTGCTGTAGCCATGGCAACCACCTTCAAAAAAAAGGCTACAGATGCGTTGCCACCTCGGAGGATTAAGATGGAATGCCTCTGATGAATGGAATCACTGGCCTTCTATACGCTTTAGACCGGATCCGGCCATACTGTATCAACTGCAATGATCTCACTAATGTAACATATTTTTATAGTTTCTCTTAATATTATATTATAAGGTTACAATTTCATACATTTCATTTTTAACAATCTCTATATATAAAAATCAATTAGTATCCGTTAAGTCTCGCTAAAACCCGAATTGATTTTAATGAAGTGGCTAATGAATGGCTCGATTGACTTAAATGAACTTTTTTGTGTGTGTTCAAGTAGGTTTCTGGATGGTTTAGATTCACAATTAGACCCAGTAGGTGGCGCTGTTGGCGAGATCCAGAAATCACCCGTGCGAAGCCGGGGCGGATACAATTTGTTAATATCCGATGATTAGTTCAGAAGTTCTGAGCAGGCAGAAAATGATATACTTACGTAGTACATTTATACTAGTGCTGCAGACCAGGCTTTTGGTTAGTATGCATTACAAAGTAAAATAATAAAACCATTTTCGATAAAAGAGAAATAAGCAACGTTCCACCATAATGTCTTTCTTTTTTGGCTTTCCTGGCTAAAATGATTTCGCCAAGTGCATTCTCACAAATCGGATTGATGTCAGCTACAAATAAAAATAAACCTGACCTGATTCATATTAAAATACAATTTTAATGGTCTGTTTTTATAAGCATAGCAAATTATTTGTTGTGATAGTTAAGTTCCTGTGTGACTGTTAAGTCTAAATGGAACGAAATTTAACTAAAATTACAACAATTTTTACGCCCTGGGTAAAATAGAAAAGTTCCATAGTTTTAAGGTTAATAATAATTAAATTTTTAAAAAGAGAATCTTTTGATGGTAAAAAAAAGTTGGCAACCCTAATGCATAAGCACATAACAGCCAAAAGTCACCAAATACTCAAAAGTATTTGTGTAAAAGTTATTTTTGCAAAAAAAAAGATCAGCTGGCATTTAAAAAAAGTTTACTTTAGACTCTTCCGCAATCAGTTGAAATTACTATCTAAATAAAAACTTTATTTAGATAGTTTTAATTTCAATTTATATTATATATTTACGTTATATTATATATTATTTTACGTTATACCCCACTTCAAAATCTTTTTTTGAAGTGGGGTATAACCTCCAGATTAGTTTTATTTTTGGTTAAATATTGAGTTTTTCTGTACACGACATTAAATACCTCATTATCATATTTGACAAATAACGGTGGTCCAACTATAGGTTTGTTATCGTCAGTGTATTTGCGACCATCAGTAGAAAGGGTAACTTAAAATAAACGCAAAGAACGCACAATGACAATTCATCATTCATTATTAAATTTCTTTCACAAGTCCACTGCTGAACATAAGTCTCGCCCGAGGAATGCAACAAAGCACGGTCTCGAACCACCTGCATCTATCGACTTCCCGCATGTGTTACCAGGTGGTTACTCGGTCTAGCTGGGGGGCGCCCTATACTTTGCCTACCGGGTACCGGTAAGAGGCTGCCAATCATAAACCTTTTTCCCCATCGGTTGTAGGTTCTTCGAGCTATTGACCAGCCCATTGCCACTTCAGCTCACCAATCCGTTGGGCTATGTCGGTTACTCTAGTTCTGTTGCGGATATCTTCATTTCTAAGATTATCACGCACAGAAACTCCAATCATAGCTCTTCCATAGTTCGTTAAGCGATTTTGAGCTTCCTCATACGCCCAGCAATGAAGTACCACGTCTCGGATTCGTAACTCATCACTGGCAACCCGCACTAGTGGTACAATTTTGTTCTCTAGTTTTGAGGTATACCTGACGAGTATCGACGACATAATTTCCCGAACCCTCGTCAGCAACGTCGAGCTTATTGCTTCCAACAACTACCAGCAGAACGGTAGCACATAACCTTTATTTTGTCCATGTTTATTTTAAGACCTATCCTTTGGGTGGCACTATTGAGATCATTGAGCAAAGTGCGTAGGTCCTCCAGCGATTCTGCCATTAAGGCTATATCATCGGCAAATCATAGATGAGAGATGTACTCACCATTGATGTTTATCCTTGCTTGCGAAGCTTGAGAAGGTCTTAAAATGCAGCGGTGAATAGATTCGGGGATATAACGTCACCCTGTATTACACCTCTCTGCAGTTGGATAAGTTTCGTACTCTGGTTCTATACTCGGATAGACTTCGTAGCCTTACTGTACAAACACTTCAGCACTTCTATATACCGACAATCAAATTAGCACCGCTGAAGGGACTGTAGCACCGCCCAAATTTCGACGGAATCAAAGGCTTTCTCATAGTCCACATACGCCAGGCAAAGTGGCAGATTGTACTCTTCGGTCTTCTGTACAATGAATGGTACTGAAGCCTTTTCGGAAATCGGTTTGTTCGAGAGGCTGCAAGTCGTCAAGTCTGCGTGCGAGACAATTCTTAATGACTCGCGAAAACAGCTCGAAAACACGGTGAGAAGACAAACCGGTCGGTACTTCTTCGGTAAGAGCGTTGTCGCCTTTCTTGAAGAACAAGACCACCTCTCTTCTGCTTCACACCTTGGGAGTGATGGCACGATAGAGGACGGAATTAAAGAGCTTCTGAAGGGCTTCAAGTAATGAAAATTAAAGTGTCATAATCATATTGCATCTATAATTTAGGTAGTGTTCTCTGCTTACTTGTAAATTAAATGGTAGAGAATTAATTTTTTGTGCAACGAAGTTTAAATAAAAATAACTAAACGTCTAGATAGAAACATTTTATGAGGAGCAACATATGGATAGACTGTTACTCACCCGATGGTAAGAAGGCTAACTAATATCTAGACAAATAAAAATATTTCATATTATGAAGTCCATAAATACGCTATTGTGGAGGTCGCCGCACTCGCACTTGCTTTTCTAGATTACCCCTTGAAAAATTAAGAACCTTTATTCCCTAATGGATGTTCGGTCTTCGAGCTACGAGTAAATGGCCAGTCCATTGTAGCTCATTACATATTACGCGCAACGGTAGCTCAATGGTTAGAGTACGGACTGCTAACTTAAAAGGTCAAGG
Organism: Parnassius smintheus behrii; assembly: GCA_036936625.1. Taxonomy (NCBI): domain Eukaryota; kingdom Metazoa; phylum Arthropoda; class Insecta; order Lepidoptera; family Papilionidae; genus Parnassius; species Parnassius smintheus. The sequence goes on from JAUPFT010000006.1 coordinate 16,260,249, forward strand.
GTCCAAATCCGCAATTCGACTACCGCCGCGAGTTGCTCTGAGGTCGTGAACAACCAAAAGAAGCATATTAAGCTTACTTGTAAGCGGTTAACGGAAACATTACATTACATTTTATATTGTAGCCTATAAAAGTCAGCTGTTGAACATAGGCCTCTCGATAGCACGAATGGGTCGGTTCGACCTGGGCAGCACCACGCTCTCACAGAGAACCAGCGCAAAAAAGTAGCTAAACGCTGCTGTGTTACGTATGGTGAGTGTAGAGAAGCGGAGACCCCTGTTACTGCAAAAGGGGCATTCCATCTTAGTCCTCTCGGGTGACAACGCATCTGCATTTTGATTCGTAATCGAGGATAGATGTAGGTGTCTACGGGCCGCAGCAACCACTTACCATCAGTTGGATCGTTTGTCACCCTTATCCTATAAAAAAGAGCGTGGTCCTACCCCGGTCGAGCCGACCCATTCGTGTTACAACTATACTACCAACACAGCTGCAACATGGCTCTACCACGTAAAAATATAATAATTAATATCCTAACAAAGTTATCACTTCCAAAATACTTTTAATAACACTATTCTCCCTACTCTTACATCACATAGTGAATGCCTATTTACGTAGTCTTATAAATTAGGTCGAAATTGTTTGAACTACATCCCGATGGTAATACAATACAATCCAATAATTGTTATTGCCTACAACATTCATACAAGAAACCTTGGCCAGTAGCAGTTAGTGGAGGCAAACGACTTACGTAAAGATCTACTTGTAATTTAATTTAAAGGCTTAAAAGACAGCAGTGTAAAAATTGAAGTACATAGGAGATGTAGTATTATGTACTATTTGATATTTTGTGACTAAAGTAAATGTACTTTTTATCAGAGTGAGCCAGAAGATGAGTTATGTTTTTCGGGAATATACGAGTACATTACTAATGTAATAGGTTAAACGACTTCAGTTATTTTAAGTGCGAAATAGCGACTCGCTTTTTTATAGGATAAGGATGACAAACTAACACAGTCCACCTGATGGAAGTGGATGTTGTGGCCCATAGACATCTACATTTTTAACCTCGCTTAAGAATCAAAATGCAGATGCGTTGTCACCCTTGAGCACTAAGATGGAATGCTTCGATTCCAGTAAAACGGGTCTCCAGTTCTCTACACTCACCATACGAAACACAGCAGCATTAAGCTGCTATTTTACGCTGGTATTCTGTGAGCGCGAGGTCCTTCCCCGATCGAGCCGCCCATTCACGCTACAACCATAAGAGCTGCAGTGTGGCTCTACCACATATAAAAATCATTTCCTTTATTTCATATACATCGTATTAGAGCCATTTTCGGTATATCATTTCCCGCAAAGAATGTCACAAAGCATAGTCCTGAACTACCTGCTCCCATTGAAGTCCTGGATCTCTTACTAGATCGTCACTCCATCTAGTAGGGGGACGCCAAAAACATAAAAATTTTAAACTCCTTTTTTGAAGTCTGCTAACAATAGTTTTCTCACACCTTCTTCCGAATCTCACCTTGTCCTTGCTATTTAGCACGGCGGCAGCGTGCGGTGGTATCCGTAGCACGTAGTGTGGTCGTTTGTGCAGTGGAAGCCAAACTCGTGCTGGCAGGTTCAAATCCAGTGTCGCCAACTCGGCTCGAAGTCTACCGTTCCTTCGCTCTTTGTCCGCGACGCTGGCCAGACGCCGACCGATGTTCGTAAGGGCCGTGAGAAACTGAGGAACAAGAAAAGTAAAGGCATAATGACATATTCAATTGAGACTTAGCTATGTCAATATCTATACCGGTTCGTAAAAACAAGACCTCAAAGAAGAACCGGCAAGAAAACCTACGAGTCCTTTTTAAAGCGGTGTTACAACTTAATTTACAGTTACAACTTATAATAAAATATATTTAATATTAAAATGCTTAACAAAATGAGAAGGTGACTTGCGTGCACAGTAAGTAATTTTCACGCAGCATTGTTCTCAAAATATTGATCTATTTTATAGTAGGCTTTTAGTCATATTTTATATCCGGTTGTTGTTGTGTTTCTATTGCGAAAATTTCAAAAGAAAAACCTTTTTTAGTTCAAGTATCTGAGGAATTATTCAAATAAGACTTTCTAGTTTTATCTAAACTAAATTTAGGTAACTCTAACTTGTCACAAAAATCCGTTCCACAGGAAATAAGTCTGCTTTTATTATTAAATAAATTTATATTTTTATTGACATTGTCAATTGTACAGGATATATGTACATCACATCATGATACCGTCAGTTGTACAGGATATATGTATAAACACAGAAACAGAAACTTTTTATTCAATATGGATTATAAATAATACTTATTGAAATTCACTTTTTTTGTTTTATTCAAAACATCATGATGATATTTTCAATTGAACAGGATATTTTTATGCCGCGTGATAAATTAATAATATATATTACTGCTGTGTTGGTTATTTTTAGAGTTGGGCCGATTGGCCGATTAGCCGATTAATCGGATAAGAAATGTCCGATTAATCGGCCCAGCCGATCCCTATCCGATGATAAATTCGAATGGTGGAACAAAAATTCTTCCAAATATCCAGAAATGTCCCGTTTAGCCAAAGTTTACCTTTGCTGCCCAGCCAGTTCTGTGTATAGTAGAGAGACTTTTTTCTGAGCCAGGGAATATCTAGTATCTAGGCAACAAATTATTAGATGATTATAAATTCTTTATTTAATAAACATTACGGGAAAAAACAATTACATAATTGTAATTTTAAGTATAGAAAAATAACAATTTGATTTAATTTTTAGTACAAAAACAACAAGTTAAGTACAGAAAGAAGTATGTTCTATTTGTTTTTTAAATATCTACATGCGCGTAGTTTAACAATATTTATTCAAGAATTAAGATTTTTTTGTTATGCAAAGGGAGAGACTTAAAATTTGTTTTTTTTTTAAGTTTATTAAGAATAATATTATTATTACTTTATTTTGTTGTGTCACTAATCTGCATTACGATTAGAAAAAGTTAAAAAGAAGAATTAAAATAGTAAGTACTTAGGTTTTTGTTTAGTTTTAAATAGCTACCTCAGGTTCTTTTTTCACCAAAGTTCCTATGTCCAGAATAATTAACATTAAACCTGTGAGACTGATTTTTCAATAAAACGTATGTATGAACCTACTTATTTTATTATTTATTTGATTTATCTACATTTAAATCTGACGCGAATTTACGCATGGGAGTTTTAGCAGATTAATCGCCGACTAATCGGTAACTACATATAGACCGATTATTCGGCCTTACCGATTAGTCGGCGGCTAATCGGTCCAACTCTAGTTATTTTGTCTTTTTGCATTTTTTCCATTGATTTCAAAATGTACTTTGTAACACTTTTATTTTAAAGAAAAAGTATTTATTATCTCTCTCTCTCTCTCTATATATATATATATATATATATATATATATATATATATATATATATATATATATATATATAATTGCTATCCGTTAGTCTCGCAGACTCCAAAATGGTTCGTACGATCTTGGTTCAAAAACTCAATTGGACCCGATAGGTGGTGCTGTTGTTGAGATCCAGAAATCACCCGTGCGAAGCCGCGGCTGATCGCTAGTTCAGTTAATATAAATTAAGTATTACAGTAATGCGCGATCAGACTTCGCTCGGCATTTGAAAAAATTATAAAATATTGTTCTCAATGAAACAATGACCCCTACTAAACATGACAAGTAAAACATTATTTTCCATACAAAATTTTACCCAAGCCGTTAGTCGCTTTCGAAAAACCAATTACATAACATTACTACACAAGAATCACTCGATTAAAGTATTAACATAATATTAATATAATGCTCCTATAAAAACGTCGAATGAGATAATTACATTTTTACATTTTATTATAAATTAATGGTATTTAAAGCTGAGAAATAATAAAGCTAATAAAGCGTATGCAAACGTATGCATTAGTTGCACGTTGTGAAACTAATATTGACTGTGGGTGAAAATCTAACTCAGTATAAGAGTTAGCAGAGACGCTGCGAGCATAATTACGCGCTCCAAAAAGGTCTGTTCTTTTACATGCAATTTCACAGTAAATTTGCCTGCATGGTGAACACTGCATGTCAATTTTCTTTTAAACCGACTTTCATGAAATTTGGAAGGACACTTTAGTAACTTAAAACTTAATAATATTCTGTTTTATGATTATCTATTTCGTAATTTGTTACATTAGGTAGCAGTTTTCCCATTCATTGCTGCTTCAGTTTTCATTCCTACATAAACCATTCAATGTTTGTACTCCGCTACAAACATTATTTTGATTGAGTACAAAATAACTTATCGTTTATATCCTAGCAACAAATATATTCCTTGTAATTTGCCTCTTCTCTTTTTTTTATTGCAAAGGAAAAAAAATATGGCAGTTCAATTCGAAATAAAAGACTGCATTATGTGCTAGCTATTTTAAATTCATAAGAGGAAATCTGTGTTTCAAATTGAATGACACCGTAAGAAACAATTTGCAGTTCGTCGATATCGCCATAATAAACAGCTCATAAGTATATTGAAAAATATTCTTCATGAACCCTTAAAAATTTACTGGTGCACATTAGCTTATCCATCCTTTTGGAGGGGTATCTTGCCTTAATGGGATTAACAAGAGAGAATAGGTAGATTAACGGTCGCAGTACCAGACGCCTTGCACCTTTGACGCTGCTGCCTCAAGAGTTTCTTAGAAAATAGTTCAACAGAGTCTGAGCAAAAAAAATGTTAATAAACCTTTTCGTAAAGTTTGTTTAAGTACATTATACAGTCATCATTACCGAATACAATTTCAATGTTAATGATAAGCCTCCCTCATATATTGCTTTATATGAGGGGATATTTACTATACTCGTAGTTGCCATGCTTAGCTGGCGAGTCGGTATAGATTAAATTAATAATTATACATATCATATTATCTAAATTTGTATAATAAAATTGTGTTTTACAATAATACTGAAAGTTTTTACGATTCCACACACTGAATCTGCCATGTGGTGGTGAATAAAAGAATACATCACCCCGTGTAGTACCATGGGTGTCGTAAGAGGCAGCGATGGGAAATGCTAACAAATTTTATGGCTACCGATAGATGGCGGTATAACCCTCTCGTATACGCCAGACGTAAATTAACCAAAATGGCGACGGACAGCAACGTCAAAGGTGCGATACGTCTGGTATTACTAAAGTCAATCCGCCTACCAAGCCTCCTACGTACAACAGGACAGGCCCACGCCTAGCAGTAGACTTTAACGGGATGAGGAAGAAGACATTTATTTATTGGCAAGTGTATTCTTATCATCGCTTAATTGCATTTTTTGGCCGTCGCTGAAAAATGGGAGATCTCCCACAGGGCGAAATTACCGGCCCGGGGTAACGACCAAGGCTCCGTGTGATAGTTTTTCGAGTTCTATATATATCGCAGTACTTCGGAACCTTGATAGCGTGATTTAGGCTCCGGTGCGTTTCGCATTTGGCGCGAAGACAGCGCCGCCACATTTCATTTACCTAAAAATCTCATGCTAACATGCACAGAGTATAAGTTTGAGCTTTTAATAGAAGTGGCCCGAATAGTTAAAATCGGCCAGAAGAACATCATTCTTTTTCGTATTCTATATGTAACAATCACTGTATATGTATACACTACGTGGTAGAGACATGCTGCAGCTCTATTACTGGTATAGTAATATAGCTGCAGCATATTACTATACCAATATGACCGGGGAAGGACCACGCTCTCACAGAAAATGAGCGTAAAATAGCAGCTTTTGTTACGCTACTACTTGTTACTACGCTACTGTGTTTCGTATGGTGAGTGTAGAGAACCGGAGATGCTTTTTACTGGAAACGAGGCATTCCATCTCGATTCGATTCGTAATCAATGATAGATGTAGATTTCTATGGGCTACAATAAACACTTAAAATCAGGTGGACTGTGTGCTCGTTTGTCATCTTTATCGTATATAAAAAAGTAAAAGATAAAATATGTAGGCGGCAGTGATTTAGTACGTTAGCGTAAGCGGCGTTCTGTGACCCCAATATGGAGGTTAAATTAAATAAACTATCTAGAATAACCCGTTGAACTAACCGACCGAGTTTATTTAATCAAGTAGAAAGGACACTAAGAATGAAGGAAATGACCCCCAGGCAACTTAATACAAAACTGGACGTGACTTAAAATACGCAATAATAATTAAAGGTAGCTTCAGTTTTTTTACTTTAATTGTAACTCATTATTATGACAACTATATATGGTGAAGATCACAATATTATAAAAATACATTATTATATGTTAGTATGTGTAGTATAAAATGTAGTAATCTCTATATTTAAATATTAATAGCTGCCCGTTTCAGTCTCGCTAAAACTCGAAAATGGCTGGACTGATTTTGATGAAAATTTTTGTGTGTTTGAGAGGGTGGTTTAAGGATGGTTTATATTCAACAATTGCACCCGGCAGGTGGCGCTCCTGTTGACATCCAGAAATCACCCGTGCGAAACCGGGGCAGATCGCTAGCATTTAATAAGAATAATAAGGAGCGTGTACATGAAACAAATAAATGAACCCTAACTATGGATTGACACGCCCTCACAATAATTAATGACGTAATTTAGGGTACACACCCGCCCATATAATTTATTATTACATAGCTGTCACATAAACGTACTCATTATTTTATTTTTAGTCTCATCTAATCTAGTCTTTATTTTTAGAATTTTGAAGATGAGGCAAATGAGCATACTGCTAAGCTAATGGTGAGTGAATATCGCCGTCCATGAAAAACTGCAACACTGGGGAAATTGCAGGTGCGTTGCGAGCCATTTAAAAAAGAATTAGCTCTTTTAGCCGTGGTAAATCAAATGGTTAGCGCTCGCTGTAAAGTCACATTACGCATGCAACTCGGATTCAATCCTCGCCGGCACCAATGAAAATGTTAGTTGCAATTTTAAGTGCTTATTTACCACATGATCGGCGGTGAAGGAAAACATCGTGAGGAAACTTAGTCTGAGAAATAAAATAAAAAATATAAGACACGTGAAGTTCGCCAACACGCATTGTGGCAGCGCTTCGGACACTTCATTGCCCTAAAACCCTCTTAGAAATGAGAGGAGGCCCGTGCCCAGCAGTGGGACGTATATAGACTGTATTTTAACTAAGCTCCTTTTTGAAGGAGGTTCGTGTAATTTGAGATACACGTCAAATAGACCGGTAAGCATTGAAAACTTATTGTTTTATTTTTTATTTTACTAAAATAATGCTTTCAATCTCACACTCAACATCTGGAGTGAGAACCTCACGAGGCATGCGGCCGATGGACTCAGATGGCTTTGGATGTGAGTAGACCAATGTTCACCAGTAAACCTGTTATGGGCTGAGTAATGTTTAAATTCTTAAAAATAATGTCATAAGTATGTCGTAAGAGAGTATTGACGGTACTCGTTTGAGTTGTAGCGGCGCTGTCGTCGCGTCACAAGCAAAACTCACCGAAGTCTAAATCGCGCTATCAAAGTTCTGAAGCTAACGCGCTTTATATAGAACAGCTGCATTCACACATTCAGACATTACAACTAGGGCAGAACACTAGGGCACACTGCGCTCGCCGGCGAGCTCGAGGTCATATACACACCCCGTATACGAGTTTTAACAACCGCGTTACTGGGCGTTTTCATTTGCGACCCGTTTTCACTCACTATGATAGTGGTTCAAGCCGAGGTTCATATCTCTTTCAGAGGGGCCCTTGAATCACATCGAGCCCCTCCTAGCTTGAGGAGCGCCTCGCCGACGACAGAATCGTTGCACTCAACAAATCGTGCGTCCTCACTCACGAGTCTATTACGACGAAGCTCTAAAGGCCGCAGTGCCAACAGCTTTCAGAGAGAGAAAAACATACGGAGCATTGGCCGCTCCTCGGGCTGAACACCTTGCCCGAAAGGGGATCTCCCCTTTTCTATCCTCGGCCAAAGATTTACTCTCTTTTATTAAATTATTTAAGAAAATTATTTAAGGCTGGTTGTTATGGCAACAGCTCGCGGCCTAGTAGCCTTGAGGCAGATTCAGCTGTAAAAGCCAAAAGGCTAATACTAATATCACAGAACACAGACGACTATGGGATAGCACAACTATACCAAGCCTTTGATGGGGTTGGGTCAAGGCTGAATAATTAATACGTAATGAGGGTCATTGTTGACCACGGAGATGAATATTGTGTATATTTTGTACATCATTTCATTGCACGTTGTATAAATATAATATCATTGTTCGTATGCTTATAACATTGTGATTTATTAATTTAACTCTACTTTGGTTTAAGTATATTTATTTCACAACAGCTGTTATTACAGGTTAACCGAATTTGACAGTTTATATCATGAAATAAACAACGTTGCTTTTGAAATTCATTTCGTGAACAAGTAATTAAATAGATTTTTTCGTTTTTATCGTCTTCTCAAAAGCGTCTGCATTTTATTCTGTAGATTTTTGTGGGCCCCAACATTCACATACCATTTAGATGGACTGTGGGCTCGTTTGTCACATTTGTATAAAACTATTCAAGTGGTTAACTAAATGTATTGCACCCTTAATATAGTTCAAACCAGTCAATGCCGATGAGGGTACACTGCATAGTACTGTCGTATGCGTTTGCACGTACAAAAAGGGGGAGCGCCGAGGGTATAATTTTAACGATCGCACACCCTCGTAAACCTCGTAACTTGGGAAGTCCACAGAATGACGTCATAGTAAAATAAAAATCAATTCTATTGAAATCGTATAAAATATCCGTAACCATGAAATAATAAAACGTTTCTTTCTCTAGTTTCAGTTTGAACAAGTTAAAATTCCTAATCATTAACAAAAAGTAGACTATGTCCAGGGAGTCGAGGAGATATTAACCTATGACAGATATTAAAGTAGGTTTCGATAAAACTTATGAAGGAAACAGAAACAAATGTAGTTTCGGGATTTGTAAAAAAATAATACCATAACTGGAAGATACATATACTAATAAAAATACTAGGTGCCATTCTTCATTTACTGTTGACTATATTTAGTATGCCCCAGTTACAAAGCATAACTTGAAAATTTTGCCGACACATAGCACTCTACACTGGGCATTCTCGTTTATGTCGGTTTTATAGTTATTGTAAATTAAACCATTAGACGATTGCTCACCTTTTAATGAATCTAATATGCCTTAATATATATAATAGCAAATACACATAAAAACAACTACAACAAAAAAAATATTGAATATTCTTTCTACATTCATTGTGAAGGTAAAAAAATTCAATTGATTACTTTTCAAGAGTTCTGTTAAAATACAGAAAAACGAACAACAACAAAAAATATAATAAAATTCCCAATACTTTCGAGTATTGAAATGTACGCATCGTATTCCACGAAATATGTTTATTTAGGACATTTTTAATATCAAAACAGTCCGACCAATCTCTTTTTTCGACAAAAGTAAAAGTACTTTGTTATGTTTCAAAGGTTGATGGTTCATTACGTTGGTTCGGAACGGATATCAATGAATTACAAAAGTAACGAAATGAAATTAGTAATTAGACAAAGTAAAGTCGTTTGCAAAATTTTTGTGATTATTCAATATAAAACTATAAAATATCAAAAAACAACTTGCATGTCTATTCTATTTTATAATTTCTCTAGTTGCTTTTAGTCATTTATGTAAATTGGAGAAATTCACATTAACGTTAACGGGGTGTTGACTGCTATATCTAAAAAATTAGACGTATTAAAATAATATGGTAACCGTTCTTCATTAAATTATTATAAATATAACCAACTGCTTGAAACTTACATACAGCATGAATTAACTAATTTAATGATATAAATGTAGCTGATAAAAAATAGGACACGTTAAGTTCAACAGAGCACTGAATCAGCGTGGCGGATTATTGTTTAAATAAACCTCACAGAACTTACAGAAGGGAGCATGTACCCCCCCCCCTCCCAGTAGTGAATCGTATGGTTTGAATTTTCTTACTTTTAACGTTATGATAGACCTGACAAAAGGTGAAGAACCTTTACACGTGTCGAAATATGCCATAAACATATCATCACCATTAAATTTAATTTATTTAAACAAAAAAAAACTAAAGAACATAAGAACTTACTTATTTTATTTTTTTGCTTAAACCAGTTAAACCGGAAATACATTGCCCGAATTTAGTACGGAAAATCAGTTTGAATACATCAACAAAAACACCTAGACCATCAGAATATTCACCTTTCGTGGTGAGCTCAATAATCTAAACCAACACTCCATTTTCAACAGAATTAAACTACAATATGACTCCCACGCCAAAAGAAATACAGTAAATACTAGCTTGCTAGGCAGACGTTGCCCTTTTTGACGACCCTTTGTCATGTCGTATAAAAATCCTTAAATTAGCAAAAAAAAATTGTGGGTCACTCATTTAAGGATTTTTAATAGGACATGACAAAGGGTCGTCGAAAGGGGCAGAACAACGTCTGCCTGGCAAGCTAGTACATTTATAAATTTAAGAGATCACAACCTCTAACTCCCACAATGAAAAGCACTAAGTCTAAAGTTTATTTTTAATTTTAATCACGATTCGAATTATGTTGTATGTATGTATACATACAAATGTTCATTATAATAACTTTATTTTTGTATTAATAGACTATTGGAGCTGTGGTTATTCAAGGGCTAAGCGCTCACTGTAAATGTCACAGTACATGAGCCGCCCGGCAATTTTACGCGAGGAAAACTGCATAGAGATTAAAAAACATTTCGAAGAAATATGAAGTTCCACCAACACGCATTGAGGCAGCGTGGTGGACATTCCCTTCCTTGCCTAAAACCCTCTCGGAAATCATTATTTAAAGGCTTATTTATCGACACATACATATCTGCTGCTGCAGTATCCTATAAATGAGAATTTATTTTTAATAATAGATTAGAAATGCTGTAAGTACCATAATGTGTAATAAATGTATGTCTTGATGGTTAGCCATAATAAATAAAAATAAAAAGCAAATATAAACCAATAAACAAAACAACGAATCAGCTCTAAGATTCGTCACTGGGTACCGGAAATCCACGTTACCCCGGACCCCGATCACGGCGACGCATTACAAGACATTCATTTATACTCAGATTTGTATGTTTATCACGCTTGCTTATAGGGTTGCCACCTTTTTTTTTTGCAATTAAAGTACATTGGTTATTAAAGGTAAGAAAAAAAAAGTACATAGATTCAAAATAAAGTACAATTTATTTTTCTTTATTATTATATTTAAAAACATATTTTTTATTGCTTTTTGCAGTTTGTATCAAATTACTATCTTCACTAAAAAATTGCACAGCATTTTTACAATCTAAATTTAAATTAAAGTAAATAAGTAATTCATTTTTTATCAAATTTAGACACGCTTTGTTTCTTTCGTCTCGCCATTTGCTGTTCATCACAGAAAAAACTCTTTCTGTGAATTCTGACGTGGCGGGAATAGACAATAAAAATGAAATTACTTTATACAAGTTTAAAAAATTATCATCACTCTTAAATACTTGCTGCCGTTTTTGTGCAGTAGATAGTTCTGCAAAACTCTTAGAAGTACTTATCTGATTATAAACTTGGTTTAGTAAAGCAATTTCTCCATATAGATCATCCATATCTACATTATGTTTTTGAAGATTTAAATTTTCAATTATGTTAACAATATTATTAAATTCAATTTTGCTCTTTAAATTTATATATCCAAGTGTAAATAACCAGTTTGTGTTATTGAAATCAAACCATTTATTCAGATACTCTAAGGCTTTGTCAACAAATAATAAAAAATTCGTGTGAATTTTTCTAGTCAGTTCCGGTGAAGTCAGTTTAATTTTTTTGCCTGTTTCATAGCCAAAGAAAAGATCTTGTTTTCTTTGTGTTAATCCGTTTCTAAGATTATCCATAATCCCATAAATGTCTAAAATTGTTATGCTGTTGCCTTCTAGACATTTAACAGCTTTATTAAATAGATTTAATAAGTGACTACAAAAATGCAAATAAATTTCAATCACATCATTCTCAGTTTCATTGAGCATCAATAAATTTTGTAAAACCATTGGACAGTAGTCTAAACTAAAAAGTAGCTTCTTATAGGTGACCAATTTAATAATAAAGTATCAATACATGGCAAAAGAGAGAGCCATCTTGTTCCCACATGGCGTTTGATTTCGTGAAAGTCTCCATCTACTGATGCTACAAATTTTTTTAGCTCCTCTCTTCTTACAGCAGAATGTGAAAAATGAGCATAAATTTTTAAAATAACATTTTCTATGTCATGTGATAAAAAGCTCATGGCATGTCTGACGCAATTATGCACTATATGTGCGTGACAATTTCCTTTAATCAAACCTGGTACCAAATTATTCATATTGGTGAATAAAGAATGATTAACACCAAAATTTGCATTTGTATTATCTGCACTTAACCCAGATACATTATGAAAAGATAATTTGTATTGCTCTAATGACTTTTGAATTGCTTCAAACATACCATCAGCAGATTCATTACTATTTTCATAAAAATCTATTAATTTGTTTTCAATGCCATTTTTGGCTGTAAAATATTGTATCACTAATGGAAAGAGTTTTATATTTTTCTTGTTAGAAGCATCTGTTTGTAAACAGTAAAACATATTATCTGTATTAACAGCATCTATTACATTTTGTAAAGAATATGGGCCCAACACTTCTGTAACTAGTGCTTCCATTTTTGTTCTAGCTAGATGAATTGCATTAGCTGTAGGTGAATTGGCATAAATAATTTTATTCAATTTTATAGTACAATCCATGCTATTGTAAGACAAATTATGTTTTACTGTGTGATATGTCAGGGCTAACTCAGAGGCAACAACATTTTCTTTATCACTGCATCTAGATGATGTGGAAGCAGAAGAAGAGTCAAGGAATTTCTCAAGTAGTCCAGATGTTCTCCTAGTTTCATATTTTGATTTGTGTTGTTTTGTTTGCAGGTGCTGTTTAACCTGAAAATAATAAGATTAATCCCGTCACCTTACCCATCACCTCCAGTCACCATAAAATAATTATACTTTCAAAGTTATTGGGAAAAAGTGCACATTTATCTTAAATAAAATCTAATCATTTTATAGCATAGTACCTATAGTTTGCATATTTAATGCAACCATACCAACACACACACACACACACACTGAAAAATAAGTTTTTTTTCTTACTTGTCCTATACCTGCTGAAGCAATTGTAAATGTAATTCCACACAATTTGCATTTTCCATTATATTCGTTTTGTGGATCATTAATTAACCAATCACCATGTTCGATTTCCCACTGACTTTTATACTTCTGCATTCGTTTATTTTTCTGTTTTGTCGTATCTTTTGTTTTTAAACATTTTTTTGGTGTAACATATTCACTATCTATTTGATCCGTTTCACTATTAAAATTACGTTTTATAGGTGTATGTGGAGTATTCATGATGTACTACTATAACATGAATCTGTAAAACTTTAAATCGTATTCTTAATGCACTAAACCGCTTCGCACAAAACGATGCACAAAAAAAACATTATGACAATGACACTGACATTGTTGACATTTGAGGTTAGGTTGCGTTCAGAAATTGTTAAAAACGAGTGGTTAAGTGATGTGGCGCTGTCGAGTGGCGAAATCCATTCAACACCAATCGAAAAATTTCGTTTAACGAAAAAGCACTTTCTCTTCATACGAAATAAAGTATTTTCGTGTACTTTATTGTTCTCATAAAGTATAGATAGAGTACAATTACCTGAAATAACGTACAATACTTTATTATAAAGTACGGGTGGCAACCCTACTTGCTTAGCACACTGCCGGCTTTACTAGATTTATAAGTATTGAGGATATTTATTTACCTTTAAAGGAGGTCAAAGCAATTTGTCTCATGTTTTTTCACTATAAATATAGCCTTCAGCATAATGAAGACTTTTTGAAAAGGAACAAACCATAGAAATATAAAATATCTATGGAACACACTATCGAAACATAACAATCCACAATTATATGAATATCGTCAGATATTAGAGATAATGCGTTATGACAGTATTGTTTCGAACTTTTCTTTCTTCAGCTAAATGTTTCTTAAATAAGATCTCAGATAAAAGGCTCAAACATTATTTCAGAAAATAGGTTTTGTTCTGTGAGACTAGTTATCAATCATTACTGAGATTTAGCGTGGCTTTCAACGATAGAAAAACCTAGAAACTAAAAGCTACCATACAATACAAAACGTAAAAAGGATAGATTGCTTTCGCAGTATGAAAAAAAAAACTACTCAAGCATTACCGTGGCTACGACGTCAGATAATGTTTGAAATAGATATTGCAATTATTGAGGTATTATTGTAAACAAAAATAATACATAGTTTCAATTCAGGTCGTTTAAGATCGGATTTCACTTTGCACTTCTAAGCAAGAATATATTTTCAAAAAAAAAAAAATACATTTAACAAAAAGTAAAAGCAGTCTTTAAATTTTTTTTATAGGATAACTGTGACAAGCGACAGACTGACGACAGACGCGTGAGGACTAACATGGAATGCCTCTTTTTCTATAAAAAGGATCTCCGGTTCTTGACACTCACCATACGAAACACAGCAGCATTGAGATGGTATTATGTGTGATGGAGCCGAACCATTCGTGCTACAACTATAATATAATTGCAGCATGGCTCTACCACGCAACGAATAGAGTATACTCTTAGAGTATAAAATAAGTAGCTTGCTAATAAATACTCTAAGAGTATATTCGTAGAAGAATTAAAAGTCAGACTTTTTTTATAGGATAGGGTGACAAACGAGCACACAGTCCAGCTGATTGTAAGTGGTTGCTGTGACCCATAAACATTTACATCTATCCTCGATTGCGAATCAAAATGCAGATGCAGTAAAAAGGGTCTCCGGTTCCCTACATTCATCATACGAAACACAGCAGCATTAAGCTGCTATTTCACGCTGGTATTCTGTGAGAGCGTGGTCCTTCCCCGGTCTAGCCGACCCATTCGTGCTACAACTATACAATTAATATATCTGTAGCGTGGCTCTACCAGGTTCAAAACCTACTGAATTTGAAATTTATTTCTTATTTTTATTTCTTTGAGGTTAGCTTTTACTTTTTGTGAAATAATTATTTCTTTACTATTTCGAGTGGACAAAGGAATATTACAACCTCAATGTTTATAGAAGAGTTACATTAAAAACTTCATTTTTTCTTTCAAATTTAGATGGGACCATCTCTGGGAAAAACACATTTATTAGCTAATTACAAAATAAATAGTAAGAGTAGATACATATGTAGAGAGGAGCTCTTAGGGTGACAAGGGAAAAAGTGACTTTCAATAAGTATTTGTTATAATCTACATTGAATAAAAAAGTTTCTGTTTCTGTTTCTGTTAGGGTAGTAGGCACGACATTACAAGACCATGTAAAGCGCTAAAGTGATCCCCACCTTAACTAACTTGTAAAAATATAATATATGCTTAGTTTTGACGAAATTTGTTTAAAAATAAATAAATCTTCGGCTACATCAACATTTACCATCAGATGGGATAGCCATCAAGCACTGGTTTTAAATAGTAAAAGTATATTCCGAACCAAAGTAAGATTAGACTAACCTGTATTTGTGGTGCTAATCTAGGCGCTCCGCAGGAACACTGGTCCCCACAGAGGCAGCCGTTATCGAAAGCCCTTCCCGACGCCAAGTCACCTAAATGCCTTCCAGAAGGCGTTGCAATCCTCAAGGCAGACGCGTCAGACTGCGATCTGTGGTGACCTCTCCTCGCCGCTGGTCTTATCTCTTCAGCAAGAATCGAATCTCTTAACTTAATCGCTTTAGATCTCCTTGACTCACCTCCAAAGGCCGTCAACAACCACACGAGGCGTAAAGAAAACTCAGCGCTCTGTTTGCACCTATAAACTAGATACGGCCGAAGAAGGTCTGCGACGTCACCCATCTCTATATACATCGTCGCAAGTTGTGGCAGATAGAAGTCCACGTCTTCGTGTGGGAACGAGAACAGTTTGTTGGCCAGGTAGGTCTGCACGCCCGACTCTTTAGAGGTAAAAAGATATGAGATTGCCATACTCATATCAAACAGGTTGCTCTCGAAGAGTCTTAGTAAGAAGTCTTTGTGTTTGGAAGATTCGGCGGACGATTCATCGGTTGTGATGGGCGGTCCTATCGTATCGGGCGGATCAGGTGGCTTTTCCGTCTCCTCTGGATTGCCTGAGTCAAGACTTTCCCGCGATCGGGCGGCAGCCCGAGGTTGGGGTCTCTCTTCATCATTGAAATCGGGTGGAGTGTGAATGCCCGAGTCATCGGAACCTGCTGGGACTTCTGGTGGCAAGGCGAGTCTTGGCGCGGACGGTTCAACTGGCGTACGAAGCGGCGCACCATCGGGCGAGGTCGGCGTCATATCCTCCGGTATCCTCTGGAGAACAGAGTCCAGGGAACGGTTCCTCTGGTGGCCACATCCCGCCGGGGGCCCGCTCGTGCCTGTCACATGTCTGTGAACAAAGAACACAGATCTTAAGGAAAACTTTCTTCTGGAAAAAACATAGCAGACGATCGCTCGATTAGTATAATCGTTAATCGTATATAAACCACTCACTTAGCGCACTTGTAAAAAGGGTCCTCATAATAACGTAAACCAACGACAACAATTTTCCGAACCATTTGCACTATGCAAGGTAATGCGGAGTACGATTACGGAGGCTCTAACACACGAATCAAATAATACAAATTAACGTTTCTCACACGATCATGGCTATAGCACGGCGTACTGACGAGCGGTGTATCCACCGAGTTAACGAGCGCACGTCCTACCTCGAAGCAAACGCGCAGCGAACTGCTAACTGCTAAGCTAAGTGCTAACTGCTTACGTCTTTACGCAAGAAAACAGACACACCGCCCCGCATACCATTCTAAATTCTAATAAGGATCACCTCGATTACGCAGCTGAACCGCAACCAAAACAACTAATTATATATACGATACGCGTAAACAAAAAAGATTTTTTAAAGTAAAATTTCTGCGCCCGACTTCACGGGGCCGCTATTCTAGTATGTATACATAATATGTGCATTACTAAGTATATACTTGCAAAAATACAATCACCTACATAATGTTGTAGCACACTACATAATATTGTAGCACACTACATAGTATGCAGAGGTAATTGTGCTTACAGACGCAAAATTAAGCAAATGAACGCACATAATGTTTACGAGAACAAATTATAATGGACTTCACGATTAAAGTGACATTTGCTACTTTATGACTGAAACGTTCGCGTATGGAACGGAATTTCTATCCTAAAGACTTCACAAAAGGCTAACACCTAACACCAATGCCAAACTCGTATACCGCGAATGAATTACAAACCATTTCCTTATACGACAGAGCGGCGTATTAGATTATTGCTTCGAGCATACTAACACAGACAAACAGTTACTTTTGTAAATCTAGCGTAGACTACAATATGCAATATTTGTATGCGTCGCGTCCATCTCACAGCTGTGAGTGGAGCGAACTTTGTGACATAAGATTTACGAAAGCATATAAAAAGCACGACAAAGAAAGCGGACGATGACCTCGTATAAATTGGAGTGCTCAATCAATTTCGAGATACGCGTAATACAACGTCCGACGCGTTCACAATGCGGTCTAGATTCCATTGACTAAGAGGAAGTGAAGGAAGCGGTTGTATGCTTAAGTATTCGTGAAAATTCCACGGGAGGCGTGAGTGTCGAATGAATTGGCGTCGTTTATATTTAGAACGTTATCGGGAGTGGAGCATGTGTTGCCGCTACACCGACAATGAGCTAACGGCATTTGGGCAGTGGGAGAGCACCCATTTAATTCTATTAACGGCATCTCACTATCTTGAATACGCTAAGTGTCCTTAATTTAAAAAAAAAGTGAAACTATCGTACAATTTAAATATTTTGTATTTATATGTAAGACTAGCTGTTGCACGCGACCTCTTTCTCGTGTTATTTATTACGATTGGATTTCATGTATTAAATTTTTTTTTGCGGAACCCTAATTCTTATTCTTAAATAACAATGAAATTGTTAATTGCAATTTAAATGCTGATTTACCACGTGCTCGCCGGTGAAGGAAAACATCGTGAGGAAACCAGCATGTCTGAGAAATAAGAAAAAAAATATTTCGAAAACATGTAAAGTTCGCCAACACGCATTGGGTCAGCGCGGCGGACTATTCCTTGCCCTAAAACCCTCTCAGAAATGAGAGGAGACCTGTGCCCAGCAGTGGGACGTATATAGGCTGTAACTTTTACTTTTACTATACAAATAAATAAAATGTCACCTATAAACTAACTTCAGATAACCCTTATTTTTATAGAACCTAGCGTAAGGAATGAGAAAACACTCCAACTCATATCAAGTTAATGCTGCGGCACCTACATCTATCACCCTCAATTAACAATAGAAATGCAGATGCGTTGCCACCCCTGAGGACTGAGATGAAATGACTCGTTACCAATAAATATAGTCTCCGTATCACGTCACTCACCAATTCTATCAATTGCTGAAATTCACTGCAGCGTTAATCTACCATGTTCAAATTCTATCGTTTAGATGCTTGCGTTTTTAATCATATATATCAATATAAATTTTAATGCACCTTACAAAATATTCACTAAATACATCTTTTTATGAACAAAACTATGAATAAATCACGTTGCGAAAGAACCAACTTCAAATAAAGTATTAAATATTTTATACTTTATTCAATTAAATCCAATATTTTCCAAAAAAACCTAACTCAAAAAATTACGAAACTAAAACACAAAATGAATCTATAATCGTCTATTTTACCACGACACGACACGATGTTACGCAAAAGGTTTGTGACCAGAATGCAAATTCAATTCTTGAGCAAACTCAACCAAAGATTAAAAATTTTAAACCTACCAACCAACATTTTAAATTAGCTAGTTCTCCATTCTATTGATCGTATTATCAGATAATATAAGCGGTGAAGGAAAACATCGTGAGGAAACCCGCATGTCTGAGAAATAAGAAAAAAAATATTTCGAAGACATGTGAAAGTTCGCCAACACACATTGGGGCAGCGCGGCGGACTATTCCTTGCCCTATAACCCTCTCAGAAATGAGAGGAGGCCTGTGCCCAGCAGTGGGACGTATATAGGCTGTAACTTTACTTTTATAAGTTGTGGAGATTTTATAATCGATTTCTGGCAGTAAAGGTTTTTTTCCATTCCAATTCCATAAAACAAAACAAAAACTTCGGTTTTCTTTGCCGTCATCACTCTTTTAGCAATAAGATTAGCACTAAAACATCATATTAATGGTTCTTAAATTTATTAAAAAAATATGTTAAAAAACATTCTCTGAGAACCGCCATCGCTGATTTGATTGAGAAACATTAATTATGCACAATTAAATTAGCTGCTTCCCAAAGAAAAATGGAACGATACAATTAAAATAGTAATTTCTTACATAGTAGAATCGTATCCATATTTCGTTTTAAAGAAGACAGCATTTAACAATCAAAACCTAACAACAATAAACTATCGAAATTAAAATGATATTTGTGTTAATTATAAATACTTTATTTGTTCATTGCCGTTTAAGGCTTAAAACATTTAAACTGACTGACAACAAAGTGCAACGACCAATGAAAATGTACATCGTCCAGAAAAATAATTTTTTATGTCTCTTCTTAAAATACATTTAGAGGCGGATCTTTTCCACATGCGATTGCATAATACAGATATAAAATCGAAGCGAATTGATTTTAAGGTGAAAAATCGATAACATCAATAATAGATTGCCTGAATAACCAATACCGATATAGAATTTTTAATCAGTGATTGCGACAGTAGAACGTTCCAAATTTCACCATTTTTTTTTATTTTTATATTTTTTTATATTTTTTAAGATAGTAATTTGAAATTCAATATATGATCAGTTTGTATACGGTGTATTAACGGGTTCAAAATGTTTCCGTTCAATATTGCAACGAAAGAAATGCTCACCGATTTTATCATATTATAACATGATTTTTATGAATAAATAAGCCAAAAACAATACAGGATTTTGCATAGGGCAGGAAAAGGAAATTTTTAATGCCAACAAAATTCGAATCGCTGTTTGCCAAGGTAATCTTACCTCATAATGACAAAAAGAAGCATATCAATAAATAGCTTGTTTCTTTTATCGTTTAATGCTAAAACCTGCTGAAATAAACAAATACATATCATACATCACATACGTACATACATAATATTTCCATTATATATAGTTATAGTAGTGTAGTTAGTATTTTCAACATAGACGCTAATATCAAAAAGTATAAATAAACACTACGTTTTAATGTCATCCAGACCTACGGTTGTCAGACGTCCGGATAAAGCCGGACACAGACTTTTTCGTTGCGTGTCCGGTCAAATTAGACGGTGTTTGGTTTTTGTTAGGCTTTTAAACTTTACCATTTCTTTACATTTTTTATATACTTACATCATACATATTATTGCAATTATCGAAATTACTATTGTAATGAATATTGAATAATTAATAATAAAGAAGACTGATTTATTCAATTGTTGTTATTTCGTTAGAACTTAAGATTTTACGATAAATGATAACATTGTTTTACTTTAAAAAATATTTCTTTCACTAAGACAAAAAAATAAAGGTGTCCGGCCTTTTTACCAAAATGTCCGGCTTAGCTCGCTAATCTGTCCGGCTTTTCGGCTTTAAGACTTGTAATTAATTATAAAGTCTTAAATAATTTAAAGCTTTAATCCTATCCCGACCGAATTTCGATCACGGTGGCCAGTCTCAACGGAGATTAATTACTTGCGCAGGACAGGATTATAGTGCCCAAGTATATGCACAAGCACAGGTGCACTCTCTATTCTCTCTAATAGTCTAATAGCCCGATTGGACGGTAGTACTTATTATACAGTGGTAATACGACACGACCGGAGAGAGATTAGGCGCTTTACGTGCTTTCCAAGGCACGGGGGGTGAAACACCGCCAACTTTTTGTCTCCGGGCTGCTACTGAGAATTTCTTGACAGAAAAACCTAATAACTGATTTTTGGCCCAACCCGGGATTCCAACCCGGGACCTCATGATCAGCTATCGCGTTTACGACTACTAGGCAAACGAAGCAAATGACAACGTTTTAGCTACATAATATCGCAAAATTGATGTCTTTGCTTTGAACTGTCAACATAATTACCTCAAGGACGAAAATTGTACCTTTCAATTACCTATTTATTTTTTTAATTTTTATAATATTCCGTTTCTTTGACCGGAAACATTTTTTATATTTAATAAAACCTTAAACAGAAATAAAGGTAAAGGTTTTTTTTTCTCGGAAAGTAAATTGTGGAAACCTTGGATACACGCTTTGAATTTCTCAACGTGAGTGACGTCGATAACGAAACAATGGAGGATTGATTGGACTTCTAAGTTTTGTATTGTGTTACCGCGTTCGCCGGTGAAAGCCTGTGGAAATTTATTTCGAAGAACATCAGTCAATAGTAAAATTGCCTTAATAATCTACTTCTTATAGCGAAGAATGTGAAGTAAATGTCTTCGGAAGTCATAATTCTTTTATCAGAACTATTCTCCTTTATAATTTTTTTTTTCATTTCGTTCCGATTTCAACTCTTGTTAAACAAATAGTGACAAGAGTTAGAATTATTAGTCTATGCATGCATCCAACAACGAGTTCAGAATATTTGAAAATATTCATCGGCACGTGAATAGTCCACTTCTAGATAAAGACCGCTCTAACAGCTGACGGTATTTACTATTTACCGTACTAACAAATAAGGTAGGCGTTTGCAAAAGATTAAAATTTCGGTATTAAATCTATATATTAGAAGATCGATTTTAATCTGATCTCACTATAATCGAATAAAAGCTGCATTTGACTCGACTATAGTGAGGTCTGAATAAAATCGAGTTTTTTGAAAGGATTTTTTTAATTTATTTTACTTAACATTCTTTATTGCACACCATAAACAATATACAAAAATCATTTATACAAAAGAAGTAAGCAATTGGCAGCTTTTTTTTTGCTGACAGCATTTTCTTCCAGACAACTAGGGAATGCAATCTCGTTCATCGGAGATCGGGATCTCGCGAGATCTCGTCCATATTTTGCGAGACTGAGTCTCGTTCAATTTTTGTACGAGATCTCGCGAGATTGCGAGATTGAGCGGCGCAGCAAAATCGGTGTATATATCGTAATCGCATCATAATACTGCAGAAGGCTGATTTAGTGTTATATTTTAAAGCTTTTTTTATTTTAAGCTTTTTGTTCATAATACTGCAGAAGGCTGATTTAGTGTTATATTTAGAAGTTTTTTTTTATTTTAAGCTTTTTGTTCATAATACTGCAGAAGGCTGATTTAGTGTTATATTTAGAAGTTTTTTATTTTTATTTTAAGTTTTTTGTTCATAATACTGCAGAAGGCTGATTTAGTGTTATATTTTGAAGCTTTTTATTTTTATTTTAAGTTTTTTTGTTCATAATACTGCAGAAGGCTGATTTAGTGTTATATTTAGAAGTTTTTTATTTTTATTTTAAGTTTTTTGTTCATAATACTGCAGAAGGCTGATTTAGTGTTATAATTTGAAGCTTTTTTTATTTTTATTTTAAGTTTTTTGTTCATAATACTGCAGAAGGCTGATTTAGTGTTATATTTAGAAGTTTTTTATTTTTATTTTAAGTTTTTTGTTCATAATAGTACAGAAGGGTGATTTAGTGTTATATTTTGAAGCTTTTTTATTTTTATTTTAAGTTTTTTTTCATAATACTGCAGAAGGCTGATTTAGTGTTATATTTACAAGTTTTTTATTTTTATTTTAAGTTTTTTGTTCATAATACTGCAGAAGGCTGATTTAGTGTTATATTTTGAAGCTTTTTTATTTTTATTTTAAGTTTTTTGTTCATAATACTGCAGAAGGCTGATTCAGTGTTATATTTAGAAGTTTTTTATTTTTATTTTAAGTTTTTTGTTCATAATACTGCAGAAGGCTGATTTAGTGTTATATTTAGAAGTTTTTTATTTTTATTTTAAGTTTTTTGTTCATAATACTGCAGAAGGCTGATTTAGTGTTATATTTAGAAGTTTTTTATTTTTATTTTAAGTTTTTTGTTCATAATACTGCACAAGGCTGATTTAGTGTTATATTTAGAAGTTTTTTATTTTTATTTTAAGTTTTTTGTTCATAATACTGCAGAAGGCTGATTTAGTGTTATATTTTGAAGCTTTTTTTATTTTTATTTTAAGTTTTTTGTTCTTTAGACTGCAGAAGGCTGATCTTTGTTATATTTCGAAGTGTTCTTTTTGTTTTATTTTAAGTTTTTTGTTCTTAATACTGCAGATGCAGAAGGCTGATTTTCAGTTTATATAATAAGAATAACACTGTCGAATATTATATTATAACGTAATATTGTGTTTATTGTAAAATAAATGATTATAATATGCCAATTACATGTATGTTTTATTTTTATCTTATATATTGAAAATCAATAAACGGAATTAATAGTATTAGCGAATGCTTTTAGTAAAAATACCCAATTGGGCGAGATCTCGGAAATCTCGTAATGGAGATCTCGGAAATCTCGTGAGACTGGCTTTACGGTCTCGCGAGATCTCGGCTAGGTCTACAATCTTGCGAGATTGCAAGAAGAATGACAGGGGTAGGACGGTAAAAATTATATACACACACATATATAATATATTACATATATTACAAACATATATACATGCGAAAAATAAAATACATACATATCGAATTATATAAGGTCAGGTGGGGTAAGAGGGACACACTTTATTTTCAGTAAAATATTTTGACTGCTAGGAAGAACAGATAAAGTCTTTTAAGATCTTTGAACCAAACAAAACTTGCCTTTATGTATTAGCTTCACATGTGCAAAATGTCATTACGCTAGTATCTGTTTTAACTACGATATTGACGTAAATGTCAAGATAAAGTAAACGTTCCTCTTCCCCCTCACATGGGGTAAAAGGGACAGTCATTGTATTTCTTAAGATTGGACTTTGAATTAAAATATTCTTTGCTAAATGTTCGTTAATTTGTAGGTAGAACTGCTTCGGTCAAAATAGATCTTACAATCGATGAAATAAGGTATCGTTTGAAATGAAAAAGAAGAAAAAACCAATTCGGGGTAAGAGGGACATACAGGTTCGATCAGGGGTGGCAAACTTTTGACGACTCCGTGGCGCAGTGGCTTAAGCAATGAGTGGCTGCGCTGGGGGTCGCGGGTTCGAATCCCGCACGGAACAAGTATTTGTATGGCCTACAAATAGTTGCTTCGGGTTTGGACGTTTGTCCTTGTGCAATTTATTTTTGTAAACTGCCCCCACGATACAAGAAAAATCTTAGTGTAGGGGTAACGTTTCTAAACTAATAAAAAAAAGAAGTTGACCAGTTATATTTCTATATTTATTTAATCATACAAACGTTAATAATATATCTCCCTAACTAGTTTTCCCTTGTTAGTCACTTTTTAAAAATAACAATGGCACTTTGCATTTTAAACCTTTACGTATACACGGTTAACAAATGTTATGCTTGGTATATTATAAAGTTTTGATACGAAGTACCTATGCAGATATTGTTCCATTTAATACCGCATTGACAGCTTCACTTAATTTATCATTATCATATCTGCTTCTATCAGATTTTCTTTTATATTTTCGCGCTATGTTTTGTGATATATATATATATATATATATATATATATATATATATATATATATATATATATATCATTCCTACAACAGTCAAAATTGCTATAATATAACAAAATATTACAATTAAAAAGAAATGGACGTATACAAAACGCATGAAACTTTATTTAGGTATCTAAACTAATTTAAAAAAAGAAACATTTGATCTTTTATTTGTTTGTTATGATTTAGATAACTCAAAAACTTAATGATTTCTTAAATTTACGCGAACACTACACATTGAATAAAACTAAATTTACGGCTTTTATCGCGTTTATTTCACTACTTTTACTTATTTTTAATTCCCGACGTTTCGGGTGCTTTACAGCAACCATGGTCACGGGAGGGACTGAGATGTTTGACGTCCCAATGTCATAGTTAGTCCGGCTACCTTCAGTTTTTGAATATTAATTTTTGGTCCGATTTACGCAAAACGAGCTTATAGTATCATGAAGTCTTGCAGTGGTATGCTTAGGTTTGGGTTTAATTTTGTTAATTATAGGATCCCAAGCAGGTGGCAGCACCCATCCATCTTCTCTATTGAAATTTGGATGTTTTTTAATTTCAATAGCCTCGCGTCGCGATTCCTACCAAGGATGATCCTTGGTAGGAATCGGTGTTCTTTTGCGAGAATTTGTGGTTTATCAAATCGAATGTAATGGTGGGGACGATCTTGAACATGTTCGCAGGAAGTCTGCAGTCTGCGAACATGTTCAAGATCGTCCCCACCATTACATTCGATTTGATAAACCACAAATTCTCGCAAAAGAACACCGATTCCTACCAAGGATGATACGCGAGGCTATTGAAATTAAAAAACATCCAAATTTCAATAGAGAAGATGGATGGGTGCTGCCACCTGCTTGGGATCCTATAATTAACAAAATTAAACCCAAACCTAAGCATACCACTGCAAGACTTCATGATACTATAAGCTCGTTTTGCGTAAATCGGACCAAAAATTAATATTCAAAAACTGAAGGTAGCCGGACTAACTATGACATTGGGACGTCAAACATCTCAGTCCCTCCCGTGACCATGGTTGCTGTAAAGCACCCGAAACGTCGGGAATTAAAAATAAGTAGAAGTAGTGAAATAAACGCGATAAAATCCGTAAATTTAGTTTTATTCAATAACTCAAAAACTCTAAAATCCGATTTCAAAAATAAATTTAACACAAAAATAGGTAAGCGTGGACGAAGTTGTGGGAGAGATTTATAGTTTAGTTATAATTTAAAAGTGTTGTAGGTACAAAACAGTCAGTCAATTCTTTTCATTTAACCTACCTATAATTATAAATTATTCAAAATGCGTGTTACCCCTGACATAGTGTAAAAGAAACATATGTTCCTCTTTCCCGTGAATAGTGAGCCTCTTACCCCAGCTATTGCTTTTGGAGGTTTAGATTTTCAAGCGAAAGAAACTCATATTATTAGTTGTTTTTAGACTAAAATGGTTAATAAAAAGAAATAATTACAGTTTTCTCCTTATATCATTACATTCAAAATATTTCCAGCTCTCTTTTTTCACCAAACTATTGGTTCGCAAAAAAACGCGCTAACTTCGTAATAGTCGAATTCACAACTGTCAAATGTGTCTTCATTTTTTGTGACTTCTGAGTCACGTAGCGATATCTGTTGAAAACCGTCCAAACTATTTCGCATTCACTGTTTTATTGAAGAAAATTTCATAGTCATACGCACTTCGGTTTACTAGTTATGGTCCCTAGTCCCTCTTCCCCCGGTGTCCCTCTTACCCCACCTGACCTTAATTAAATGCAATCAATATTATTATATTATATTATAAAATAAAATACATACATATCGAATTATATAATTACATGCAATCAATATTATTATATTATATTTAATGGCTAGAGCTAGAGACGAAGTTAAAAGACATTTAAAGAGTGAAGTAATGATTCTTGACAAGTTTTTAAATAATTGAATTGATGGTGCGCGTTGTACCGCCAATGGGAGTTCATTCCATAAACGAACGGCCTGTACGGTAAAATAAGTGTTCATAAATTTACTAGTGTGTACTAGCATATGGCTCTCTGCTGATCTTCGAGTTTGAGTTTCTTAGTGATTCCTATTCACGTAACCTGACGTGAATAGGAATCACTAAGAAACTCAAAGCGATTTTTGAGGTAAGAAGGTAAAGAATGATTAAAGAGGACAATATAAAGAAGATGAAGTATGTGAGCATTCCGATAAATCGTATTGGCCACCACTTAAGCTTAGTACGAAAAAGAGACATGGTCATATTTACGTAATCCAAATATAAAACCTTATACAAAATAAGAAATATAAAAATGAATTCGCTCAAGTTTATTAAGCTGAGCTTCGGTGAGATCTAGATAGCTGATGTCCGAATAGTCGAAAATGGGGGGTAAAAAGTGACTTGGCAAGCACAGTTTTGGTGGAAATGAGAATAAAATTACGTAATCTACGCAAAGAGACTGCAGAGCAGAGGCATAAACTTTACAATGAGTCTCTTTGATGTGATGGCACCATGACAGATTTTTATCTATGTGGATCCCCATGCAGCGTAGCAAGCGCGCGTAGTGAATGGTAGGGGTTCTTCAGGATGTTGAAGCTTGAAGTTTCCGAAAGTTGTTGCTTGCGTATTCAGATCACGTCGGGGTCACCACTGTGGCTGTGGAAGGAAAAGGGGAGATCTCCCACCGGGCAAGCTGTTATGCCCGGGGAGCGGCCAACACTCCGTGTGATAGTTCGGAGATTTCTATATATGCTGTTTATGATTCGGAATGTTGATAGCGTGATTTAGGCTTCGGTATGTTTTGATCTCTGTAAGGAATAATACTTTAATAAAATACTTTTTGAGTTAGGTTTTGATCAAGGCAGGACTTATTCAACAATTGCGCGCTACCGATCTTTGTGAAAACTATCAGAAAATGTAGAATTTTGATATGATGATTTGTGAGAGTTAATCGGTCTGGTACTGCAATTGGGAATCCTGTTTATAAGCTTTGTAAGAAAGCCAAATTTATAAAAAATATCAAATGCAATTACTTTAACAAATTTGAAGTTGTTTGCCAAAATATAAAGGCAAACAGTGTATTAAGCACTAATTTAACATTATTTTGTGTCACATAATAAAAGGTGTACTTTTAAACTTTTAACTCCTTAGGTAGATACTTAGAAAACCAAAATAAGTAAACCTTATTCATACTCAAACCGTAAATTATAAACAACTTAGTAAAACGTGCTGGCAGCGCAAAAAGTATACTCAGAAGGTATAACTTGCTACAAGTGCTCAGTTTATAGTTTCTATAGTAAACATAGAGAAGGAAAAAAAAAGCGTCCCGAGTACAGCACTGCGTGTACCTGAAGAACGTTCGTGCTTAACAAATCGTAGCGAAAGTGAACGTGTCTAAAGCGACCTTGTCTCTTTTAGCGCGTCTATAGAGCACTTTCCTACGCGCTAAATTACTTTTATATATGAAAGCACTCGACGTAGTAGTGTAGTGGTGTTATTTGCTTATTAATTGACTTCTAAATGAACTAGGATAATGCAAAAACCAAAACCCGGTCTCAAAATTAAGGAATGTAAATATGAAATCACACATGATCTCTCTAAGCAAAATTCGGCGGTTTAATTTTGAGACCTTTGCCTTGCCTTACATTACCTCTTAGAGGGGATATTTGCCATAGTTGCCACGCAATGGGTCGGCAACCGCAGTTTAGTTTAGATACAATCATAGAGAAATAGTTTTTGGATACAATATAACTAATGAATGCATTATTAAATAATACAATTAAATTAAGCGTATAGTCTACATGTATTGTTACCGATATGGAATTGTACGTTATATATTTACTTTTCAGATAAGATATGAAGTGCTAATTTGCATTCAGTTTGTAGTAATTCCGTCGATATTAAGTATAAATCAAATGATAAAGAAGAAATTCCTTATTATGTTGATAGCAAATAGCAACATGAAAAATGTTAGGTAAAGATCTTTTCATTTTTTGATGTGAACACCAAGAGATCGGACTCGAAAGATGCTATGAATATTATTCTGATATGTAACCGCAATATACACCGCTATAACACGAAACTCGTAATGCCTTTACCAATAAACGGTGTTTTTACTACTACTACCACAATGCTGCCTTACTTGGGAAAGATTCTAAAACAAACAGATAATGTAATTGCTAATGCATAATTGCTAATGGCAATGAATATAAATATTGGTTATACAGAATCGTAAATGCAGAAAGAATTTGAAATATTGTTTTTATTAATGTAATTTAATTGTTATCTGTTTTGGTGTTCATATCATCAGTAAATTTAAACTCTCCCTCACTTAATGCATTGCAAAACAAATGCTATTGTTTACGTGATTAATCGCTAGGGCAGACATTAACATAACAATGTTTACACAGCTTAAATGATGTAATAACAAGCATGCATTAATTAATTAATTAAAAGCGGTCAGTCCTCCGTGAGAACAGAATTTAATGTCGCAGATGTTTTTAAAAAAGTACAATTAAATAAATGGACAGTGGACACGCTTTATTTATTGCGACATTGACTTTCTTCCGTTTAATTAATAGCATCGTAAATGCTTCTGTTTTTTCACTTCGAAATACTTATTTATCAGGCATGAAGGTAAAGGATTGTAACTATGTTTCCATTCGCCGTCGAGCACGTGGTACATCATCACCCAGAATTGCAATTCACAAATACAACGGAGCCGACAGAGATCGGACTCAGGTTGCGTGCGCAATGTGAAATTTTCGATACTTAGCTGCAACCGCTCAATAAATACAATATTTTTATTCAACATACATTACGAGTAATGCATGAAAGTTATTCATGCTTTTACTACCGAACCATCAACCATCAAGATACCCAGTTTCTTAAAAGTAGAGTTGCGCCGATTAGCCGCCGACTAATCGGTGAAGCCGATTAATCGGCCTATTTGTAGTCACCGATTAGTCGGCGATTAATCGGCTAAAACCGCCGATTAATCGGCTTTTTATTTTATTAATTTCAGCAAAGGTTTTTCGTAATTTTCTGCGTGATATATGTAGGTAAATCAAATAAATAATAAAATAAATAGGATGAACCCACTTATTTTATTATTTGTTTACATAAATTTATTGAAAAATTAGTCTCACAGGTTTTAATGTTAACTATTCTGGACATAGGAACTTTGATTAAAAAAAATTATCTGAGGTAGCTATTTAAATTTAAAACTAAACATTAACCTTATTTACTATTTTAATTCTACTTTTTAACTTTTTCTAATCGTAATGCAGAGTAATAACGAAAAATTTCCGAGAGACCGACATTTCCCGAACGCCACCGAAACAGGGATCGGCTGGGCAATTTCTTAACCGATTAATCGGCTAATCGGCCAAAGTACTAATCGGCCCAACTCTACTTAATAGGCCCTTTTTCTTAATGGATCAAGGATCAATCTAATTTGATAAATCTCCGAAATCACATCCCTGTTGTTATGATGGATACCCCATACAGTCCGTGGGTGTCGTAAGAGGCGAGAGAGGAAAATAACCTAACCTAACCTTAAAATCTAACTTTTCTTTTATTTCTTTTGCAATGCTACGACATTTTAACTCATAACCCATGTTGAAAACAGATTTTAAAAATTCGTTCGCTCGACAGTAGCCGAAGTGGATTGATAGCAAAATAACTCGTACTAGCAACAAACATGTTTATTGCGCCACCAAAGTTAAAAATACAAAATGACTATTAGATTTTTCAAAAGCGGAAGACAACTTAAACCTATGTATACATGCACACAAGCGGCGATTGTACAACTGCCCGCCCGCCACGATTCCTGGGGGGGTTCGCCCACTCGCATCTCCGTAACAATTATATTACGAAAATGTATATGGAGGCATACCAACACATATAATTTATAAAATAACAGTTAACATTATAACTACTTACTATAGAAAACAAACCTTAACCTAAGGTATAAAATAAAAATAATAATGTTACATTAAAAACGTAATATTTTTAGTTTATTATTATTATTTTGTATGCGTCGTCAACAGTTGTTAAAAAGTTGTAATAAGGTAACGTTTTTTTACCTACAAACCGTAGAAGACGCCCGCAACACCAACCCTCCAAAGTAATAAATTGAAATGTGAACCCGTCTCGTATAAAGACACGATATAAAGCTCACGTTTCCTAGATGACCTATATATTTGTTAAGTTAAATAAAAAACCCTCAAGTCGCGTATTACTTTCGTATTTGTTCGGGAAATCACTACGATATAAAGCTCATATTTCAATTCCTTTCTTTGAGTCGAGTTGATGTTGCGTCGTTACAATGCGCGACAGCCAACGGCGAACCTCAAAAACCAATATCATAAGAACTTAGATCTTCACTCTTCAGTCACAAACGTACCAGAGACTAAATAAGTAAAGTTGTTCTCAGGAATGTAATTGCAGTATCATCCACCATTGGTCCCTTATCACATTCCATTTCTATGGCTCTATCTCTGTGCATGATCTCGGTATAGTTAGTTCCGAGTTTAAAGGTGGTTTTGAACGGTGATGTTTCTTCCACGCTATTTTTCGTTCTAAATTTGAGTAGTGAGGAAAATTATACCTTAAAATATGCAAGAAACACTGCTTCCCTTTTTTATGAAATTATTCGAAAACTGATAGAAACCTATCATATAATATAACGTTGCACAACAAGTCACGGTCCAGAACTCTTTGAGAATACACTTGCTCAATCTTCTTTTACAATATAATATATACGCAGATACCGTTTCGCATATTAATTTGCGCAACATAACGCGACATATAACTATTGCGAAAACCGCGTAAGTTTGTGCGTAGGGGTCACGTTTGTAGTTTTTTTTTAAACTAACAATGTCTGACACATAAAGTTCACACAAACACTTGTGTTCTAACTTACGGCTTTTAAGTTCGTGGCCCGTAACCTTCAGCTACTGTCATTTAAATAACTAATAAGACGGTTTTAAAAAAAGTGACGAAACAATGTTTGAACATTAGTTATGAATTCGTCGTGGCGTGCCGATGTCATTGAAGATACCAATAAGTAGACCATCTCGTATACGCAAAATGTATTAGCCCATACCGGCCACGATTAGGCGGCGGATAGGATTGCAGTTAAAGGTGCGAGATGTCTGAGAGCACCAACATGTTTGCAAAGCGTGGCGAATATGCCATTAACTGTCTTGAGCCGTATTTCCAACTATTTACGGTAAAGATGTTAGAATGAGACGTGTTT
Source organism: Parnassius smintheus behrii (assembly GCA_036936625.1). NCBI lineage: Eukaryota > Metazoa > Arthropoda > Insecta > Lepidoptera > Papilionidae > Parnassius > Parnassius smintheus. The sequence goes on from JAUPFT010000006.1 coordinate 16,292,370, forward strand.
AATGATTTACCAATTAAGTTGCAACCTTCAACAACTGCAAGATGGCTAGAATTAGCTAAATAAGAATTGAAAGTTCGGTCGTTCGTTAATCATGCGACTACAGTTCCAACTCAGCTTGGTATTTAACTCTTATGGCATTTTTTATAGGATAAGGGTGACAAACGAGCACACGGTCCACCTGATGGTAAGTGGATGCCGTGACCCATAGACATTTACATATTTTATCCTCGATTAAGAATCAAAATGCAGATGCGTCGTCACCCGTGAGGAGCAAGATGGAATGCCTCGTTTCCAGTAAAAAAGTGTCTTCGGTTCTCTACACTTACAATACGAAACACAACAACATTTAGCTGCTATTTTACGCTGCTATTCTGTGAAAGCGTTGTCCTACCCCGGTCGAGCCGACCCATTTGTGCTACAACTAATATAGCTGCAACGCAATATAGCTGGTAGCATTTTTGGAGAAAAATGAAGTCTTAATCTTAATAAAGTGAATGCTCGGCATTAGCTATAAAATTTTGAGGTGAATGACCGTAAAGAGGACTCAGAACATGCTTGTATAATTTAAATTAATTTGCTTAAAACTGCACTGCTGATTTTGTGGCTTGAACCAAGTGTTTTATTTTTTATTTTAACTTTAATAAATGAAAATCAGAAGCTATGAGGGCTAATTATCTTACGTTCACCAAATGTCGCTAGATGGGACTAAGGTCTGGTCTGATGTCACCATCAGTGAAAGTTGAGTTTTAAATATAAGATTTTTGGTGTCTAGAGTATGTATATCGTATATAAGTACACAAAACATTGTCTCAATGCTTCTTTAATTTTATACACATATTTAACTTTTTTAAATACTCCTACTTTTAGGAATCTCCGTAGTTTGATTTGTCTATTTCTAATCTAAATGATAAGATATAAGCTAATATTTTAAAAAGATATATTAATCTCTGCACTTTTCTAACAAATTGACATTAAAAATTGAAATCAGCCAAATATTTCATCTCCTTTCTAGTCGGCGCCGCCCTGGTGTCAGAAAAAGTCGTGGATACCCTCATAAATGCTGGCTGTTCTATCTCAATTAACGTTCCGTAAAACCTCTGTGCTGGGAAGAATCAGCAAGAAACCCAGCGGGACTTTTTATTTAAAAGCATAATTAGCTGAACTTATCATACTCGTAAGTCGTAAGCTTATTAAGAGCAATTATTAATGCAAGTGCGACCAATTTGTACAACCGTGTATGTACTGGCTAAGTGATTCAAACGGTGAACTGTTACAACAACGTATCTAAAACGTTTTAGTTTACTGCTAAAAAGCAATGTTAAAATTTAGTTCACGGCAAAATTCTTCACAACTATTAACATTCACGGCTTGCATTCATGTTGTAAACTTAATTTCTAAACATTAGTATAATAGCCTGTTCTGTATATGCGGGCAGTGAACATGTAACTTTCATATCTGTATCATTTAAACGGTATATTTTTGATAATGTAACAAATTAATACTACACTACGGTATTGTCAGTACCAACTCGGTACACGGAAATATAAAATAAAATAAGAAACTAATACAGTTTAAATCAGTTCTGACGACATTGAAGGCACCATCCGAAAAGGGCGCTATATCCGATAGTATTTCATCCGACGATCTAAGCGACTTCGACTGTACCTACTTCGTTTATCACAACGACCAGCCGGGCTAGCATGAGCAGGGGATAAAAATTTTATCCACCGATTGTATCCACTGACAAGGGATAAAATTGTCTTATCCCTATGTCAAAGCTTTATCCACCCTGCGAGCATGGGCCTATGGTGGATATAATATCGACAGTAGATAAACTTATCCCCGCGCATAGATAATATACGATAGCAAAGATGTTTTATAAAACATCTTTGTACGATAGTATAAAGCTATAACTATACTAGCTATAACCTTCTTTTACGATTAAGTAGATTTACATTAACTTATATTTTCTTTTACCTTTTGTTTATTATATTGCTAAACTGTTAATAATTTTTTTAAACAATATGTCATTTATAATATTTGTTATATTTATTTTGAGCGTAATTCTGCCTTGTTTTTATTTTTTCTATTATTCTAATTCTTTCTTTATTTTCTTTTGTATAATATTTAAGTTAAGTATACATTGCTTGTATCAAATCGCAGGTATTACTTCGCTTGTGATAGCATTTATTAAAAAAATATGTGTCTAGAATTAAGCCAATTGCGAAACTGGACAATACAGACCCTTTGGAGGTGGTGTAACCTCTTGAGGAAATTAAAAAAAAAATTATCCTCGCAATTACTGCCATTATAACAAAATTACAAAATACATCAAAATTGATGTCTACTCTAAGTCACAAAGATTTAATTTTAATTGAAAATGATGAAGCATGAAGAATAAAAATGTAATGATTTCAAACAAAACAAGGAATAAATAATTTTATAATCATGAGTATTGTGTTATTTGTATTCCTAATACAGTGCCGTCTTTAAGGCAGGGCCCGCAGGGCCCTGGCCCGAGGCCCCGAGGTAGGCAGGGGTCCCACAATTCTGAAAATTTTCGATATACAACAACAAATTTTAAATTTTATAACATAATAAGAAAAATATCAAATCACACACTTGGTAAAATAGAAACAAGATTTAGAAAATTTGTTTAAAAATTTATTTTTGCACTAAAATAACAGTAATTATATACAGCTTAAAAAACTTTTTTTCCTTACATAGGCCCCAGCCAGTACCTTGGCCCATAGCCTCGTTGATCCTAAAGACGGCACTGTCCTAATATTATGTATATTAGTCTTTAAACTTTTATTTACCTACACAAGAGGCTAATTAAAGTATATTGCTCCACACATTCTAATGATGGCCCCAATAATTTAGGTCAAGTATTTGCTGATTATTTGTTGTTTGAACAACAGCCATGCCACGGTCTTGAATCGTACCTCTCTAGTAGGTAACTACCATCTGCCAAGAGACTGAAAGATGTAAACCTAGAAAAAATATTAAGATAAGTTACATAAGCCACATGTACTGATTGCAAATATACGATGTTTTTGGACAAGGTGGTTGTAATAGATGCTTACTTCAATATGCACTGGTAGTCCATCCACAGAATTAATAGGCTTTAAAGCCTCATAGAATTCTTTACACAAATACAAAACAACCTTTGAGCATCCGAAACCGGCGTATAAATTCGTTTTTTTTTTTTTTATAGGATAGGGTGACAAACGAGCACACAGTCCACCTGATGGTAAGTGGTTGCTGTGGCCCATAGACATCTACATCTATCCTCGATTACGAATCAAAATGCAGATGCGTTGTCACCCGTGAGGACTAAGATGGAATGCCTCGTTTCCAGTAAAAAGGGTCTCCGGTTCTCTACACTCACCATACGAAATACAGCAGCATTAAGCTACTATTTCACGCTGGTATTCTGTGAGAGCGTGGTCCTTCCCCGGTCGAGCCGACCCATTCGTGCTACAACTACTCGTTGTCGGAGAATTCCAATAGATTAAGTATTCTGATCACGTATCGATCGCTGGTGTAATTTTCTTTCTTGTTTTTCAATTTCTGACACGAAAATGTAGTTGCAATAGGCTCGAGACATCTTTTTCGTATTAAAATGTTTTGAAGATAAACTTAAACCCACGTCCGCGAAAGAGGATAAAATTATCCCTTTCAAATGTCAAAAAGGGATAATTTTATCTCTTTCCCTTGGCCTCATGCTACGGACGGGGAGATATATGTCTACTCGTTATGTCAAACGGGGATATACTATAGAGATAAGACAATTTTATCTCTTGTCAGTGGATATAATCGGGGGATATAATTTTTGTCTCTTGCCCATGCTCGCAGGGTGGATAAAAATTAAGCAAGGGATAAAAATTGTATCCTCTCCCCGGGGATATATTTCCCCCGCTCATGCTAGCCCGGCAGGAATGAAAACTTATATATTAAATAAAAACTCATTCATTATACTTTACCTGCTAGGAATAAGAGGAAGGAGAAGCGTATTTCGTATGTATGTATGTAGTGTAGAGAACTGGAGACCCGTTTTACTAGAAACGAGGCATTCCATCTTGGTTTTTTTTACAGGCTAGGGTGACAAACGAGCACACAGTTCACATCATGGTAAGTGGTTGCTGTGGCCCATAGACATCTACTCTACATCTATCCTCGCTTACGAATCAAAATGCAGATGCGTTAACACACCTGAGGGCTATGATGGAAGGCCTCGTTTTCAGTAAAAAAGGTTCTCTACCGGAAACAGAGCAGCATTAAGCTACTATTTTACGCTGGTGTTCTGTGAGAGCATGGTCCTTCCCCGGTCGACCCGACCCATTCGTGCTACAACTATATTACCTACTTATATAACTGCAGCATGGCCCTACCACGTAGTAAGTCCACGGGAGTGGCAACACATCTGCATTTGGATTCTTAATCGAGGATAAATGTAGATGTCTATGGGCCAAAGCATTAACTTACCATCAGGTGAACTGTGTGCCCGTTTCTCACCCTTTTACTATAATAAAAGTCATAAGAGGTCTGTGAGCATGATAACTTAATGTTTTTTATGTAAACACACTGGCCATAATATAATGGAACAGGCATATGCCATAGAACCGATCACATTTTTTCAATTTGAAACCATATGTGAGTGACCACCGTTTCGATGTTTCATTGTGGCATCCAAATTTGACTTTGAAGTTAAAGCAGTTATAATAGTCTGTACCAATTCGGCAACCAAATGTCCTTCGCGTGTGAACCACTTCGATATACTCGGGCAAGCATGCTGGTACTAATCTAATAAAGCGTAAGCCCGTCCAATGTATTTACCGTATGGCTTCTGTTATGTTTGGACTTGTTTGTAAGTACATTGTACAACAGACTCAGTTAAAATACCTTTTGCATGGTGATAAGACATGTGTTATGATTTAGAAGAAACCTTAAAAAACGTTTCAAATTAATAAAATAAAATAGAAAATGTTACAGTTTATCTCAAAACAAGATTATAATGACCAGCAATTTTTACTTTATGCGTCTTCATCATTAACTCGCAGAGGTCTCTTCCGTTGGAGACAGGATTTACCTTAACTGTCACGCTTGGCAGGCGAATTGACGACCGCAGGCAGCTGACGTCTCGCACCTTTACGCCTATCTATTATACATATCACCATTAGATTTTTCTGGCATATTCCTTAGAGCCTGCGCTCACAGACGGCACAGCATGGCACGGCGGCGTGACAATAAATATATAATGTAATTATACTTGTTTGTCATTAGACAAATAATATATAATAGTTGTAGCAAGAATAGGTCGACTCGACCGGCGAAGAACCTCGCTCTCACAGAATACACTCGTAAAATAGCAGCTGATTGTTGTTGTGTTTCGTATGGTGAGTGTAGAGAACTGGAGACCCGTTTTACTGGAATCGAGGCATTCCATCTTAGTCCTCAAGGGTGACAACTCATCTGCATTTTGATTCTCAATCGAGTTTAAAAGTCGATATCTATGGGCCACAGTATCCATTTACCACCAGGTGGACTGTGTGCCCGTTTGACACCTAATGCATTTACATGCCTTTATTTCAACACGAATAGACCAAAATGTCTCGCGTGATGGCATGGCAAATGGCATGGTACTGCACATCACGGCATTCCAAGGGATGCCGCGACACGTCACGGCATTCCACGGAATGCGGCGGCACGCCGCTGCATCACGTGAAGGCTAAGGTTATTTTACGTTGTAAAAGGAATGTAATTGAAATAAGGTTGAATTCTAGCCCGTTGCGGTGGCGATATCAGCAAATTGCGCGAGCGCCCGATACACGAGCGCCTCTTGATTTGTTTGGCATGCCGCGGGGTGCCACAGGATCAGTACTAAACAACATATTTTACGCTAGTATAAATTGTGAGCATGGTCCTTCCGCGGTCGAGCCGATCCATGCGTGCTACAACCCAGTGATAGTGTGAACACTATCTATGGTTGTAGCAGTGATAGTGTATATATTAATATACACTATCACTGCTACAACCATAATATGGTCCAAGTAAAGTACAGGCATCTACCACGTAAAATAAAACCTTCAGGTCGATAGTATTGTGTTTTTTGTCAACATGATTTGTTCATAGTGACAATTGTTACATTAGCTATGCCCGGCAATGCCGGTTGCAATGCCTTTATCGTTAGATGTATTCGCGGAAGGCGCTGTGGGATAGAATACAAACAAATACATATTCATTTTTGCTGTCAAAAACTTTCGCAGACGCGTAAACGATAACATACCAAAGCTTCAATTTTAATTATTAATTAAAATTGAAGCTTTGGTATGTCATTTAATATTAAATGTTCTCTTGAATAATGAATATTTGGACTGTACAGATTAACAGCAAACACAAGTTACCATAACAGTGCAAAGTGATCTCATCATTTTGCAAATGTCAAATCGATTTCCGTAAATAAGGCAAGCGTTCGCCTACAGATATTTATTGATAGATGCTTCTGGTATTACTGATAACACTTCATAACCGATCACGTACAGAAAAAGTCTTCCTTGGTGAATAATTGTTAAACATTGATTTCTTCTTAAAAATTATATCATCCATACAAATGAAAACATAATATGTATTCGTTTTGCGATTACGCGTCGAATGAAATTAGTTTGGAATAGATATCTTCAATTGTTCTAGAGATATTAAGCTAATTGGAAAAAGTTCAAATTTCACACACAAACTCAAAACGTACATGTCGCACGCACGCACGCATGCAAGTAGTACACGTATGCAAACACTTGAACTTTTAAATATCGGATTCGTTATAACTTCTACAGTGAAGTTACCTGAACATGTATATGAACTTGATTTAAAAAAAAGGACGACTCGTCTCAAATTATTATTATCAATACAAATTAATAAAAACATTTGGTTTGTAACTAGAAAATAGTAATTATAATTATATTATATGCTTAGCTTTGAATTCGTAATTTTTCTTCATAATTTTCCGACAATCGATCATATAGTTCGACGTACCCTTGTTCCATTCCATTTACAGTTCAATCCACTTAGTACGAGTAAACCGAAATTAATTTCCACAAAATAGAAACCCTTAGGAATAAAAGTCGATGAAGTAAAGTTGTACACAAAGAGCAAATCAAATTGCTTTACCAAGGCAACAGCTTTAGAACGATACCAATTTATTTTACAATTCAATATATATATATATATATATATATATATATATATATATATATATATATATATATATATATATAATATAACTAACAGTCCACCTCATCAGGTGGACTTACCACCGTAAAACTCTAACTATAGATAAGTAGGTACAACTTACTTCAAAGCTTCTTCTTGTTCAAGCCTCTTCTTTTTTATCATTCCGTGAAATTCTACGGGTGGACTTGGACTTATCCCATTCTAGGAATTGCCTTAATCCTCACACCACAGGTGAGTTGACGATCGAAGTACCAGATGCGTCGCACCTTTGTGCCTGCTGCCAGTTGCCGGATGCCTAATGAATATTTTACGTCTGGCGTAAACTAAATGGTTACACCGTCATCCATCGGAAGCTATTTCTGACATTTACCACAGTCGTCTCTTACGATACTCACGGGGCGAAATGCGGTGATCGATACTTTAATTCCGCTACCAAACGGCGATGCCTTTCAGCATAATTATAATACACTGGCCTTCCATTACACATCAAACCGAAACACAGTAGTAGGTACTATTGTTGGCGGCGGAAAACAGAGGGGATGACGGACTTCTTTCCGTCTACTTTAATGTATCACAACATCATAGCTACTTGTACTTTGACCGAATTACATAAAAATTACTCAAGCTAAGTGGCCCGTACTGTACTGGGTTCCCAGCTTAATATCTTTCCCAACAACTTTCCCGACTGTACAATTTTAAGTTTTCCGCTTGTATAACTTAGACATTATGCAGTATGCTTGTCTGTTCCTGTCGAACGGGTTAAGTGATTTGCACGAGCAAAATATTACGTTCGTCTTCATTTCCACGGTGTCGCAGTCTGTATTTTATGGTAATAAAATTATAACGTGACGTTCGCAAGCGTGAAATTATGGTGCGTACTTGAAACTTGTTCGAAAGAACATGATATTTTATTACTTTTCTATCAATCACTATAGTCGATTCGATTGTTTTTCAAGATAATATACTACTGTTAAACAATGCAACCAAAATTAAAAAAAAACTTTAAAGTAGCTTTATAGTTTTATACGTGGTAGAGCCATGTCGCAGTTATATTAGTAGTATACGAGTTGTAGCACGAATGGGTCCGCTCGACCGGGGAAGGACTACGCTCTCACAGAATACCAGCGTAAAGTAGTAGCTTAATGCTGCTGTGTTTCGTATGGTGAGTGTAGAGAACCGGAGACCCTTTTGACTGGAAACGAGGCATTCCATCTTAGTCCTCAGGGGTCGCATCTGCATTTTGATTTGTTTTCGAGGATACATTTAGGTGTCTACGGGCCGCAGCAACCACTTACCATCAGGTGGACTGTGCGCTCTTTTATCACCCTATCATATATTTAAAAAAGTAGCTTTTACTTAATCTAATTTTCTTATCTATTTAATTTTATATTAAAATTTATAAGGAACACTGTAGCGTCTAAATTTGAGAAAATATTAGAGGTAATTTACTCAAAGGAAACCGTTTTACATGTACTCCATTCAAAATGCACTTATACATTTTTATGTCAAAATTTTCATAAAATCTAATTTTATAACTAGCTAAAGATTTTTGAATTTTTGTTCTTCGAGTGCGCAAGAATTTTATTTGAACCTAAACGGACTTTTTATATATTTCTATACAATAAGTGTTTGTACGAAATTGTGCGAATACAATACGAGCATTTTGATAACAATGCAAAAAAGGATCCTTTTTCAAGTACCAACGCACAATAATTAATCGCGCGCAGCTGTTGAAAAAGCCATCATCTCTCGGTGCGGATCTCATGGACCATCTGCCAGATCGATCCCGCACCGAGATAATAAAGACAGATAAATTAATAGGGGCTCGATCACAGCAGCCGACCATCATTCGACAGAGACTATACGCTAATCGTCACAATTTTATATAATATACGATACTTAATTTTATAATTATATTAAAATATTATACTTTAATAGAAATTAACTCCAGCTTTAAATTAAAAATACCAGAAAAATCGTCTTGTATCAAATGATTGCATTATGAAAAATATTGTAAACACTTAAAAAGTCTACTGCCGTATCTTTCCCATAGCCTCAAAGGAGATTTTGCTTGACAACCGCAGTTTTGAATTATTTTAAATTGTTATCAGGAATATGTTGCTAGGCATCTCCTGTTTAGGTTTCCATCTGTCTCCTCTCACCGATACCCGCTAGCTGATACGAGGTATTGCACACTTGCTAATGGAATGGATAGGTTTAAATTCGACCGCGAAATATTAAACAGGCTGGGAAAACTAGGTGAAAAGCAAATTATACTAAAAGAATACAACGATAACAAGAACAATAGCACATACCATTATCACACCCAGAAGCGTAGCGATGTGACGGTGACGGAAACAATGCAGTTATAAAAAAAAATTCAAATATTTATAGTTTGCTTAACGCGTGTATTGACAGCATTAATAATTTATCGAACGTTTTCGAATATTCATAAAGGTGATAAAATTTCAAACCGCAACAAGGGATATACGAGTATACGAACATGGCTTTTGTGGCTAAAAATCTCATTGCATTAGTCCTTTTGACTCTCATAGAGGGACATCCTTTGATTACAGTGCTAAAGCCATATATCGTGAGGTTACCATTGCAGTTACCATTGAACTACATTTTACTTATTATGTAGTTATTTACCATAGTAACTGCCGTTCTGAAAATTTACTATTCACAGTTGATCGATAATATCTATTTACGGCTCACTAAAACATAGTGAAAAACTGTTATAGTTATCCGAAGGGATAACACGGACTAAATAATATAGGAGTGGCTGCTGCATGAGCTTTAAACAACAAAACACAACACAACCCAAACAACCCAAAGTAATAAAACATATACAGCGCATATTTGTCACTTGTCACCCTTGGCAATCGGGTTGGCAACCGCTTTAGTTTAGTTGTTACTCTTATTAGGAGATGTTGCTGCGAATTTCCTAGTTTGTTTCCATCTGCCACATCTTACGCCACTCAGGGGACGATAAGGGGTAATGAATGAATGAATGAGTGACTTAAATATACTTTATTGTACACCAGAAATGAGAAAAAAAAATTACAAGTGGCGGTCTCATCGCTTAAAAGCCATTTCTACCAGGCAACTATTGCAGAGCATATATTGAGCGTAGGTTGTCGGAAAATACACACGCCCCAGAGCCCACCAGCTTCAATAGAAAAGGATTTAGAATAGAAGTATTATGGGTCGGATTTTTTAGGGTGAGGTTTTTATCAGAGCGAAGAGAGCGACAATGAGTGTCACCAAGAAACTCAAAGGGGAAGCGGGATTGAATAGAATACAATAAAAAAGAAGTATTGCTGCGAAGACAAATCGTAAGCCACTTGAGTTTTCGCGATATTCGGAAACATGGTCATATTTTCGAAGTCAAAATATGAACCGTATACAAGGGCTCTGAATGCGCTCAAGTTTAGCAACTCCTCATTTGAACTGAGATACGTGTCAGCATAATCGAGAATCGATAAAAGGAGTGATTGTGCAAGCGCAATTTTGGTAGGTATGGGTAGGAAATTGCTTAATCTACGGAGATCCGACCGGCGCAAACACCCTCCTACTCACCTCGCTTACCTGCGGAGCCCAAGATAAAAATTTGTTTAAAAATATAGCACAGGTGTCCCATCAAAAAAAAAAACACATAGAGTAGCAAAATCCATTAGAGTAACCAATTTTTGACTGCCTATTGTTATTGCTTTTGTTTTTGATGGATTTACTTTAAGACCGTATGATTTACTCCAATCCACTGGGTAAATCCATCAATTTGGCACGCACATATACTTGGAGATCGTCTGCATGTAGGTGGTAGCGAGAAGATAATGGATATTCTTACACCGCCATCACACGGTACAACATAACATCATCATCATCATTACATCCCTTCACAAGTCCACTGCTGAACATAGGCCTCCTCCAAGTAATGCAACTATAGAAAATATTTAATTCTAAATTATGTTCGGTTGGATCACCACTTACCAACTGGCGGGATAGCAATTTGACTATATTAGTATAGTATAATATATTAATTCTAAGTTCATCTGGCTTAGAATAGTTAAAAAAGACAATACGTAGCTATTTTATATTATTTATTCAAAGATACGTTTTTGAACAATGAGCTAAGACTCTAATAAAGCAACTTTTTAACTCTTATGACCTTTCGCTCGAGTAGCGTGTAGCAAAGAAATGAGGGACCAATAAATCAACGTTCTGCGGGCTTTTGCAACAAAGGCTTATTGTTTCGTAAAATGTCTATCAAGCAAAGCATGGTCCTGAGCCACCTGCATCCATCGACTTCCTGCATGTCTTACCAGGTCGTCACACCATCTAGTGGGGATCGCCTTACACTACGCCTACCTCGACCTACCTACTCGAGAACCTTTTTTCCACATCAGTTGTCGGTTCTTCGAGCTATATGGCCGGCCAATTGCTACTTCAGTTTACTAATCCGTTGGGCTATGTCGGTCACTCTAGTTCTATTACGGATATCCTTATTTCTAAGTTTATCACGCAGAGAAACCCCTGTATAGCCCTCTCCATAGCTCGCTGTGCGACCTTGAGCGTCTTCATGCGGCCAGCAGGGAAGGACCACGTCTGTCCGTAAGATCCGTAAGTCATCACTGACACACACATCACACACGCACTGGTTGTACAATCTAGTTTACAGGTTTTGAGGTATACCTGACGAGAAGATGTGTCGAAATTTCCCGAACGCTGCCCAGACGAGTTGAATGCACAGTTACGAAATATTGACTATTTCGTAACTGTGAATGAAACAATAAGCTTATTGAAGCATTATCACTTGTCATATACACACTAGAACAAAGACCACGTCTGGGACTGACATTGGGAGAGGTCGGACCCCGCTTCGCTACACAAGCACTTGAACCGTGCAATTATTTTAAATAATCTAATCTAGAGTACATTAAGAATGATTCAGCCCACACCCACCATTGCGCCAACTAGCGAATACAACTACTTGAATTACGTGGCCTTTATTAGCCATAACTGAAAATTAACCTTTTTTTGTTAAAGAAAAAACATCAGTCATTTGCAGAATAAAAACTATTGGAAAAACTTAAAGACTTCTGATTTAGCGACACAGAGTTACTTAGCCTTCAAACGTCCTTTTAATTCTAAGTATAAAAAGTTAGTCTTAAAGAACTCCTACTTTAAATTATTTTCAATTGATGGATCATCCCGCATCAGTCTAGACATGAAAACCTTTTCCAAATTGAAAAGTTTGCCAATATATATTTAACTGTTCTTTGCAGCACCAAATCCTTACAACTGTTGAGTACTATAGATAGATAGATAATTCTTTATTGCACTCAAACAAAACAATTTGGTACAAAGGCGAACTTAATGCCGAAAAGGCATTCTCTGCCAGCTAACCTTTTGTAGTGTGGTGAGAGCTATGGGTAGAGCCGCGAGAGAAAGAAAAACTAACTTATTTATTCATACTATTCAAAACGCACTATATAATATTATGTATATGTTAGTTTATACAAATATACACTCATACACATACATACATATATATACATATATATATATATATATATATATATATATATATATATATACATGCATACATATATATTTAAATAAAATATATACTAAACCAATAAAGCATACAATATAGTATAGGAAATTATAATAAACATAATCAATAAAATTAATCAAGTAATTTTAAATAATATGCCTCAAGCTTACGTTTAAATGTATTTATTGAAGGAGCATCTTTTAAATCTCGTGGAAGGTTATTCCAAAGTGTAATTGAATATACCGTGAAGGAATCCGAGTAGTATGCAGATTTATGCATCGGGATAGTTAGAGTTTTGTTGGTCATCGAACGGGATAAGCTTAAATATGAAAAACGCTCTTTTAGATAAACTGGGGAACAAGGATTGTGAAGAATACCATACAAAGTGGTTAGAAGGTGTGTGTTCCGGCGAAAACGGATGTCGAGCCACTTAAGTCTTGAGCGAAATTGTGTATATGATCAAACTTGCGCAGGCCAAAAATATAGCGTATGCACAGATTGAGCAGACGGTCGAGTTTGCTAAGCAGCTCCTCAGTTATATCTGGATAGGCAATATCGGCATAATCAAAAATAGGAAGCAACAGAGAGTTGACTAGCGTAACCTTGGCCGTCTGAGGAATAAATTTTTGCCAGAACTTTAATGAATGCATAGTTCCAAAAATACGTCTCCTGACCTCATTAACCTGTAGCACCCAACTTAGATCGTCAGCCAAAATTAAGCCAAGGTTCTTAACCTGCCTAACATATTCTAAATCTACACCGTTTAGAGTGACCTTAGGTAGGTATTGATAGTCAAGTCGACATGTAATTTTTCTGCTCCCTATGATTATAACCTGTGTTTTGGCAGGATTTAATATTAGCCCATGACATCTTGCCCACTGATGAACTGCAGCAAGATCTGAATTCATTCTGTCAACAGATGAATTTAGGTCATTTAAACTAAAATGCTGATACAGCTGGACATCACCTGCGTACAGGTGATACTTGCTGAAATTTATTACGGAAACAAGTGCATTGATAAACACAGAAAAAAGCAACGGAGATAAAACACCGCCTTGAGGAACACCAGCAACAACGTTACACCAATCGGAGAACTTATCATCAACACGTATGCGTTGCCGGCGTCCCCGAAGATAGGAACTGAACCATTGTAGAACTGACGATGTTAAATTCAGGGATTTCAAAATTGCTAACAGGATGTCATAGTCAACACAGTTAAAGGCGTTACTGAAGTCCAGAAGGACAAGAAGAGTGAGTTGACGATTATCCGTCGCGAAGCGGATATCATCAGTTATTTTAATTAAGGCCGTGGAAGTACTGTGCAGAGATCGGAAACCAGACTGATAAGGATTAAAGAGGTGATTTTTGTTTAGAAATTTTGAGAGGTGGCCATGAACAACCTTTTCAAGAATTTTGGAGAAGAAGGAGAGGATAGATATTGGCCTATAGTGGCTGAAATTAGTAGGAGAACTATTTTTGGGGACAGGAATCAGGAACGCTTCTTTCCACTTGGTAGGGAAGGTACTAGAGGCAAAGGAGAAATTTATTAGGTGAGTGATATGGGAAACTATTTGGTCCAAAATCGGCAAAACCATGTCACGTCCAATATTATCTGGGCCGACGACAGCTTTGCTGGATATGACGGATGCAATTTTTTTTACTTCATTATCTGTCACTGGTTCAAAACAGAAAGGAGTACAACATGGTAAAGGAAAAGAATTGATATCTTTAATAGTATCGCTTTTGACTGTTGAGTCCAACGAAACTGGTAAAGAGCAAAAGTGTTTGTTGAGCGCTGTTAAATCAAGGGACTGACTAACATTCTGTTTGCTTTTACCAAAGCCTAGGCTGCGCAAAAACTTCCATAAATTCTGGGTTGTGCAAGTCTCAATAGTATTGTGAATATGTCGGCGTTTGGCAATTCGTATCACCTGGTTGCAGCGATTTCGTGCTTTTTTAAATCTTTCCCAGTTCTCATCACTGGGCGAACGTTTATGTTTTCTTTTAAGGCGGTCCCTACGTGCCATAAGAGATCGAATATATGGCGTTAACCAAGGTGCTGGTGCCCGTTTCATTCTTACTGGTCTTAAAGGCGCTACTTTGTCATAAGCTTTTGTTATAATGTTATTGAGTAACTGCAGTTTATTGTCAATATTATTAGTGTTATAAAAGTCTGCCCAATTAGCATTGCGTATCTCATAACTTAATAGCTGGCGATTCATACGGACAAGGTTACGCTGAAACATAATTTTGGGAGATGATTTAGTGGATTTAAGAGCATATGATGCGAAAATTAGATCATGATGGGAAAATCCAGGAGCCACGAATTGACCATATAGAGATACGATCAGGATCAGATGTAAGGATTAAATCCAGTAAAGAGTTAGTGTTATTGACGTGATAGGTAGATTCGAGGTCAAGAATTTTAATATTGCTTGATGCACTTAAGCGTTTAAGCTTATTCGATCTAGCATCATTTCGAATAAGGCGTTAAAGTCACCCATGAAAATGGAGTGGGAGTAGTTTGGGAGATGCATCTCAATCAGCTGTTCCAATTCATTGAAATAATTTACAGAAGGAGGTGCATAAAATGTTCCTAGTAAGAAAAGATGTTTCAATAAGAATGTATTCCAATGATTTAGAGTAAACCTCGGGCGATCTGGAAACGATCGTGTATGGTATGTCTGACCGCAGGTATATGGCAACACCTCCGCCACCCTTGTTTAATCTGCCATTCCCGATGAGATGATAGCCCGGAAGACTAAACAAAGTGGATGGTAAGCTAGGTTTAAGAAATGATTCTGATATGAGACAGGCATGAATAAGACTGTTTTCGAAAGTTGCAAGAAGATCTGAAAAGTGAGCTGGAACACTTTGTGCATTAATATGACATATATTGAAATTCCTTCGGTAAGGCTCAAGGGCATTATTTAATATGTCCCTAAGTTGAGGTTCTGGGGAACCCTGACCCGGGGAAAACGATGATGGTGAGGAACTTGTAGAGTTAAAGTAATCAGATTCTATGGAAATATCCATCGCAAGTTTAAAATTAAATTTATAAGTTTATTCGTATACTACTAAATAATAATAATAAATAAAAACAGTATACACATATATATTATTAATGTTTAATAAAAAAAGTAAAAAAATAAATAATAAAAATAAGTGAACTGTTTTGCTATACCGTGGGTTCAGCAAAAATAAAATTGTTATTAGCTTGCCACATCTACTACCAGTTAGGACATTACAACCATGTCAGGAGGAAGTACAATTTATTACAATTTGATAAAGAAAAGTGTAAACACTACAAGTACGCCGATTAAAAAAATTACTCTAAAGAAAAAACTGTAAATGCGCACTTTTAAATTCTTACGGTGGTAACCCTGCGTATATGATGATCGCATTACCATAGTAAAAACAGAACTTCTGATCTGTCTTTACTATGACATTTTAATTATTTGACATTGTCATTTCATATTGACTTTACAAACCAAAACAAATAAAACATAACCAATACACAAACAAAAATAAAAACTTTGAAGGTTGCAAAAAGTTTCAATTCAATGTTCTATGAGGTTTGTTTCAAGTTAAATTATATTCAAGTTTAATTATAAAGCAGGTAGTTTGGGGTAATAAGTCCTACAACTACCAATGATAAAAGTTGTTCGTACTTATAAGTAATGATACATACTATACTTGTACTGTTGAGTTGAAAACAATATATTATTGTAAGTCTAGACATGCCGATGTTGTTATGGGCATTAACATATTTACAGAGATAGTTAAATAGTGCAGTATAGGTTAGGGTCGCGGTGTAGTGTGGTATAGGTAGGCACGGAACGGACCTCCTCTCGTTTGTTACATAGGGTTTCGAGGCAATTGCAATTTTATGTGGTAGAGCCATGCTGCAGTTATATTAGTAGTATATAATTGTAGCACGAATGGGTTGGCTCGACCGGGGAAGAACCACACTCTCACAGAATACCAGCGTAAAACACTAGCTCAATGCTACGGTGTTTCGTGAGTGAGTAGAGAACCGGAGACCATTTTGATTGGAAACGAGGCATTTCATGTTAATCCTCACGGGTGACAACGCATCTGCATTCTGATTCGTAATCGAGGATAGATACAGATGTCTATGGGCCACAGAAACCACTTACCATCAGGTGGTCTGTATGCTCGTTTGTCACCCTATCCCGTAAAAAAAATGGTTCACCGGGCTGTTCTAGCTGGCGGACATTAGATATTTTATTCCTGACACGTAGGTTTCCTCACGAGGACATCAGTAACGCTTGCAATCAGCAATAAAATTATTACTTGTTAATTGCAAAACGTACGCGCACTGATTAATTTACGCATAGCGCTTGTTTCTAAAGTGCCATTGCTCTAAAATATATATAGATAAAGATATCTCAGAGATAGATATGATAAGATAGATTTATTTAAATTACATTTGTTAAAAACATATGCGCTACGTTATAAAACTAAGCTATATATTTAGATCTCGTCTAATATCTTTTACTGCCTCGTTGGTCTAGTGGTTGCAGTAGTGCGACTGCTGATCATGAAGTCCCGGGTTCGAATCCCGGGTGGGCCAACAAAATTAAATATTGAGTTTTTCCGTCAAGAAATTCTCAGTAGTTGCCCGGAGTCAGGAAGTTGGCGGTGTTTCACCCCCGTGCCTCAGAAAGCACATAAGCCATTGGTCCTGCTCCTGGTCTCTCTCCGGTCGTGTCGGTCTACCGTCCCATCGGATTATGAGAGTGAGACAATAGAGAGTGCACCTGTGCTTGCGCATACACTTTGGCACTATAATCTTGTCCTGCGCCGATGGCTAGCCTCCGTTGAGGCAGGCCGGCGTGGCCGGAATTCGGTCTGGAGGACATTAGTCATTAATCTTTAAATAATTTTAAAACTTTGGCGGTTATTACAACACATTCACAAGAAAAAATTAAACAACATAAGTTGCTATTTCATATTCCGTGGTCACACTGTATATAGGTATATTTCGTTGTAGGAAAGATGCCCTTATCGTTTGGCCGACGGGACAGGATAACTATCACATTATCATTATGTCTCGCACTTTTGACGCTGCTTTCTGTCACCAGTCTAGTTATTTTCTTAAAAAGATAATTATATCTCTTATTATATTTAATTTTTCTATGATCAACTCTTCGGACTTTCACACGTTTTATATTATACTTCCTACACCTGAAATGTTTAGTAGTAGTTATGTTGTACCAGTTCTGGCGCACTTGTAGAAAGGTTGTACCAGTTCTGGCGCACTGAGTCACAAGTACGACGTTCGTCGACTCACGATCCTAAAAAAAAAAAAGGTTTTGGCATGCTCTGATCACGAATCTGCGGTCCATTTTTGCGTAGGATGCACGGTTCCGGAGATGTGCAGATCAATTAACTCTTATCTAATTGATATCCGCTTCGAGCCTCCACCGTCATTAGCGCTCCATTGTTCTTATCTACTTATCTATTGTTCATTCAATACCGTCATTATCTATTCTTCCTCAGCGTGGTGATATTGTTATATACTCCTTTGTTCCTATCTACACTAATCTGACTCATTAATAAAACACATTACCCAATTTTGTTAAAATTTTTATTTATAAAATACAAAATCTTATTACTTATTATCTATAAAATAGGAGCGAAACATCTCATCCACTAAAATATCGTTGTACAATGTGTTCCCTGTAAATATACTCGTAAAACTATGCATTGAACATCCCTGAAACTTATATAGCAAATACATTAAGCAATATTCGCCACAAACTGAAGTCCACTCATTCTGAATCCTATCAACATTCCAGTTCCATCTTTTACAATTTCTTTTAAAAAACTCTAGATGATATCGTACAGGTGCCCGTCCGAATGAATCAAAATATTGACCGACGTCATTCGTATCGATATATAAAGCTACCCAATGTGACCCTGGTTTATCATCTGTATCCAAATTGCATATTATATACGTTGGTACGTGGGTGTACATGGGTAGTTTATTGGCAGCATAAACATTATTTTCTAGAGTGGGGTGAATCTTTTTCAGATGTTGTTGTACATCTAGTGTATCCATAATATTACTGCTATTAGTAGATTATTACAGTACCAATCTACTCAATGACTAATATAGGAATGATCAATTATAGTGATATCTAAATATTAAATTACATTCTTTGTGTTATACAAATCGTATTTGAGTCACCAATACACTGAACAAGACACGACAGGAAGGACGTAGGAATGTAGAGATAAGCAACAGAATGTAAGGTAAGCTTGTTGACGCATAAAGATACTATCAATTCTACTGCAGAAATTCTTTAGATTAGAATTATTACTCACTGGTACTATATAAGACCAAGCAACTGCAGTCATGGAGTTAGTGTATGGTCGTTTGACCGCAGTGGATCTATCAATACTACGTTTGTGTTACTTCAACGCATCAAAGGCCATGGATGTAAGTGTTTATTCTATTGACAAACTTACTTTTCTTTCTGTTATTTCTTACATTTCTTACGTGTGTATGATTTAGTGTTAACAAATTATATTTAAATATTATGTGTGTGTGTATATGGTTAAGCCGTGGTAGCTCAGATGGTTAGCGCAAAATGTAAAATTCACAGTACGCGACCCGGGTTCGATCCCCGCCGGCACCAATTAAATTGTTAATTATAATTTTAAGTGTTAATTTACCACGTGCTCAGCGGTGAAGGAAAACATCGTGAGGAATGCATGTCTGAGATAATTTCGAAGGCATGTGAAGTTTGCCAACACGCATTGAGGTATCGCAGCGAACATTTCCTAGCCCTAAAACCCTCTCAGAAATGAGAGGAGGCCTATGTTCAGCAGTGGACTTTAATAGGTTGTAACTTTAGCTTTTTTAACTTTTATGATTAAGTGTTACCAAATTGATATTAACATGATAACTGTGTTGTTGCAGAAATCATTGAGCTTCGATGAAAATACATATAAACAGTATTACTACTCGCCACTCTCCCCTCAAGAAGAGAGTGATGACATCGTCATTAATAATAACACATGCGATGGTGGAAAAAGAAAATCGCAATCGATTGATCATTTTTTTTGAAGCTGAATCAAAAATAAAAAAGAGGAAGCTGTTATCATCAACCGTAGCACGAGCCGCTAGAGATGGTGTATCATACATTTCTACTAATTCTGACGATGGAGACCAAGCGACGCATCTCATCAAAATTGAAATGTACGATATGAAGAAGCTATCCAAGATTCCAACTACTGATCATTGGAAACATGCTTCCACGAGGATTAAATATTACGTAAAGACTAATAAGGATAGCATCTACGACAACACAAACGCCCTCGTATACAATATTACAAAGACAATAGCAGAAAGTGAAAAAGTTAAAAAATACTTTTTTAACAATGACAGTCATTAGCTGATCATTAGTGAATGTGATTCTGTTTACTTAAATTACAGGAAGACAAGAGCAGAAGAAAGAGATGAGTGTGGCATACGTGTACAGAACACATCATTGAAGAACAAAACTACAACACTGAGTGGAGATGAAAACGAGAAGAATATGCAGTACTCAAGAGCTGAATATCCATTCTTCAGTTCAAAATCTAGCCGGTTGCTCAGTTTCGAAAACTGGCCTCTCGTTATGCGACAGAAACCTGAAGATCTTGCAGAAGCCGGTTTCTTTTATACTGGCCATGCAGACAGGACCAAGTGTTTCCATTGTGGTGGTGGCTTAAAAGATTGGGAAGATGATGATGATCCTTGGCAGCAGCATGTTCAGTGGTTTAGTCAGTGTGCTTATGTAAAATTTAAACTCGAACAGAGTTTTGTATTAGATTAAATAGAATATTTATAAAGAAATAAAAAATAATATATTGCATACAATTTGTTTTATTTAATTTTATAATGTTTCACATAGTTACATACACACAAAATGCATTACACATAACTCATAAAATCTAACACACAACACATATTATAACCTTAACTACTATAGTCTACAGTAACATTTCTGTTTTTATCTATCTCAATAATATTATCAAACTCAGCATAAACTATACAGTTAATTGTTTGTATTAGTGAGGATTCAAATCGTACTTCTAATCTTACACTACCATGCTTTATGAGATTCCAATGAGCTGATGAGTTGGCTGATAAATCAGGAGTTAAGTCAAATGCTAATAGACAGTAACCTCTGGCATACTGTTCACAAGAGATTCCATTTCCTTCATTAAGAAAGTGAATACCAGTTCCCGAGAATAGAGTATGATATGCTGATGTAAATATGCTATTATTAAAAGATAGTTGCAAAGCTTTTGAAGGTATTTGTTGACCATCAATATATAAGCTGAAAGAATTAATACCATAGTTTTCAAAGTTAAATGGATTTTTAGTAAGGGAACCATTAAATGCAGAATTGTTCACAAATCCAATTATACATCTTTTGGGTACCTGCCCTAAAAATATATTATCAAGAGTTTTTCCTTGAACACCCGATGGAATTGTTAAAACTTTTACTTCAGCTCGAGTAATAGGATATTTAGCAGTGGTAGAAGCTAAAACTTTTTGATGTGCGAGTAATACGCTTGGATTAATTCGTGCTCGTCGAACAATAAGAGTTGCGTCCGTAATGCAAACTTTAAACTTTACATCGTTTGACCCAGCAATTAAATTAAAGCTCTCTCTCGATCGAACCAATTTAACACTCATTTCAACACCATTAATTAAAAATTTATCTTGGTTGAAAATGTCACCGTGAAGATGACCAATCATTTCTATTTCCTTACTTTCACTAATCAATTCCTGTCTTTTAACAAATCCCATGTTTTTACCATCCGTAGAATCCATTTTTCCTGCTGTATCATCATACCAAAGACTACAAGTAAGATGAGATTGTTTAGCAGCAGGAGCATAGTTTAAAAGGGTTTCCATGTATGCTCGATATGCATAGGTATTATTAGGTGGTGATACAAGTTTTTGGTTTAAATAAACATCAAGTTGACTAAAAAGTGAATGCAGCCAATTATTTACAGGTGCTACTATTGTAGTAGATATCAAGTTAGTTGAATCTTGATTTAATACTTTTGCCTGTATGTGGAGTAATGTATGAGACAAATCTATGTAGTCATCGCCTGTCCCAGGAACTTGAAACTCGATAGGTCCATCATCACCAAGAGATGAAATTGGTTTATAATGAATCCACAATCCATTTTCAATGCTAGTTTGTGTAGACGGTAGTGCAAACAAATCCAATTCTGACTTAACGCACTCGCAAGAATGATTATGAAGGAAAGACATATTTAATTTGAAAATATATCTTTGTTATTTTTTGGTTTTAGACCAAGTTTTTTCGCAGCTTTCACTTTAGCAGTTAATGGTGGAATGAACGAGGTCAATCGTTTTCTTTTAGTTTTATACCCAGATCCTGTCATGTTAAATTGATCAATTTTCTCATCAGCCTTTCGTTTTAAATTCGTACTAACTTGCTTTAGACGATCTTTTATTGAGGCTTCCATAGGGCGCGCTTGAACCATATCCGATAAAAGTCCTACTCTAGCGTTTAATGCCTCCTTACCAATCACTCGAGCACCACTTGAAAGTAAAGGTAAAACTGATCTAAATAACCCCCCTAAGAAGCTCCCAATACCATGACCGCGTTGGTATGGTGCACCCTTATAAATTACTCCAACTCCTGACCCAGCTTGATGTGTATAATAATTTTCATATGGACATTTATGATGATCACGAAGAGAATTCATTATAATAATTTTCGGAAATGTAGTTTAATACACACGGTTCCAAACTGGAATGGTATTTTTTGTCCTGTGCTCGATCTTATAACTATTTCCAGCGTATCGAACTCTCTTCGCATAACAGGTAAGTAATGAGGTTGAGAGAAAACGTGCATTTTATTTGCACCATAAATGTATTTTGTAGGATCTAATGAAATGACTCTTAGTAAAGGAGTCATAACATCACCCACAATCTGAGGATCGATAATGTCACAATATAGAAAGAGTTGAGATGGTAACCCTAAGTGTAAATTAGCAGGACACTTTCCAAAATTTCTCTCTAGGAGATTTTTATTTGGTTCATAACCTAGTTGTAAACTTAATTTGGGTGATAATGTTACGGATGTTATATTTTTATCCAAAACAGAAATAGACACAAATTTTGTTATTTCATCATAGCGAAATTTCAAGTTCTCTCCGATACCATTTAACACTCTTAAAATATGCTCAACGTTATCATAGTTGGTAGCTGGAATATGTTTTTTGTAGTACACTGTGGATGGTTTATCTTCATTAGGCATTAACATAGATTTTGTAATGTATATAACATTTTCATGATCTTGAACAGTAAACATGGTACATGGATATTGAAACTCGACAACTCCAACCGACCATTCACCTTCTAATTTAATAGCTTTCGGTAATTTCGTTGAAAAATTTGTGGTCTTGTTATCAGGAAAGTATTCCATTGAACTATTGCTGAGCAAAGTTAAATAAAAACTTTCTTTATTCATATTTCTTTTAAACTAGAAGCTAAAATCCAACTGTTAAATTTATCTGGATAACCTTTCCACTTCACTAATACTTCTTTTCTGTTACCTGAGTAACGAGTGTCAATTATTTTATCTATTTTATATTGTGAGGTGGGGTTGTAAGTGATTTTCTGTAATTCTCTTTCATAAAAAGTACCAACTATTGGTTCATTTTGTAAATCTGTTATTGTATAAACAACCCATGGAGATCTATCAATTTTTGAAGATATAATAAATATTTCATCACTCCAATTTGATTCATATCCTTTTTGGAAAGCATGTTTATATTTAGTTATTCGAACATAATCACCCACATTGAAATTTGGTTTAGGATTTTCTAAAGAAAGTTTGTTTGACCGTCTATTATAAAGATTAGTCCAAACTGTCATAATATTGTTGGAATTTACATCACATGGGCACATCTTAATACTAGAGTGAAAGCTGTGATTGTAAGAGTATATTAAATCTTGTAAAACATCTATATATCTATAAGTATTATTATGAGTGAAATAACGCCACATTTTCATTTTTAGTGTTCTTTGAAATCGTTCAACAATACTGGCCTTAATGTCAGGATTGTTAGTGGTATAGTAATTAATCTTTTTGGATTTAAAGTATTTTTGTACATCTTTTGAAACAAATTCTGTACCTTTATCAGATTGTATGTGAGTAGGTGTTAAATTACTTTCAGTAAATATACTTTCAAAACATTCTTTAGTTGTTTCTGAGTTTTTCTTTTTCATTGTTCTTGCAAAAGCATATTTACTAAATACATCAATAACACAAAGTATATACTTGAAACCATCATTATATTGAGAATAAGTTCGCATATCACTTAAATCAGCTTGCCACAGTTCATTAATATTTGATAGAATGTACCTATTACGCGGGAATTTTTTTCGAATGGGTTTATGTAATGTGTATGTTTCTTGTGATTTTAACCATTCCTTTACTTGCTTTTTATTCATTTTACCCTTCATGGCTTTTGATAATTTATCAATACTACCAAAACCAGCGGGATTAGATGGATCATAATAAATCTTGTTAATTTCTTCTAGTACGGGGTCCATTTTTCCCACTCAAGCCTTTTACGTATTTTAGTTGTAGACTTTTTATCTCTACTGCTCGGTGTAGAAAACTCTTGAAATTCAATCTCAGAGGGTTTATTCAGATCTTTTGCTTGAAGTTGGTTAATAAACTCACATCTCTTTGGATTTCCAATATAAGTAAGTGGTACTTTAATATCTTTTAATGCTTCAGCAAATCTATCCCACCCTACTGGATCACTTCTTTTTAAGGGTCTTAGTGAATCATTTATTAAATCAACAATATTACTTCCAGGAATTTTTTCATTATCAATTATGACTGTACCTTCATTATCCCAATGTATTTTACCTTTACTTGTTTCAACTAAGTTTAATAATAACTGTCCTTTTTTATTATAAGTTTTTGGTATTAAACTGAGTATTTGAGCTGGTGTGTAAAGTGGATTTTCAACATTTTCTTTACTTTTGATGGATCGATTCTCCTCCAACAAAGATTCAGCATCAACTGAAGTTTTTAGATCTCTATCTTTATTTTTAAAACCAATTTTATACTCGTTTGAACCTTCATTAGATGTATCAGAATAAATTGGTAATCTGAGTGGTTGACGATCCTCTTCGGTAAAATGAAGGTATCTTTGCAGTGTTTGTAAATATAACATCCATTTCTTTCGGTCTTCCGTCTTACTATTCATAATATTTTGCATTTCAATATCTAATCGAGATAAACTACTACTCGTATTAACCTTATTTTCTTGTTTTAATTTTTCAATCAATCTAGGTTCGATAAGTATCATTTTCTTTGCATTTTCCATGTTAACTGGCTAGTCCACTCACTAATCGACTCAATATTGCACCTAATATTATTGGTAAGAAAGCCCCTCCTTTTTGTATAATTATATTTTTTCTTAGTTTATGTTTACACTTACGCACTATTTGACGGAGTATATTTTTGTGTTTATTCAATTTTTGTTTATCTTGATCTTTAAGAGGTACTTTTCCTTGTAAAACGTTATGAATACACTCACAAATACAGTTAATTTCTTCTTCATCACACGTTTTAAGTAATGCTCTTTGATATTTTGGTTTAAGCGTATGCAAAGCGTTTAGCAAATGTTTATGCGTTGTGAGTCGACGATGCATCATTTAGCAATGATTTGAAATGTTTGATTCTTGGTGTATTTAAACTCTTTTGTGGGAACGTAGACTGTGCAGAAACCATTAAATGGGAAGACATTTGTCTTGATACGACAAAAATCATTGGTATTCTGTTTTAAATCTACCATTAAATATCCATGCGCCTCTAGAGTTGCATCCCTGTAGGCATCTTCAATAAATTTTGGGTTATCTGGTGACACTTGTCGTGCTAAATATCTTATTTGAGTTTTATCTCGAGGGTTTTTAAAATATATTATATAACTTGAGTTTAAGGATATGTCTCTTTGCCCTTTACCCTGATGAAATAAATTTTGTGTTAAATAAAATACACTAAGATTCCTGTGATGACTACCTTTTGTAAATATATCCACAATTCTTCCATCGGACTCTCTCATTAGATCATCAATAATAACAAGATGTGGGTTTTCACCGTCAAACATATTAACATTTGGAATTCCTTGATGGTAGTTAACATTTGGTAAATTATATAAAGGTTGCATTTCATCAAAGCACCATGTGATCTGATTAAAATCACAATTACATATTTCTGTAACTGATTTTATGAAATTTGTTACAAAATTTGACTTCCCACATCCACTTGGCCCCGCCACAATAGCAGTAAACGGATGGATAAAGTGAAACATTACACACGTCTAAAGTACTAAGGGGTGAAATAAAAAATGAAAGTGTTGGTGTTAACAATTAATATATATTGCAAACATTATATAAAACAGAATGATCTGTATACTATTTCTAACACAATTAGTACATCATAATTTTACAATCAACTCAACCTCAAATAAATGCACACACACACACGCAAATATAAACAACAATTAACTTTAATTATTTACAATAAAACAAAGATTAAATATGTAATAAACTCTACGTCATATTATACTATTATCATTATTTTACAATCAATACAAATTTTATTTACATGCAGACATAAAATTAAAAACTATCAACACTTAACGCAGTTTATAATGACCCCAAGCTAATGTTTCAATATTATTATCTAAAATATGCCTCTTTGTGTCATTATATGATAAACCAATCTTATTTAATTTTTGTGTAAAAATTGTGTGTTTAATTGATTTAAATCTAAGCATACTATAATATTGCACTTTTTTATTAAATAGAGAAGACTTATAATTATCCATGGTCATCTTTTTAGTGATACATTTATTTACCCCTTTTGCCTTGGCTATAGTCTTATTCTCTAAGTTAAAAGCGTACATTTTGGATCGTAAACCCACAAATTCTTTCATGATTTTACCATTATTTTACATTAATGTTTTTGAAATATCTAAAATGCAAAACCCTAAATAAATTGGTTTGTTATATATTAACTTTGTTTTTCGCAACTGAACCGCAACTAGGTTTTCCGAAAATACTGAAAGACTATGAAATTGTGGTTTAGCGATTAGATCTTGAACACCTAAAGCTTTGCCCTGGTTCTCCCAGTGTGTAACTAATTTTATGTTAACCCTTTTTTCAATATTCTCCATAGTCTTTCCGAAGACTGAACTATTCATTAATTTATAAAAATCTTTTTCGAAATCTGATTTTGCTAACGTTCTTAATTTTGTGTTTAGATCTATGTACATCTTCAACCAGCGAGACTGTTTAAATTTTAAAACTCTATGAATTTTAGTTAATTTAACCCCCATTTCTATGCACTGCTTTAAATTTCTGTAATGAATTACATATTTATCTTTATTATTTAAATTTGGGACTAGTTTATTTTCATTAATATTGCCTGCACAAATGTTTTCGGGGCATAAAGGAAAGTCCGAATGTAAATCATGAAGTTCATCTGGATATTCCAAATCAACTTCTAAAATAAAACCGAAGTTCGATGTCTCAGACACATTAAATTCTGTATTCGGATTTACCCATTCGAATCCACCAGTAGGAAGACATTGAGACATAGCCCAACCATATAAATTGTTGGCATCAAAATATGTGATATATGAATTTGGTTTCCCTGCATCATAATCCCCCATATATTTGTTATTAGCTCTAGCATAACGATTACTACATTGAGATACACCACCCCTGATACCTGATCTAACAAATGCAATTTTCTCATAATCTGTTAAAAGTTCTAATTCTATTTTTGTATATTGTAACATTGCATCCCAACTTAAACCGGGTGCTGTGTAATAATGGGCAGGGTCTAAATCGTAAGTATTAATACATAACTTTCTAAAGTTTTCAAATACATCGGTTAAAAGTAAAACGTCTGTTTTTAAATACAGGTTTGAATAATCTAGCATATTACAACACCCAAAGTGTTCCCAAACATCTTTAGCATGATTGTAATCATCATTTGAAATATGGGAATCTGTGAGCGAGCTATAAAAAAATTTTTGTTCGGGGAGCGACGTTAGGCTTAAACTATCATAATTAATCATAAGTTCATATGGATAAACGCCTTTCCGTTTTAAACGAAAGAAATCTTCATCATTAGGATAATTTCTACGTAATTCTTGAAATTGATCATTACTGAGATTTTTGGCCAATTCTTCTAATTTACATGATAAAAACTTAAATGAATCTATGAATCTTAATATAATTTCGTGGTTATTCATTTTTAATTTTTTGGAAAAGGATATATATTTTTCTTTACTTTGAGGGATAACTTCGACTTCACCATCACAAAAGTTTAACGCGTGAACAATAAAATGAGCATCATAGCGACTAAGGTTGTGTAAAAATATTGGTATATAACGAGGTTTTCTGAACTTCGAGCTACATGATCCGTGAGCAACACCTATAAAACTACCGGTGTACCAATCAAAATCATAAAAATCTTCTGCTAACTCTGTTTCACAAATATGACAAATGGTTGCATTTGAAATTTGGTTTTTGTCTTCATTTGTTAGCGGAAGTGGAGGATATTTTTGAATTCTATTTATTTCTTTGAGATTGTTAGATAAACTTTCCATAAACACTTGTGCACAGTTGGGTCCGCAATACGTTACATATTTTGATAATTTATCATCATATGAACATTTTATATAATAACCAAAACTATGTACTTCATGTTTCTGAATATTGTGTGTGAAAGGTTTGGAAGGATCGTTAGAACATGATTCTATTGGTTTTAAAAATGCTTCAAAATCAGCATAAACTACGAATGGTATCTTCAACTTTTTTTCATAACTATCAAATTTAATTTTATCATTTGAAATAGGTTGACCAAACCAATTCTTTTTTTTTAAAGTTTCACTGTTTGGTAATTCTGTACAAATGTGGGCACAATCGTATTGTTCATGGTTATTTAAACTTTCCTTAGATGGAAAGTGAAGTAGACATGCTTCGCAAATGTACATGATGTGACCGTCTTTTGAAATTTGTTTACTAACTAACCGCGATAAATTTTTTATGTAACAATAATGATTTTTTGTATCCTTGGAAAAAAATAATAAATTGATATGTCTATCTTTACGACACTTTGTTAAAAATAATGGACCTACTATAGAATTACATCGTTTTTCTTTATTATATTCTAACCCAAAAACATTAATACTAATATCATTTAATTTCTCTACTTTTGCTATGTCAGCAATTTTAACTGGAAAGGAAATACCATCAAATTTAAGTTTATTTGCATGTTTAACGTACGATGATACACGATCCGCGTCTTTGTTTACGGGATATAACGCCGAGAGTAACGCCCATTTAAAACAAAAATAATCCTTGCTTTTTACATTTATAACAGCCTTTTTTAATTTTATGTCACGAGGAAGATCTATGTATGAAGTACCGCGTAGGGGGTTAAATTTATTAACATTCATGTCTATAGATTTTATGTTTTTTAGACTCCATCCACTATCTTTTTTTTCAAATGCACTAATTTTAGTAGTAATTGTATCATTTAAAGATGAAAAAAAAATATTTAAGTCATCTCCTTGACAAATAATATAGTTAATCGTTTGAAAATCGAACGTATCATGAATATCTTTAGTTTGTTGAACAAAATCAGCATGCAATATGAAGTTTACTTTAAAAATTATGTGTTGATGAATACACTCTTGTATTAAAAATAAAATATCATCTTTAATAGAATTTAAAAATAGTTCAGGAGTTTCAAAATTTACCAATGTCGAACTATCTACTCTACTCTTGATTTTATAAGTTAAAATCCTATTTCCAAAAGCAGATTCAATAACACTAACGTTTGATAAAGAATTATGTGAATTTAAAAGATTATTTTTGTGAACATTACTTTTAAAATGATTAGCTAAATACCGTTTCTTGATAAATATATGACACGTTAGACATTCCACTTGATCATCGTTACTGATACTGTTCCCTGCAGAGGTAGGCGCTTCTGCTTCCGTTGTTGGTTTTTTGATGATCTTGGGTTCTTTGCTGCTCGTTCGCTTCGTTCCTCTTCCAAGTTGTAGTGGTTGACTACTAAAATGTTTAAATTTATTAAAAACTGTACAAGACATTGTGTAAATTATGATCGAAATGAATGTTTATTTTACTTACTTAAACTGTGTTTCAACCATCGCACAGTGATTATACAAATCATCATCATACGATGAATCGAACAGTTGATCCTTCTCCATTTCATCACAAACTTTAGACAACTCCTGATTTAATTCGCTGTTGAATAGTTCCGTATTCTCTTCCATGGTTGTGGAAAAGAAAGCACTGGTGCACACTTCACTGAAGTTTGCCATCCTTATAGTAAAGAAGAAATTAGGTAGCAGAGTAAGTAACAGTTCAGTGTTGGTAGACCAACTGATACCCAAATTTCAAATAATGTCCGATATTTAAGTCTAACAAAGGATTAGAAATAGAATATAATGAGTACACGGAAGTAATTTAAGTAAACAGAATCACATTCACTAATGATCAGCTAATGACTGTCATTGTTAAAAAAGTATTTTTTAACTTTTTCACTTTCTGCTATTGTCTTTGTAATATTGTATACGAGGGCGTTTGTGTTGTCGTAGATGCTATCCTTATTAGTCTTTACGTAATATTTAATCCTCGTGGAAGCATGTTTCCAATGATCAGTAGTTGGAATCTTGGATAGCTTCTTCATATCGTACATTTCAATTTTGATGAGATGCGTCGCTTGGTCTCCATCGTCAGAATTAGTAGAAATGTATGATACACCATCTCTAGCGGCTCGTGCTACGGTTGATGATAACAGCTTCCTCTTTTTTATTTTTGATTCAGCTTCAAAAAAATGATCAATCGATTGCGATTTTCTTTTTCCACCATCGCATGTGTTATTATTAATGACGATGTCATCACTCTCTTCTTGAGGGGAGAGTGGCGAGTAGTAATACTGTTTATATGTATTTTCATCGAAGCTCAATGATTTCTGCAACAACACAGTTATCATGTTAATATCAATTTGGTAACACTTAATCATAAAAGTTAAAAAAGCTAAAGTTACAACCTATTAAAGTCCACTGCTGAACATAGGCCTCCTCTCATTTCTGAGAGGGTTTTAGGGCTAGGAAATGTTCGCTGCGATACCTCAATGCGTGTTGGCAAACTTCACATGCCTTCGAAATTATCTCAGACATGCATTCCTCACGATGTTTTCCTTCACCGCTGAGCACGTGGTAAATTAACACTTAAAATTGTAATTAACAATTTAATTGGTGCCGGCGGGGATCGAACCCGGGTCGCGTACTGTGAATTTTACATTTTGCGCTAACCATCTGAGCTACCACGGCTTAACCATATACACACACATAATATTTAAATATAATTTGTTAACACTAAATCATACACACGTAAGAAATGTAAGAAATAACAGAAAGAAAAGTAAGTTTGTCAATAGAATAAACACTTACATCCATGGCCTTTGATGCGTTGAAGTAACACAAACGTAGTATTGATAGATCCACTGCGGTCAAACGACCATACACTAACTCCATGACTGCAGTTGCTTGGTCTTATATAGTACCAGTGAGTAATAATTCTAATCTAAAGAATTTCTGCAGTAGAATTGATAGTATCTTTATGCGTCAACAAGCTTACCTTACATTCTGGTGCTTATCTCTACATTCCTACGTCCTTCCTGTCGTGTCTTGTTCAGTGTATTGGTGACTCAAATACGATTTGTATAACACAAAGAATGTAATTTAATATTTAGATATCACTATAATTGATCATTCCTATATTAGTCATTGAGTAGATTGGTACTGTAATAATCTACTAATAGCAGTAATATTATGGATACACTAGATGTACAACAACATCTGAAAAAGATTCACCCCACTCTAGAAAATAATGTTTATGCTGCCAATAAACTACCCATGTACACCCACGTACCAACGTATATAATATGCAATTTGGATACAGATGATAAACCAGGGTCACATTGGGTAGCTTTATATATCGATACGAATGACGTCGGTCAATATTTTGATTCATTCGGACGGGCACCTGTACGATATCATCTAGAGTTTTTTAAAAGAAATTGTAAAAGATGGAACTGGAATGTTGATAGGATTCAGAATGAGTGGACTTCAGTTTGTGGCGAATATTGCTTAATGTATTTGCTATATAAGTTTCAGGGATGTTCAATGCATAGTTTTACGAGTATATTTACAGGGAACACATTGTACAACGATATTTTAGTGGATGAGATGTTTCGCTCCTATTTTATAGATAATAAGTAATAAGATTTTGTATTTTATAAATAAAAATTTTAACAAAATTGGGTAATGTGTTTTATTAATGAGTCAGATTAGTGTAGATAGGAACAAAGGAGTATATAACAATATCACCACGCTGAGGAAGAATAGATAATGACGGTATTGAATGAACAATAGATAAGTAGATAAGAACAATGGAGCGCTAATGACGGTGGAGGCTCGAAGCGGATATCAATTAGATAAGAGTTAATTGATCTGCACATCTCCGGAACCGTGCATCCTACGCAAAAATGGACCGCAGATTCGTGATCAGAGCATGCCAAAACCTTTTTTTTTTTAGGATCGTGAGTCGACGAACGTCGTACTTGTGACTCAGTGCGCCAGAACTGGTACAACCTTTCTACAAGTGCGCCAGAACTGGTACAAAGTAACTACTTTTAGTGCAGTGTGGAGAAGGCGTTTTACATACATTTTGCACATGGAAAAACATCCAAATATTTTCATCAAAATAAGCGGAAGGTAAGTTCATATTTCCGAAGTTTTACTCATTTATTGGATATATACAAGTATATTCAACTCTTAACATCGAGGCAACGTTTCACGCAGTCGAAACGCCCATTTCCTTTCAATGCCAACTGTCATGGCTGGGGGAACAATAATTATGAATGACAAGGGGGTGACGCGCTGACGTGATTCGTCAAAGAAAAAACGTAACTTTGTTGATGGTTACGAAATAATATTTGGTAGATGTTCAGTGAAGAATAAAATAACGTTTGTATGTCATTTATTAAATATCATAACACAATAATTTAAAGCTAATAACAAAATTAACGAAAAAAAGATTAAAGTAATCACTTATACATTGTTATAATAACATTACCAACACAGATTATCTTCCTAATTTGCTTAAAAGGTTGCCCATGCTTATGTATCACGCAACCAAAAGTAACGGTGATTGATCCCCTACTTATAATTTTTAACTATTATATAGCAGTGTTTGACGACTCTCCGACGTGATGTAGCCGAGGGCGGTAACGAGGACTGACTTGACTTAACAAAATAATCTTTACTCTTGTCTTGAAGACAATTACATTGTAATCGGATGGGGAGACAGATGGTGTCAATTGATTAATACTACTTTTACGGATTTTATCGCGTTTAATATTACTTGATGTTTAATTCTCGTGGTTTTGGGTGCTATCCAGTCCCCGTGACCATGAGTGCTGAAAAACCCCCGAAACATCTAGATATTAAACACAAAAAATCCGTAAAAATAGTTTTAATCAATGTGTAGTGTTTGCGTAAATATAAGAAATCATTATATACACTGTCAAGTTAAATAACTCCTTCACTGTTCGCATGACGAACAACAAAGCAAACAAGTGATTTAGAGGTGCCTAGACAATAACTAATCATTGTCAACGATTTGCAATATAGTGATGGACTCCATTCCGTACCGTTGTTACTGTTTGAGGCGACTATGAGATATGCCAGAAAGATCTCATGGACTTCGATAGATGGCAACATGGTCATCTCGTAAAATGCTCAAACCAGTGACGAGAACTGTATCAAAAGCCAATGCGACTGCAACGAACGACGATCTCTTTATAATGGGAAAAGCCCATGTCCATGGGAAATGTGACGAACATGAAAAACTCACTGTCGATAATAATTGTTAACTAACTAACTAACTTAAGCTTTTGAAATTGAGGGTAGATAAAGCTGATGAAGGCGCAATACAGAATCTTAAAAAGTAACTGACAATTGCGGGGAAATCAGCAACGCTTTAACTCCCTGTCAAGCACAACCGTGAAAAATACTTACCATGGGAGTTTCTGGTCTTTTATCTCATAAATATTAAGTACTGTTACCGTTACAGCATATCAAAAGTCCACTATTGAAATCTCCATAGTTTGCCTCATAATGTCCTCCAGACCGAATTTCGGCTACGGCGGCCTGCTTCAACGGAGGCTAGCCATCGGCGCAGCACAGGATTATAGTGCCCAAGTGTATGCGCAAGCACAGGTGCACTCTCTCTTCTCACACTCTTATAATCCGATGGGGCGGTAAACCGACACGACCGGAGAGAGATCAGGCGCAGGACCAACGGCTTTATGTGCTTTCCGAGGCACCGGGGTGAGACACCGCCAACTTCCTGACTCCGGGCAGCTACTGAGAATTTCTTGACGGAAAAACTCAATAATTAATTTTTGGCCCGACCCGGGATTCGAACCCAGGACCTCACGATCAGCAATCGCACTACTACAACCACTAGACCAACTAGGTAGTCAGTTTGCCTCATAGGGGGATATTGGTCATAGCTGCCACGCTTGGCAGGTGAATTGGCAACCGCATACTTGATTTTTTTATTTGTTACTAGCAATTAGCTGCAGCCGCGCACGGGTGCTTTCTGAATCTCGATAACAGCGCTGCTTTCATGATTCTAGCATGTAGTTAATATTTTAAGGTTTAGAATTCGAAACATTTAAACTGCGGTAATTTATATGAGACAGTTTTGGTTAGTTTTTCCAACTTATACTAGTATATATATATATATATATATATATATATATATATATATATATATATATATATATATATATATATACGTGTGTGTGTGTGTGTTTTTTTTTCTTTGTATAGATATAAGTAGATTTGTAAAACATGTTCTATTTGCATAAAAATTAAAAACCTTCATCTTTTTATGCAATATTATATCTACTAAACTTTTACATGAGGCACTAAAAATAGCATGCATCACACGTCACTTAACAGTCTACTGCGCCCTCAATGTCACATAAAACGTTATGGACAGGACTCGGCAGTACCGACTTTATTACGCGACTAAAAGAACTGCCCTTTGCCCCAAGCAATAACAATAAAACCACATGTAGGCTTTCAGACTTTGTATGCGATAGACAAAATCAACATCAACTATCCATTTACCTTAAACAAGACAAGAATCACAATACATTGTTGCATTTCGAACTTATATACAAACAGTTTAGTATAAAGATAGTGTTGAATTGTTTAAGCTTTAAGACACTGCTCGACCTAAATTCAATTTGAGTTACTATTCGGAACACGAAATTTGGAAGTTTATAAAACTTGAACATTTTGCAGCGCGATCCATGAAAATCCCATGTGAAATAAAACATGTTAAAGTAGTGAAATAGTACTATTAAATATGCAAAAAGGTTAAAAAGGATTCTATGCACCCTGATTAGTTACTTTAAAAGAAGTAAGCATTATGTAGATTTTCTAATAGGAGTCCTGCACTTTCGGCGAGGCATGTGACGTATCGCATTCAATATTACAAGAGAGCGTGTGTTTGAGAAACAATATTTTACTGTCGTAATGCCCGAGTAGCGGACCACAAAGAATCTGGCTTGGAAGTATAACCGCTCAGATAAATGAATAAGTGCACTAAATTGCTCACTAATTGCTCAATTCAAATCCGCATTTGCTCACACTGTTAATGAATTATTTTATTAGTTATTAATAATTAAAAATGCAAAATATTTTTCCCTATTATACTAAAAACCAATGAACTTTTCTAAAAACGAATAAATACCATTAATTGATCAAGAAATGCTTAATTCAAAACCGTATTTGATCACACTATTAATTCATTATTTAATTAAAAATTAATAATTAAAAGTTAATTCAATTAATAATTAAAAGTTAATAAATTAAAAATTAATTCTCCAAACGACACATATTTTAGAAATACCCTCAATTTGCATGACTCAAATAAAATATGATTCTACCCTCTATTTCAATTAATAAAATAAAAACTAATAAACCCTCACAGATTTAGTCAATTAATTTTTAAATAACTGTACTCGTTTGAGTACAGCGACAGAGAATGGGTTAAAGCGGACAAAGGTCACACAGCTAACTCTGACGTGTATTTTGTGCACAAAACGCTGACGCGTCACACTGCAAAGTTTTTGTTCGATTTTGACACCGGCTTACAGTTATATGGGGCCTAAGCGTATAGAAAAATTGACATTTATATCACCATCAAAGCACTTGTTTTACATCATTTTCAATAATAGTATAAAATCCATTTCAAGCCATAATATTTTAACGATAATACAAAAGCAATACGTCCGCAAATTCCCGCCAAAACTGCTGTACAGTGTTTAATTTCTCGCATTTCAACGTCGAAAAAAATAAAGGCAAAGTTACAGATACGAACAAAGGCCTAACATATCTTAGAGGGTTGCAACACCCGAAACTAAATAATAAATATTGAATAATTCGGAAACAAGGCCCATATTATGTTTATTTTGCCATGATAAATTGGTAGATGCAAAATAAATATAATTTCCTGCTGGCAGCTGAACACGACCTTGCAACGAACGAGGCAACGCTAAACTCGCAAACTGACACTCCCCAAAACAAATTAACGAGGCCATAAACGAATCTTATTTGGATGTTCATAAAGTACCGAGTACAAAAATATGAAACATATATTTGATTTTAAAGTTTTTACCACGATATTTACGTTGACAACGTTTGTTACTTACAAAAAAAAGCGTAAAAATTTACGTGGTAGAGCCACGCTGCAGCTATGGTGTAGCATGAAAGGGTCGGCTCGACCGGGGAAGGACCACGCTCTCACAGAATACCAGCGTCAAAAAATTCACGCATTTTGATTTTTAATCGAAGTTGAATGTACATGTCTATGGGACATATCATCCACTTACCATCAGGTGGACTGTGTGCTTATTTGTCACCCTAATTCTCTATAAATATAAAAATATAAGTGCAATAAAAAAATTATATAACTCGGAATCTCTATAGGCAGCAATTGTATTTCTTTTATTAAAAAATATAAAATTTTATTTGAACGGTGACATTTAGCCCTATGGTTTATCACGTCACCGGCAGCCAGTAAAGATTTTAAAATTAAATATATTTCATCTATGGAGTATAGTTAGGTAAAGAGAACAAACTCTGTATAAAAAAGTGTCCGTAGAAAATCGCTAAATAAGGATTAAGGGTAAAAAAGAAGTTAAGGATAGAGAACTTTTTATAATTTTTTTTTATTGCACATACTTTCACCATAATTCTTTTTATAATAACTATTTTATTGTTTTCAAAATTTTTTTTCAAAATCACTCTCAACGTATTTTACGGCGATTTTTATACCCTGTAACTACTCGAACGTTGGTTGTGGAGAGTTTTTGAACTGTTATTTACTGCTTACACATGATTCCTTTTGTTGTTGAGATTGTCCTCCTTACCTCTATACTCCATGATTTCATCACGTTGGTAGTGAATTTGTTGTGTAGGCGGAGTAAGAACTAAGAAAATCCTTATTATCTCCTATTGTCCCGTGGGTGTCGTATTAATCATATCAGCTTAAAAATAATAACAAAACAGCGGTTGCCAACCCTGCCTTGACTAATACTACCTCTATCAAGCAATCTATGGAAGATGCCACGTTCAGCAGTAGATTTTAATTTGCTGTAAAGATAATGACGATATTTCTAGAAGTTAATTTCGCCACCTCACGCAAAAGCAAATGTTAACTGTTCCATAAATCTCACGAAGAAAAGGCAAGGGAAATTTAAATGTTATAAATTATAATTAACATAATTCGATTGGATTCAGTGCGGTTCGATAAGTAATATTATAAATTTTCGTAATTTTTCATCAATTTGCATAACTTTTGCTGTAATTATTATTTTCACATACCATATAGCTGATGTGAAGCATCAACGTTCCGGGAAGTCTGCAGTTTGTGATTATATCCTAGACGGCCCCAACCATTACATCAGATTTGATAGACCACAAATCCTCGCGAAAGAACACCGATTCCTACCAAGGATGATACGTGAGGCTATTGAAATTAAAAAACATCCTAATTTCAATAGAGAAGGAGGCTGGGTACTACCAACTGCTTGGGGCCCTATAATCAATAAAGTTAAAACTAAACCCAAGCATACTACTGCAAGACCTCAGGACATAATCAGTTCATTTTGCATAGATCGGACCAAAAACAATAATTAAAAAGCTGAAGGTACTCCGGGTTTAACAACGACATCTGGACGTCAGTCACCTCAGTCCCCCGTGACCATGGGTGCTGGAAAGCACCCGAAACGTCGAGAATTAAAAATAATAAATAATTAAAAGTAAAATTAAACGAGATAAAATCCGTAAAAGTAGTTTTACTCAATACTAGGACTCTTACAATGTATTAAAATTCATTTATTGCAGCATCTGTGAATCATACACTTACTTAACTTTTAATTTTTTTTTTATTCTACACTCACCGGCACGGAAACTTGGCCACTCGTGAATTTGCTGATTATTTGCACTGAAACGTTTTTTTAACAGTAAATTAAGGGTAGATGCATTCAATAAGTGTCTCTAATGGTTTTAGAACATAGAAATTTAATGTTTACTTCACCGAAATTTTTCTTTTCAAGATAACATGTTTTCACTAAAATTAACATCTTTCCATTGTCACCTTAAAAACACTACAAAGTTAAAAATTAAGTCTGTTTCTTTATTGTCTATCAGTTTTAATATCGGGTGTTTCCTCCTCTAGTCCTGATAACCGCTTGCATTCGATCTGGCATGTTTTGAATGATGTTTCTGACATCAACTTGCGGTATGCTGTCCCAAGCGGCCAGCGCTGCATTTCGGAGCTCATTTAGAGTTTGTGGCGGTTTGGAGCTGGACTTTATCTTTCTTTTGAGCATACCCCATACATGCTCAATTGGATTTAAGTCCGGGCTACGAGCTGGCCACTGTAATTTTTGTATTCCAACCTCTTCCAGATATTCCTCTACACAATGTGCGACGTGCGGGCGTGCATTTTCGTGCATGAGGAGGAATTGGTCGTGTCCAATGAATCCCGAATAAGGCATTACGTGCTCCTGAAGAACTTCCTCGATGTATCGAGTAGCTGTAAGCCGATTATCGACGATGACCAACTCTGTACGTGCGTCGGAACTTACACCTCCCCATACCATTATTGAGCCTCCATGGAAACTCACAGTTTGGGTGGTGGTAATGGGTAGAAACCTCTCTCCTCTTTTTCTCCACACTCGTTCTCGACCGTCTGGAGCACGTAAAGCTATTCGACACTCATCTGTGAACAACACTCTAGCCCATTGCTCGTGGGTCCAATTGACATGTTCTCTTGCGAACTGAAGTCGGGCTACTTGGTGCTGTCTGAGAAGTTCTGGACCTCGTGCTGGTCTACGAGCTTTTAAATTCACTTCCTCCATTCGTCTTCTCACCGTACGCTCACTAACATTAACGCCTCTTGCGATTTGGAGCCGCTGGCGTATCTCAACAGCGGTCAGGTTGCGGTTTCTCAAAATCTCCATAACAATAAAACGATCGTCCCGGGCCGATGTGCACCTTACGCCCCCACTGCCTGGCCTGCGGGTGTAGCGGCCTGTCTCCTGGTATCGTTTCAGTGAATACTGCATTGAGGACCGTGGTACGTTAAGCACAATAGCAACTTCACGCTGTGTCAGCCCTTGGTCAATTAATGCTACTGCTTGTGCAACTTGTGCTGGTGTTAATGGCATTTTTATTGGCTTTAAAGCACCTTTAGTTATTTAATTAAGACACAAGATCACAATAATTGAATAACCTTACAGTAAACTTTTCACAACACACAAATTTAAAATGTGAACTTAGTCGCTCAAATGACCCGATTCAACTAAAAATTAAAGAATTCGTCATGGTGCACTTAAACATAATGAATTACCCTCTTGAACTTGAGGGTAAACAGTTTTTGACATACTTGCATAACAAACATTCATCAGAAACACTTAAAGCTTTTGCTATCGCGAGATAACCGCTTGGCCAAGTTTCCGTGCCGGTGAGTATATCAACAGCTTGCACGCCTGTTTACCAATCCCTGTTCGGCCAGCTGTGTAAACGTGTGTCGTATTTTAAGTGAGAACGTTTTTTTACTCGTCCACGCTGCCTTTTCGGCAGCGAGCAATAAATAATTGAGGAAGCCCAAAAACCCAAATGTCTGTCGAGGCAGGTGTGTTTGCTCTATATGGTATAACTTTTCTCAATCCAGCCGTAAACAGTTTTATCCGTATATGTTTTAATTCAGGTTTCATTATAGAACTCGAAGGCGATATGTCAATTAAACATGCCTTTATTACGAAAATTGTGAAGGGTCGATACGCGGCGCGAGTAGGTATTTTCAAAAATGCTATCTGTTTTCGCTCTGAATCGAGACGATATACGATGAATGATAGAGAGAGTTGCAAGTCTTAAAGGCAATTGCATTTCAAAGACATTTCCTTTTTGAAATATTGTTTGGGGTGCTAACATTTTCACCTCCTAAACCTTTACGAAATGAGATAATTTTCTCATTAGATTCAGTACAATAAATCTAGGTCTTTTTGGTTACGTTTTTCTTTTTTAGTAGTTCAGTTTAGTTTAAATTTAAAAAAAACGCTCCAGGAAGTTTTTAAGTTAAAAATATAGATATTTAGATGCTAATATAACATATAATATCGTACGCAAATACTTATTTAAAATATAAATGTACGGACCTAGTTTTTCATTACATCTATATTCTAAAAATTATGAAAATTAGACTACGTTTAGGGGAGGAAAACGTTATCACTTTTTGTAAGAAATTTTACAGTTTTACAATACTCTTAATTTTAGAGAAATCAATAAGGTGTACTGGGGTAATTCCGACGGGAATTTTTACGAGATGACTAGAGGTCTATATTTCGGTTAGTTAGGTAAAGTAGCTTCATATTTACTGACAATAGTATGCGACTTCTGTTAACTTAATGAAAATATTTAATCTATGGATTTATTAGATTCATAACTATGTAGTTGGTTTTACTAAATAGAGCATTTTGAATTATTGAGTTATAATTTTTTGGTATAGGGGAAATTACGAACTATCTTGGGGTTATTCCAAAATTATTCAAAAGTTGATTTTATTGTACTTTGACCGAAGGCTTACATTTCTTTTTCAATCGTATTTAACTCTTACACAAAATATCATGAATTTTAGTAATAGTATCGCTAATATCATTTTTTATGGTCTTGTATTTCGGAATTACCCCAAGAAGAGATTGTGGTTCTCAACATTTCAATTAAGTTTTTTTGTTTATTCTCAGTAATTGTCACCCAGTTTATTGCCAGTAATCTTATTTCCACTGGTGACAAACGAGAAAAAATGTCACAGTTGTCATCGAAGTTGCCGTAGAATTAAGTTGACAATAATTGATAGTTGTGACAGATCTCTGCGCGGAATAGAACAAGTAGTATAAATGATTACATAATTTAATAATGTTGTTATGTTTTAATGATTTAAATTATTATTATAAATTAATATTATTATTTTAACCCTGATAAAAATGAATAAAACGACTGCGGATTATTAAAAATTTGTACATTACCAAAGAGACAAACATGTTGTTTTTAGCAGGGGTTAATGCTTTTATGAAATTTAACGGTCAATTAAGATGAGCTGAAACTGTAGATACTTGATGAAATAAAGCATATGTAGATATTTTTATAAAGATACCTTTTATTCAGTGCTTTTTGCAAAATAAAATAAACTTTCTACATATATTATTGTCTTACACTTAAATCAATCATCCTTAAA
The DNA here is from genome assembly GCA_036936625.1 of Parnassius smintheus behrii. Lineage (NCBI taxonomy): Eukaryota > Metazoa > Arthropoda > Insecta > Lepidoptera > Papilionidae > Parnassius > Parnassius smintheus. Next base: position 16,334,180 of record JAUPFT010000006.1, read on the forward strand.
AATGTTAACGCAAAGTAGGAATTTACGGTCACAACTACCATTTTCATTTTCTTTTGGTATAAAGTACTTTAGTACTAACCTTATCAAATAAAAAAAACTTTGCTGCTAGCAAAACTAAAATTATAAAATGCTTTAATTTTTTTTTAATATAACAAAATTGGTTATGACATTGTAAAAACATCGCATCTACATATATATAAATCACTGTTACATAATCAGTCAAAGTAAATTTTATCTTCATAATTAAGTAAGTAATATTTTTTTTCGTTATATTTTTTTAAATCTATCTTCTTCACTATTAATGACTTTGGAACTTTATCAATATCCTTTCTTTTAGTCGTTATAAAGGTAAGGCGCTGCTGTGGTCTCAAGGTTTTTAGAAAATTGATAGTGAAGTATATTTCTTCATTTTTTATTATATTTTCTATGAACCCCACAAAATACTTCCATTTATTCCTTATCAAATATCTGACGAGCACTGAATCATTTAGTTGGTAATTTTCCTTCATAGCAAGGTTCTCTTCTTGAGTCTCGCATATTATTTCTTTACTTTCCTGTTTAAGTAGCAGTTGCTCATCTTTGTCCTTTTCTTTCGAGCATTCTCTAGTTGTCATATTTTTTTCTTTAGTAAAAACATCAATATCATATTCGTAATTTCTTTCAATGAATCTTTCCTCTTTATTTTCTTCGACTTTTTCTTTTACTTTGTTTTCTTTCCCTTTACTTCTTTTGCCTACACTTTTACCCTTAATACACAGAGGATTTAAATTCTTGTTAGTGAGAAAATCATTTTCAGAGTATTCATCCGTCAATTCTTCAAAATCATCACATTCAATAGTATCAGAATCACTATGTTCGCTCATAATGTCGGATACACTAGTTACGCTGTCAAATGAAAGCTGGCGTTTTCGTTTCTTCTTATTTCTTATGCCTGAAGGTCCTGGATGATGTTCTTGTTGCTGTGCTGTAAATATTGTTATTTCAGAATCTTCCTTATTTTTTACTCTTGCTGTTCTTTTTTTGTAAATTTTACTGGGGTCTGCTTTCGCTTTCTTAGCTTTTGTCGTTTCTTCTAAAATTTTCTTACCCATTGTTGCTGTTATCACTTCAGCACCTTTAGTGACACGTTTCTTTTTTGTCGGTTTATTATCTTTTTTGTCCTGTTGTATTTTTCTTAAAAGCAGTTCTTCGAATGTGCATGATGGCTCGGGTAGTTGTTGAGCTTGAAGTAACTGTGGAGGTGCTTTTTTGATGATAACGTTCGAGATTATTTTTATTTTTGATAAATTTTGAGTTGATGTTTGATTAGAATTCTGTAAACATATAGGTATTTGGGATGGTTGTTTTGCGACAAAACTCAAAGTCTGGATATCAGGTTTCGATACCAGAGATAACAAGGTATCCTTATCAGTGTTTGACGATTTCTGTAAACATGCAGGTAGTTGGGTTGGCTGTCTGGCCACAAAACTCAAAGTTTGAATACTGGACTTTGAAATTTGCGACAGCAAGGTAACGTCACCGGTATTTGCATTTTCAAGAGCATCATTTGTTGTTGCAAGTTGATTGTTAAACAAGCCAATACAAATTTCTTGTAGTGACTTCGGGTTTTTTGGTGTCGGTTGTGTGGAAGCAAAATGTTCTTCTAATGTCTTTTTTTGGTACCTTTTATATGCATCTGGATCATACTTGTCCACAGGTATCACGTGCGCATTAAAAGGGAAAATCCCAGCTTTTCTAAATCCACTTTTGATAATATTGGGGTTTGTTTCTCTCCAAGTATCTGCCAGCGCTTGAGCGAAAACTTTTTTTGGCATTTTCGTGCCAACATTTCTACGCTGCCACTCTACCAGTTTGGCATCCCATATTGACTTGAATGACTTGAATACTGCTATATCAAGAGGCTGCAGCAAATGTGATGTGTGTGGTGGTAGTTTAAGAATTGTGATACGGTTTCGTATTGCCAGTTCCACAACTCTTACATGAACGTGAGTTGAGTGACCATCATAAACAATAAGAACCGGGCGCTCCTCGCCCAGACTTGGGATAAGAACTTTTTCCATATAGTTATAGAAAATGTCTGTTTCCATCCATCCTTTAGTACTGGCTGCATACGATAATTCAAAATCGTAATCACCACCAACCAGTTCAGCCATCCACTGATCCCAAACAAATTTGCCTTTGAATACAATCAAAGGCGGCAACTTCTTGCCATTAGCGCTTGCGCCTGTCAACATAGTGATATTTTCTTTTCCACTCCCATGGGTGGACCTCGCACAAGGTTTATTTATTTGTCCACATACTTTAGTTCTAGATGGATCCAGGCATAGCGACGTTTCATCTAAGTTCCAAATGAGTTGGGGACTTTCAAAAAGATCCAAATCTTTTAAAGTATTTTCGAGCAAATTGAAATATTCACCAATGACGAATGGATCTGTCATTTTTCTTCTTACAAATTCTACAGGCTGTGCTTTTTTAATTGATAATCTATGTCGTTTCCGGAAATTAATGAACCAGTCTGTGCCTGGGACATTATTTTTAAATGGTGTTTGAATCTTATTCACCCGCACATATTCAGCGACTAGCTCCATAATTTCAAACCTAGACAGACCATATCCCCATTTTTCCATAATTCTGACAGTTTCTGCTAATTTTTTCTCATCTTCTAGGCGTATAACGGTTGGTCTACCTGCATTCGGTCTGGTAGTTTCTTTACCTTTTTTTAAGTTTTCATGAAGAGTCGTCATTGGAATTTTGTACTCTTGCGCTGCTCTATATTGCGTAAGTTCTCCATTTTTTACCTTTGCGATCGCTTGAGCTAAATTTTGTGGAGTGTATGATTTAATTTTCTTTCTTATGTAAGTCCGAGGCATAATGGCTCTGAAAAAGAAATAAGTGCCTACTTACTTAACATATACGTCACACCTATATTTCCCGAAGGGTTGGGAATACATTAATTTTAAATTACAATGTTATTTAAAACAGAAACTTTAAAATAAGTTAAAACCGCCTTCAAAAAGAACGCAATATATGTGAAACAGTTTAGGAAGTAGATGCTGGAAGTTGATTCTTTGATTTGGTTTATTGGGTATCGAATTTCGAAACTGCCTCACACACATTATTGTGTTCTTTTTTAAGACGGTATTAACTTTTTTATTTTTTATTTGGAGTGACTTACACATACCACTTTTTGCTGTTAATTAATAAATAGGTGAAGTAAATTAAATGTCGTTTATTGAAGCTTATTAACCCATTTGTTGCAGTTATTTTTAAAAACAATTCAACCAAAATTATTAAAGTATGGAACAACGTCCGTTTCCTCTACCAAATAAAAAAAGAATAATTAAAATCGGTTTATAATCGCCGAATTAATCGTGTAAAATACACACAAAACAGATATACAGTCGAATTAGAAAACCCTCCTTCTTTTTGAGGTCGGTTAATAAGTACTTAATGATTAGTAATATAGAATCATTATCTACAATAAACCCAAGTTTTCCAATAAACTTCGAAATAATAATAAAATTTTGCATACTTCATGTAATGTCATGCAAATCATCTGATCGTACAGATTGAGAATCACTGTCAATTTCTATGGAAATACTAAGTGGGGTTATTGCGGAATGGTTATACATCGGAATCACCCCACAGGGGTATGTACGAAAAAATATTGAAAACACAGCTAGTACGTTGTTTTCCTCTCACGAATTCACTAAAAACTACAACGTATCGCAAAAACAAGCACTTATTAAAATAACTTACCAGAATTCCGAGATAAATATGTTGGGGTTATTGCGAATCAACAAAAATGGCGCGAAAAACTCTCTTTTGACAAAACTTGATGCTACGCACGTTATGTTGATACTAGCTTCTCACGACGACTGATGCGGCGAGGATAATCAAGATGGCGTCTAAACCAATGTTGCCAATAGGAAAATATCGCTACGATTAGTAGAATCTTTGAACTTTCGGAATATACCCTTTTTCGGAATTACCCCAGTGCACCTTACATAAATTTAAAAAAATACTTTTATATTTCAAGAATTGGCTACATTGTATATATATATATATATATATATATATATATATATATATATATATATATATGTACCAATTTTTATAACCGTTCCTTTATTTTACTACTTTAAGGAACTATTTTAGTTATTGGCTTATTGTTCTAATCATGTAACATGCGTACCAGGGTAAAATAGGAGCTTAATGTTGTTGTACTTATTTCGTACGGTGAGTGTAGAGAATTGAAGAGCCTTTTAACTGGTAACGAGTCATTTTATCTTAGTTCTTAAGAGTAACCTTCACGTGACGCATCTACATTTTGACTCTTAATCGAGTATAGATGGTATAGGCCGCAGCACTCACTATTATTAGGTGGACTTTGTACTCGTTAGTCACAGTTATTTTATAAAAAATGCCTTTCAGTTTATAAATCCAAATCAAAATATACTTGACGCAAAAATACCACTTTTGACAACTTTAATCTGAATTATATTTTCTTTTTCCAATTAGTGAGTGTAATAACAAGTATTTTGGCACATTCAAAACACTTGTCGACCTTTATTTCTGTAGTCGATAACTTTGGTACAGCGACCTTATACAAAGCAACAGTTGCGTTCAAATCCGCTGACTGGCACGAAAGTGAATTTTTAAAAAAGATTTCGTTCGTTGACCGAGAAAATGATGTTCATACACGTTACACTAGGACGTCTCAAAATAGATGTATGTATTATTAACTTATTTATAAGTATCCCTTTGACTCCCTCGCTGTGGGTGAGAATCGCTGATTGGGGACTTCCGTCCATTGTGTTTATATTCAACCAGTAGCAAGCCTACACAAGCCGTGATAGTCGACTTTAGCCTGTTTAGTTTTCTTCCTTCTTTTGAATGTGCATGAAATGTTGTATTTATGTACACAAATACTATCGTAAAATTAATGAAATGCTAGTTGGTAGAACTCATAATTTTAAAACTCCTCTCTAGCAACTCGTAAACAGTCCACTGCTACACACGGACTTGTATTAGAACATGACGCAATTTCGGATGGCCAAAATTAATGTTTAATATAATTATTGCTCAAAAGGCGCATTAATTTACTGAACTGAATGTTTATACGTTCGACTTATGACATATTTAGGCAGACCAGTAACCAAATAAGTCGTTAATGAGAACACCACAATCACCTAAGGCCAGTCCGAAGTTATATGTGCGTTTGAAAATATTTTATGCCTCACGAGAGTCGATTCATCAAGCTTCATTGCAGACTCGGTACTAATTATATCATTAGAGTAAGTAACTACACATTTGTGTTTCAAACAGCAACACTTCATAATCGTTACATTAAAAGTTCTTCCAATAATGAGAAATTCACTTAAATATTGGAGGTCTCTTTTTTATATATATATATATATATATATATATATATATATATATATATATATATATATATATATATATATACGTGACAAACGAGCCCACAGCACATCTACATTTTATACTAATGCGTCGTTACCTCTGAAGTCTAAGATGGAAAGCCTCGTTTCCAGTAAAAAGGGCTGGTATTCTTTGAGAGCGTGGTCCTACCCCGGTCGAGCCAATCCATTCATGCTACAACCATACTATAGCTGCAGTACGGCTCTATCAAACATAAATTGTGCATAGACACAAACATTTTTTTGATCTAGACAAACGTCTAGATCAAAAAAATGTTTGTATGTTATACAAATAGAGCAAAGGAAGGTAATTTGGAATACTGCAGGCAATTTGGAATAGGAGGGTTTCACAAAAACTGGTAGTGCAATCCAGTACCGTCTTTACCAAAACACGGGGCCCATGCCCAGGGGCCCCTATCATCAGGGGGTCCCAAAACGGGGGTGACAAAAGACATCGGCCTTATATAAGCATAAGCTATACAATGTTTTTTCTATTTTAGGAAAATATTGGATTCTATAGCAAATAATTGATACGATCCTTATTTTTAGATAAGTGAAGCCTAAATTTTAATGTAAGAAATAAAAATACACGTATTGATGTTGTTATTGAGTATTCTCTTTTGTGAAAGAAAGTTTAGGAAAGAAACATCAAAGTTTACATTTTCCTAAGAAATTATCGTCACCGCTATGAAATCTGTCAAATATTTTACCTCATTGTAAAGTAGCGCCGAAAAGTTGTGGATGCCCTCATTAATGACGTAATATCTGATTTTTATGAATTATCTATAATAAATATAAGATCATAGCAGAAAAATGTTTTTGTCATTTACTTTTTTTACTTTCCAACAGGGCCCCTAATTCTTGTGTGCCCAAGGGCCCCGGTATGTAATACGGCGTTGGTACCAACTCGTTTCAATGGTTATACATTAAAGATAGGCGCCATTTGTCGATATGTTTACACGGTTAGTTCGCCAAATTTTTTAACCACGATCAAAGACCATATAGTGAAGGAGCGTGTTTGGTACGTATTTAATCAATTTGTATCGCCACAATTTGCTACATTTAGATATGGTTTAGCTTTATGTATACTATAAAATGGACCATATATTTTATACATTGATTTTGATTTCAGTAGTTTGTGAATTTATAAATAAATGACACGAGGTTATATCCGACCACGTCTTGTTGCTAATTTGGAATACCCAACGTGATGGTAATTTGGAATATGAAAATGGTATTCCAAATAATGTTCAATTAAGTTACGTCTTATTTTAATTTACCTATTTTAGAATATCATTTGCATTTCTAAGTCTTACATTTTCTTCTAAAATCATGGTGCAACTAATAATATCTAACATAACTAAGTAATGCGTAGTAAATATAATTTGGAATACCTCTATTCCAAAATACCTGCATCACACGTCGAATACTGAATTCTGAAATTTTGCGTCCAACCTAAAATTTTACCTAGTAGAAATGATTAGTTGTTTTAAATAGCTCGTAGATTGATAGTTTATGAGATATGCTTCAATTTAATGAAGGGTTTATTTCCATAAACCCTAAGGAAAAAAATATACAGGCCTAAAACAAAATGGTATTCCAAATTACCTTCATTTCCTCTACTCGTTCCGTGCGAGATACGAACCCGCGGCGCAACAATCAATCTTTAAGCCACTGCGCAGCCGAGGCGACTAATTCCTCGAAGAGTGCACTTTACAGGCCTCTGAAGGCATGTTAACGCCTCAGAGGCGTTACGTCGTTTGATTATGCAAGCCACGATGTTAACTATGATATTATATTAATAGTATCATTTACTTTGCACAAATCCTTTACATCATAATGTTATATAATAGATGGCAAGCGTCAACAAGCTCACATAACATATGTGCTTACGACTTCAATATGTTTACATTATCAAAAGTAAAACGTAGCAGCCTATATAATACATATCTCACAACTGGGCAAAAATCTCTTATTCTGCGCTGACCCAATGCGTTTGTCAGCAAACTACACACGTCATTTCTTAGACTAACAGGTTGCCTCATGATGTTTTCGTGGTAAACCAACACTTAAAATGCAGATAATAGTTTCATTAATTAATGCGAATTTGTTGTGAAAGTGGAGCCGTGGGAAGGAATCGTGTCAGATGGCTAGCGCTCGTTGTAAATTTCACAGTACGTGAGCAACCCGGGTTCGATCCTCGCCGGCACCAATGAAATTGTTAATAACAATTTTATGTGCTGATTTACCACGTGCTCGGGGGTGAAAGAAAACATCGTAAGGAAACCTGAATGTCTGAGAAATAAGAAAAAAATCCCCCTCAGAATTGAGAAAAGGCCGGTGCCCAGCAGTGGGACATATATAAGCTGTAACTTTAACTTTTAAACTTTTTGTTGTAAAAGTATCTTACAGTAATTTATCGTACCTAGTGATAAATAATAAATATAGGAAAGCGAACCGAAGCACAACATTATATGATTGTAAATATTGAGTTTTACATTTTACAACCTACTTTGTAAGTTCCTTGCATTCGCTTTACCTTGTACGCAATTTAGTAGGATATTGAACCCGAGACAAATACTATATATGGAAATAAAACTTACTAATTAAAGTCGTTTTATACGCAGTACTACAGTAATTATCAAATCTAGTTTAAACTGTAACTGTAAGGCGTACATTTACACGCTCATGCAAGCGTCAATCAATTCCATCAATCATGATTGATAAAAAGCGGATGGTAGCTGATAGGCGTTCATCATGCGCTCATCCAGGCGTCAATCACTGCATTTTGCACGGTAGGTTCTTCGTCAATCACAACCGTCATGGTTGTAAAACTGACAGCCTGCATGAGCGTGTAATGTACGCGTATGTATGTATCATGTATACTGTAAACGAGGCGATATTATAAGGTTGGTGATTAAGTCTCTCAAAAAAAAAAGCTATAGTTTATTCCGTACATATTACAGCAAGTCCACATCATATATATATTTATAAATATATTTATAAATTACGTGTCACGTTGTTTGTACGCGATGGACTCCTACTTAACCTAAACTACTTAAGGTCATGACAAAGGGTCGTCGAAAAGGGCAGAACAACGTCTGCCTGGCAAGCTAGTATATATATATATATATATACAAGTTTACAATTTACTTGAATAATATCGATAAATTCATTAATATAATTTATTAATTGCAGTATAATAGAAAAACATATTAAGAACTACGTCTAACGTAGAGGGTTTTCGAAATGATCGTGGTAACTTGTGATAGCTCTGGTACTTGCGCTATGCTCTGGCAAGCCCTGGTATAATAACTGTTGGCGACGCGCCTATAAGAATGTTTCAGTTTATTAAATCAACCGATGACGCATAGTTATAAAAAGCAAATTATCGAGCCACGACGCTCTGATAAGAAAATGCTTAGTTAAATCTTAAAGAAATGTCGAATTAATGATAAGAAGGTCTTGGGTTCGACTCCCAGGCCAGACTAGTTTGTTCGTTTTCCTAAGTAATATCGCTTAATAAATTCATAAGGAATTTAAGATATAAATTATATTACCGGATTTGTTCCCCGGTTGAAATCATCTCTCCAATGATGTAAATTCAAAGGAATATTAAAGTGAAGTTAGAGATCGGATTGGTTCCCCGGTCGAGATGATCACTCTGTGCACAAACAGAAATAACGGAAATTAATTGCATAAGTATTGTCGTGTATAAGTTTGATATGTTTGTACGAAAACAAATGCCTATTTGTTATGATTGATTAATGAAAACATTCACTTGTATTGTTATCTGATAAGAAGCATGATAACGAATAAGAGTCTTATCAGAAATAGTTTCCTACTGTTTGAAAATTATGTAGAAGCACTCGTTTATTTAATATTGTTAAAATTAAGTGTATTTCAGACTTTCATTTTTCTGATAGTCGAGAGCCGTGCAAAGTTAGTTGTTCAAATAGTGTGAGTTCACGGAAGCACGCTGGCCACGCCCTTAGGAGGCCGAATATGTAAAAATTTAAAATGTTTGTAATTTCAGCAATTTATGTAAAAATGACTTGTAAAACATTTCAGGTTGATTGTACGTGCTAAAAAGGTGAATTCTGTGTTATTTTTATGTGAAAATTCCTGTGCATAAGTGAAATAATGATAGTTTTGTATAAGAAATTTAAAAGTGTTTTAAATAGTGAAATAAATAGAGAAAATGTAAATTAAACTATTGTATTAGTTAACATATGTATAAATTCAAGTGGGAAACATTGTTTTAACTTTCTGTGTTAAATATTTAAGAAGTTTGGATTTTGGATTTGTGAGTAAAGTAGGCATATTTTGTTTTATAAATTAAAGGATTTTTGTAATACGGAAAAATAATGTATATCATGGTGTAGATATTGTTTTGTGCTATCTAAATAGATAACTTGTGTTTATGTGTGATTTATGTGAATAAAGAAATTAAGTGAAACGTGAGAGAGTAATAGTACAAATTCATGTTGTTAAGTTGCGCAGGCACGCGAATGGCGCGGCTCACTTTCGCGTATAGCTCTGGGGGTAGCTTAGTGAACGGGTTTTATTGCAATTCGTTCGGGGAAGAAAATAGTTCGGGAAAATAGTTCGGGGTAATAGTTCGGAAAAACAAGAAAATCCTTCGGGAAAAGTGAAAACCAGCAGTCAAGAAGAAAAGTATAGGGAAAAGTGATTACTCTCTCACGGAACGGTTTGAAGATAATTGCTGTTTCATTCCCAAGATCCCTTAAGTTATACAGTCCACATCGAAGAATTAAGGCGTCGGGACCGGGACGACTTCGGAAGACCCGTAATCCCCGTCTGAACCTACTTGCTGAAAAGGAACGAGGTTATCGCCCTAGTGTGTTACTCCGTTGCGGAGATCACATACGTTGTTCCCGAACCCAACGTAGGCGTTATAGGAGGCCGGATCGAGAGAAGCCTCGATTCCTCCCTTCTGTTTCTTAATCGAAAGTCGAGTTCCGTTTGGTTCCTTTTCAATTGGTCCTTCGAGCCGGATTCTTTTTCAATTGGACCTTCGGAGCCGGATTAAAGACCACCCGAACCCCGCCAGCTGGATCAAGGAACCAGCTGTGGACTGCTGGTTGTGGAAAAAAGAAGACCTTCGGAGCCGAGTGAAGATCAGCAACCGAAGGAAGCCGGAGGTTTGAGCTGAAGCAATAGGACCAAAGGCCAGAAGACCAGGACGTCAGCGCTGAAGGACGGGACCTGGAACTACCGGAAGAAAGAAAACCGGGATTGCGGCCGGGGGCGTGTGCTCGCATGGGGCACGTATCGCAGCCGGGCGCAGGTGTCTTGTGAAGGCACTCATCGTGGCCAAGCAGGGCTTGGCATTTTTCCTGTCGGGCAAGCGTGCTCGGCATTTCCTGTCGGACGACCGTGTCCGGCATTTTCCTGTCGGATCATCAGGGTGCTGGAAGAAGCATCCACCGCTGCTGCTGCCGGGCGAGGGTGCGCGTGGGCACCTGACTGCATCGCGGCCGGAGGAGGGCGCTTGGACGAGGCGTCACCGGCAACTGGGCGGCGAGCACAGCATACATCCCGACCACCTAACGGTGCCAAACGGTTGGGCTCTGGCACAACACCTTCGGGTGGAGCAGTTCTCTCGAGCGAGACTGCGCTTGCACTACCGCTCGACTGTTTCGTCATATTCCTTGGCGGGACAGTTCCTAAACCTTTCCTCCATTCCATTCCTGCACGACTCCATCCCTGGACGGCTCACCTCGGTAGGCCCCGTCCAGGATTGATAGGGCTGTTAGGGTGGTAGTAGGGTTGTAGGTTGGGAGATAAAGGGGGGGGAGGGGTAGTGGTGTTAGGTTGGGGTGTAGAAGGGTTGTAGGTAAGGGGTTGTAGGGACCGTAGGGACAGTTAGGGACCGTAGGCCAACAATCACCTTCCTGCAAGATGAAGAAGGCACAAGACCAGACAGGGAGAAGCGAAGGGAGCAGGACAAGGACAGGGCTCTCAAGAAAAGCTAAAGAAGCGGAACCATCTGGAGCGACCACAGCTACTGCGTCAAATGGAGCAACTCCTTCAAGTGGAGCCACCACCGACACGTCCACATGCACGTGGGACACAGGGACGTCCGTGGCAACGACAAGCAACAGGACGGACACCAGTGGTACGCAGGCCAGTACCGCACAACAATCCGTTATATCCAGGAGTGAAACGGTGGTCGAAAAAGTAGGTCAAAGGACCGAAGAAGCGGCATCGTCAAGGACAGTAATCGGGCACACTAGTGATAAAGGGTCACAAAGAGGTAGTAGGTCATCGCGATCGGCGAGGCTGAAAGCCGAATTAGAGGCGCGGATTAAATTCGAACGCTCAGAGCTCGAACGAGCACAGGCAGCTGCTGCCTTGGCCAAGTCTCAATTGGAGTTGGCACGACTCAACCGAGAAGAGGAGATCGACTCGAGTGAGGATGATGAAGAGCGGAATACTCAGGTGGAACCTTTCGTAAGGAGTTGGGTTCAGCAGACCATAATGAGCGCGCCGGTTAGTGTAGCACAACCCGATGTTACTGATAAGGAAGCGTGTAAAGTATCACGCCGCAAAGGGGCGGAGATCGAGCGCAACCAAGGAAATGCACAGAAAACACACGCGAGTGAGGTGTCAGAATTGACCGAAGCGATTGTGAGTGCAATAAAAATAGCTGGTAAAGATAAGTCTTCCCAGCTTCATTTCCTCCACGAATTACCGGTGTTCGATGGAGACCCGGGTGAATGGATAATTTTCAAAACGGTGTTTGAAGACACGAGAAGCCAATTTTCAGGGGTGCAAAATGTCGCACGCCTTAGGAGGGCATTAAAGGGCACCGCTAAGGAAGCGGTTAAGTCGTTGTTGTTTACTTTGTGTGAACCGGAAGAAATAATGAACGCTCTCGAAAGAAGATTCGGTAGGGTTGAGATGCTCATTCTAGCCGAAATCGAGAATGTAAAGCGTATGCCAAGATTGGCAGAAGATTGCCGGAATATAGGATCTTTTGCAAGTCGTATTACGAACGTGGTTGCCACGATACAAGCGTTGAATCAACCACAGTATTTGTACTCACCGGAGTTAGTGAGCCGCATAGTGGAGAAGCTCGGAACTATGATTAAATTTAAATGGTTTGAATATCGAGCTCAGTATCCTTTGGAGCCAGAGTTACAGAAGATGGCCAAATTTTTAAATTTATTGAGTGAACAATTTGGAGCGTCCTTAAACAATGAAAATGCGCCTGAAAAAAGGAAGCGTCCTGAATTCAGGAAGCAAACTGTACACACTGCAAAGGGAGGTGTACGCAGATGTGCCGTGAGCGAGCGCTATATGCGCCGAAGTAAGTCGAGCGAGCGTCTAGAACGCCGAAGTAGTAAAGGGCACAACCGACAGGTGGTTATGACAACCCAGGATAAGCCTGTAAGTCGGGTAACACATAAGTGTGTTATATGCAACAAGGAACACTCTATAGTGAGTTGTTACAAGTTTAAGGACATGAATATTCACGAGAAATGGGAAGCGGTCAAAAAAGCGAAAGTATGTTTCCAATGTTTGTCACCTAACCATAGGAGGTTAGAGTGCAAAGCGAAAAAATGTGGTGTAGAGGGATGTAGAATGTCACATCATCGAATGCTACACCGATACCCCAAAGAAAAAACCTCGCCACAAGGGGACGAGGGGGGTAAGGATGCTCAGATTACAACTGTTAGTACAGTGAATGCACTGGCATGTGCATACTTAAAGATTATACCGGTCGAGTTGTATGGACCTAGAGGAAAGGTCAAGACAACAGCTCTTCTGGATGAGGGATCGACCATGACACTCATAGAGGAGTGTATGGCTCAGAAATTAGCGCCTCGCGGACGTAAAGAGGGATTACGTATCGAAGCCGTGGGAGGTAAGCGAATTAACAACGACAGTTCGTATCGCTTAAACATTAAGATAAAAGGCATTTACTCGAGCGACTTAGAAGAGATAAGTGTACAAACAATTAAGTCACTTAACCTTTCTCCGCAGTCGGTAAGCCGAGAATTATTGCAACGGTGTTCTCATTTGACACCGATTAAGGATGAGTTGATGTATGAGAGGTCCAAACCTACCATATTAATTGGTCAGGACAATTGGCATCTCATAGTTACTCGTGAATTAATTTCAGGAGGTAAGAACCTACCTGTAGCATCGCTCACCAAACTTGGATGGGTTTTACATGGTCACATATCGGGTGGTATTAAACCGATCAAGATCGTTAACCACATTTCCACCAAGAAGGAGGAAGATATGGATAAATTGATCAAGGATTATTTTAGTTTGGAATCTCTGGGAGTGTCGGCTAGAAAGCCCGTGAACGACCCAGAAGAACGAGCTTTAAGTATTTTGAACAAAACGGTACGTCGTATACCTAATAATAGGTACGAGACTGCTTTGTTATGGCGCACAGACAATGAGTGCATGCCGTCGAATAGAGCGCAGGTTGAAAGTCGCCTGTTGAATATTGAAAAAAAGCTCGACAAAAATAGCGAGTTGAAGAAGGAATATGAGAAGCAAATTGAAAATCTCATCGTTAATGGTTACGCAGAGAAAGCGAACCATATTCCCATTTCCCCACGTACGTGGTACCTTCCTCACTTCGCAGTGACTCACCCACAAAAAAGGAAAATAAGGATAGTTTTCGACGCCGCCGCAAAGACGGGCGGACGTTGTCTCAATGATGCATTGTTAACCGGACCGGACTTATTGAAGTCGTTGTTCGGAGTTCTGCTACGATTCAGAGAAGGAAGCGTGGCAGTAATGGCAGACATTAAAGAAATGTTCCTGCAAGTGAAAATCCGGGATGAAGACAGGGATAGCCTTCGATTCTTATGGCGGCACAATCGTGACGCGCCACCGGAAGAGTATAGAATGACGTCACTCATATTTGGAGCGGCATCATCACCATGCATCGCTATATATGTAAAGAATAGAAATGCGCAGGACAACGCGCATATCTATCCAGAAGCAGCTTCCGCTACAGAAAGCAATTTTATATGGATGACTATCTACAGGCATTTCCCGACGTGACGACGGCCGAAAGGATAGTAAACGATATGTATGAATTACATAAGCATGCTTCTTTCCAACTGAGGGGATGGGCTAGCAACCGACCCGAAGTTTTAAGTAAGATGGAAAATAAATATAAGAGCGACAGTGCTTCGCTGGGAGATAAAGAGCACACAGAGCGCACGTTAGGTTTGATTTGGAATATCAAACGGGATATAATAAGTTTCTCCACAAGTCTTCGTAACACACCGGAAGAGGTGATGGAAGGTTTACGACCGCCTACGAAGAGGGAGATAACTAGCGCTGTGATGTCAGTTTTCGATCCTTTGGGACTCGCATCACCCATAACGATTCAAGGGAAGTCGCTGATCCAGCAAGTATGGAGGACAGGCATCTCTTGGGATGAAGAAGTTTCACACGAATTACACGTGTTATTTTGTAAATGGATATCGGAAGTGAAGAAATTAGGTCATTTAGAGGTACCTAGACCCGTTGCTGAAGGCGTCGGCAAGGGAGAGTTACACACTTTCACGGATGCTAGTGAAAAAGCATACGCTGCCGCGGTGTATTACGTCACCACGGACGAGCTAGGATTAAGGCGGATTACGCTGATCGCCGCAAAGGCAAGAGTAGCGCCGTTGAAACCAATTTCGATTCCAAGGCTTGAATTGCAAGCAGCTCTTATGGGCAGCAGGCTGGCTGCCTCGGTTAGTGAAGAGAGCAAGTACGAGATGTCCGAGAGAGTATTTTGGACAGACTCACGTACAGTGTTAGCGTGGATTAAGTCAGATCCTCGCGCCTTTAAACCATTCGTTGCTCATCGATTGGCTGAGATCGAAGATCACAGTAAGCCATGTGAATGGCGATGGGTTCCAACGTCACACAATGTGGCAGACGACGCCACTAGAAATTTCCCTTCCACCTTCGATGTAAGTCATCGCTGGTTTCAAGGACCTGAATTCCTCAGGAAAAGTCCTGATTTATGGCCCAAACAAGTGGACACCATAAAAAGCTTAGAAACAGGTGAAGAAAAATCGCCAAAGGGCGTAAATGCGTTAAGAAAGCAAGAACCGTTAAGTCTACCCGACTACGGACGATTTAGCAGCTTTAAGAAATTCCTTGGGGCAACTACACGCACCTTGCAAGCGGTAGAAAAATTCAAGAGTTTAAGAAAGTCGGTAAAAGGACCCGACGACGCAGCCGAAAAGTCGGTTATGTGTTCCAACAAAGTTTTAGCAAAGTCGGTTAAAGGACCCGATGGCGCGTTGGACATAGCGCTCTTGAAAAAAGCGGAATTATTAATTTGGAAGTTCGTTCAAGACGAGTGTTTTTATTCGGAAATAAAGTGCTTGAAAGCAGGCAAAAGTGTTGAAAGAAGTTCACGCTTAAGTAAATTATCTATGGAAATAGGAGAGGATAACTTACTCCGTTTAAATGGACGTTTACCTTTCAAGTCTAATTTGACCGAGGAAAGTAGAAAACCTGTCATATTGGACGGTAAACACGAAATCGTTAAAATGATGATTAGAGAAGTTCATCATCATTTTGGACATGCCAATCACCAGACGGTGATGAATGAGGTGAACCAGAAATTTTATGTCTTGAACTTACGTAATGTAGTACGTAGTGTGTCACATCATTGCCAGTGGTGCAGAACATACAGATCCAAACCGCAGAACGTGCCACAAGGAAATATTCCTCTGGAGAGAATAGCTCATCATGAACCACCTTTTACATGCTCAGCTGTGGATTATTTCGGTCCTATGAGTGTAACTATAGGAAGGCGACACGAAAAACGTTGGGGTGTTTTATTCACGTGTCTGACTACCAGAGCAGTACATCTGGAATTAGCAGCCTCATTGACACCAGCGTCAATGATAATGGCGTTGAGGCGATTTATCGCCAGAAGAGGAAAACCGGCCGTTATATACAGCGATAACGGGACAAATTTCAAAGCTGCGAATAAGGAATTATTGAAAGCATGCGAAGAATGCCATGAGGGCATGAAAAATGAGTCATTTAAGAAATATATTAAATGGAAATTTATACCTCCGGGACCACCGCACATGGGTGGCGCCTGGGAGAGGTTAGTAAGGTCGATTAAAATTGCGTTGACCGCTACGCTCAGAGAAAAGAGCCCACGAGAGGAGGTTCTACATACGTTACTTTTAGAAGCAGAGCACACAGTGAATTCCAGGCCTCTGGTAACATTCAGTATGGATAGTCCTGAAGAGGGTTTGACACCCAATCATTTTCTTCTGGGACGCTCATGTGGTGATCGACCACCTGGATTATTTCTAGAGCGGCATCTGACGGGTCAACTCAATTGGAAAGCTGCACAGAGGTTAGCCGACCATTTTTGGACAAGGTGGCTGAAGGAATACATGCCTACCTTAATACCGCGAACAGGTAATAACGGAAAGTTCATGGAACCTAAAGAAGGCGATATTGTTTTGATAATAGATCATTCGTTGCCACGAAATACGTGGCCGAAAGGCAAAATTAGTAGAACGTTACCGGGACCAGACGGTCACACCAGAGTGGTTGACGTCATTACTAGCACAGGTATCTTGAGGAGACCTACATCCAGAATAATAGTCCTGGTACCCGCGACGCCTCCCAAATGATGGTGCTAACGCACGGGGGGGAGATTGTTGGCGACGCGCCTATAAGAATGTTTCAGTTTATTAAATCAACCGATGACGCATAGTTATAAAAAGCAAATTATCGAGCCACGACGCTCTGATAAGAAAATGCTTAGTTAAATCTTAAAGAAATGTCGAATTAATGATAAGAAGGTCTTGGGTTCGACTCCCAGGCCAGACTAGTTTGTTCGTTTTCCTAAGTAATATCGCTTAATAAATTCATAAGGAATTTAAGATATAAATTATATTACCGGATTTGTTCCCCGGTTGAAATCATCTCTCCAATGATGTAAATTCAAAGGAATATTAAAGTGAAGTTAGAGATCGGATTGGTTCCCCGGTCGAGATGATCACTCTGTGCACAAACAGAAATAACGGAAATTAATTGCATAAGTATTGTCGTGTATAAGTTTGATATGTTTGTACGAAAACAAATGCCTATTTGTTATGATTGATTAATGAAAACATTCACTTGTATTGTTATCTGATAAGAAGCATGATAACGAATAAGAGTCTTATCAGAAATAGTTTCCTACTGTTTGAAAATTATGTAGAAGCACTCGTTTATTTAATATTGTTAAAATTAAGTGTATTTCAGACTTTCATTTTTCTGATAGTCGAGAGCCGTGCAAAGTTAGTTGTTCAAATAGTGTGAGTTCACGGAAGCACGCTGGCCACGCCCTTAGGAGGCCGAATATGTAAAAATTTAAAATGTTTGTAATTTCAGCAATTTATGTAAAAATGACTTGTAAAACATTTCAGGTTGATTGTACGTGCTAAAAAGGTGAATTCTGTGTTATTTTTATGTGAAAATTCCTGTGCATAAGTGAAATAATGATAGTTTTGTATAAGAAATTTAAAAGTGTTTTAAATAGTGAAATAAATAGAGAAAATGTAAATTAAACTATTGTATTAGTTAACATATGTATAAATTCAAGTGGGAAACATTGTTTTAACTTTCTGTGTTAAATATTTAAGAAGTTTGGATTTTGGATTTGTGAGTAAAGTAGGCATATTTTGTTTTATAAATTAAAGGATTTTTGTAATACGGAAAAATAATGTATATCATGGTGTAGATATTGTTTTGTGCTATCTAAATAGATAACTTGTGTTTATGTGTGATTTATGTGAATAAAGAAATTAAGTGAAACGTGAGAGAGTAATAGTACAAATTCATGTTGTTAAGTTGCGCAGGCACGCGAATGGCGCGGCTCACTTTCGCGTATAGCTCTGGGGGTAGCTTAGTGAACGGGTTTTATTGCAATTCGTTCGGGGAAGAAAATAGTTCGGGAAAATAGTTCGGGGTAATAGTTCGGAAAAACAAGAAAATCCTTCGGGAAAAGTGAAAACCAGCAGTCAAGAAGAAAAGTATAGGGAAAAGTGATTACTCTCTCACGGAACGGTTTGAAGATAATTGCTGTTTCATTCCCAAGATCCCTTAAGTTATACAGTCCACATCGAAGAATTAAGGCGTCGGGACCGGGACGACTTCGGAAGACCCGTAATCCCCGTCTGAACCTACTTGCTGAAAAGGAACGAGGTTATCGCCCTAGTGTGTTACTCCGTTGCGGAGATCACATACGTTGTTCCCGAACCCAACGTAGGCGTTATAGGAGGCCGGATCGAGAGAAGCCTCGATTCCTCCCTTCTGTTTCTTAATCGAAAGTCGAGTTCCGTTTGGTTCCTTTTCAATTGGTCCTTCGAGCCGGATTCTTTTTCAATTGGACCTTCGGAGCCGGATTAAAGACCACCCGAACCCCGCCAGCTGGATCAAGGAACCAGCTGTGGACTGCTGGTTGTGGAAAAAAGAAGACCTTCGGAGCCGAGTGAAGATCAGCAACCGAAGGAAGCCGGAGGTTTGAGCTGAAGCAATAGGACCAAAGGCCAGAAGACCAGGACGTCAGCGCTGAAGGACGGGACCTGGAACTACCGGAAGAAAGACAACCGGGATTGCGGCCGGGGGCGTGTGCTCGCATGGGGCACGTATCGCAGCCGGGCGCAGGTGTCTTGTGAAGGCACTCATCGTGGCCAAGCAGGGCTTGGCATTTTTCCTGTCGGGCAAGCGTGCTCGGCATTTCCTGTCGGACGACCGTGTCCGGCATTTTCCTGTCGGATCATCAGGGTGCTGGAAGAAGCATCCACCGCTGCTGCTGCCGGGCGAGGGTGCGCGTGGGCACCTGACTGCATCGCGGCCGGAGGAGGGCGCTTGGACGAGGCGTCACCGGCAACTGGGCGGCGAGCACAGCATACATCCCGACCACCTAACGGTGCCAAACGGTTGGGCTCTGGCACAACACCTTCGGGTGGAGCAGTTCTCTCGAGCGAGACTGCGCTTGCACTACCGCTCGACTGTTTCGTCATATTCCTTGGCGGGACAGTTCCTAAACCTTTCCTCCATTCCATTCCTGCACGACTCCATCCCTGGACGGCTCACCTCGGTAGGCCCCGTCCAGGATTGATAGGGCTGTTAGGGTGGTAGTAGGGTTGTAGGTTGGGAGATAAAGGGGGGGGAGGGGTAGTGGTGTTAGGTTGGGGTGTAGAAGGGTTGTAGGTAAGGGGTTGTAGGGACCGTAGGGACAGTTAGGGACCGTAGGCCAACAATCACCTTCCTGCAAGATGAAGAAGGCACAAGACCAGACAGGGAGAAGCGAAGGGAGCAGGACAAGGACAGGGCTCTCAAGAAAAGCTAAAGAAGCGGAACCATCTGGAGCGACCACAGCTACTGCGTCAAATGGAGCAACTCCTTCAAGTGGAGCCACCACCGACACGTCCACATGCACGTGGGACACAGGGACGTCCGTGGCAACGACAAGCAACAGGACGGACACCAGTGGTACGCAGGCCAGTACCGCACAACAATCCGTTATATCCAGGAGTGAAACGGTGGTCGAAAAAGTAGGTCAAAGGACCGAAGAAGCGGCATCGTCAAGGACAGTAATCGGGCACACTAGTGATAAAGGGTCACAAAGAGGTAGTAGGTCATCGCGATCGGCGAGGCTGAAAGCCGAATTAGAGGCGCGGATTAAATTCGAACGCTCAGAGCTCGAACGAGCACAGGCAGCTGCTGCCTTGGCCAAGTCTCAATTGGAGTTGGCACGACTCAACCGAGAAGAGGAGATCGACTCGAGTGAGGATGATGAAGAGCGGAATACTCAGGTGGAACCTTTCGTAAGGAGTTGGGTTCAGCAGACCATAATGAGCGCGCCGGTTAGTGTAGCACAACCCGATGTTACTGATAAGGAAGCGTGTAAAGTATCACGCCGCAAAGGGGCGGAGATCGAGCGCAACCAAGGAAATGCACAGAAAACACACGCGAGTGAGGTGTCAGAATTGACCGAAGCGATTGTGAGTGCAATAAAAATAGCTGGTAAAGATAAGTCTTCCCAGCTTCATTTCCTCCACGAATTACCGGTGTTCGATGGAGACCCGGGTGAATGGATAATTTTCAAAACGGTGTTTGAAGACACGAGAAGCCAATTTTCAGGGGTGCAAAATGTCGCACGCCTTAGGAGGGCATTAAAGGGCACCGCTAAGGAAGCGGTTAAGTCGTTGTTGTTTACTTTGTGTGAACCGGAAGAAATAATGAACGCTCTCGAAAGAAGATTCGGTAGGGTTGAGATGCTCATTCTAGCCGAAATCGAGAATGTAAAGCGTATGCCAAGATTGGCAGAAGATTGCCGGAATATAGGATCTTTTGCAAGTCGTATTACGAACGTGGTTGCCACGATACAAGCGTTGAATCAACCACAGTATTTGTACTCACCGGAGTTAGTGAGCCGCATAGTGGAGAAGCTCGGAACTATGATTAAATTTAAATGGTTTGAATATCGAGCTCAGTATCCTTTGGAGCCAGAGTTACAGAAGATGGCCAAGTTTTTAAATTTATTGAGTGAACAATTTGGAGCGTCCTTAAACAATGAAAATGCGCCTGAAAAAAGGAAGCGTCCTGAATTCAGGAAGCAAACTGTACACACTGCAAAGGGAGGTGTACGCAGATGTGCCGTGAGCGAGCGCTATATGCGCCGAAGTAAGTCGAGCGAGCGTCTAGAACGCCGAAGTAGTAAAGGGCACAACCGACAGGTGGTTATGACAACCCAGGATAAGCCTGTAAGTCGGGTAACACATAAGTGTGTTATATGCAACAAGGAACACTCTATAGTGAGTTGTTACAAGTTTAAGGACATGAATATTCACGAGAAATGGGAAGCGGTCAAAAAAGCGAAAGTATGTTTCCAATGTTTGTCACCTAACCATAGGAGGTTAGAGTGCAAAGCGAAAAAATGTGGTGTAGAGGGATGTAGAATGTCACATCATCGAATGCTACACCGATACCCCAAAGAAAAAACCTCGCCACAAGGGGACGAGGGGGGTAAGGATGCTCAGATTACAACTGTTAGTACAGTGAATGCACTGGCATGTGCATACTTAAAGATTATACCGGTCGAGTTGTATGGACCTAGAGGAAAGGTCAAGACAACAGCTCTTCTGGATGAGGGATCGACCATGACACTCATAGAGGAGTGTATGGCTCAGAAATTAGCGCCTCGCGGACGTAAAGAGGGATTACGTATCGAAGCCGTGGGAGGTAAGCGAATTAACAACGACAGTTCGTATCGCTTAAACATTAAGATAAAAGGCATTTACTCGAGCGACTTAGAAGAGATAAGTGTACAAACAATTAAGTCACTTAACCTTTCTCCGCAGTCGGTAAGCCGAGAATTATTGCAACGGTGTTCTCATTTGACACCGATTAAGGATGAGTTGATGTATGAGAGGTCCAAACCTACCATATTAATTGGTCAGGACAATTGGCATCTCATAGTTACTCGTGAATTAATTTCAGGAGGTAAGAACCTACCTGTAGCATCGCTCACCAAACTTGGATGGGTTTTACATGGTCACATATCGGGTGGTATTAAACCGATCAAGATCGTTAACCACATTTCCACCAAGAAGGAGGAAGATATGGATAAATTGATCAAGGATTATTTTAGTTTGGAATCTCTGGGAGTGTCGGCTAGAAAGCCCGTGAACGACCCAGAAGAACGAGCTTTAAGTATTTTGAACAAAACGGTACGTCGTATACCTAATAATAGGTACGAGACTGCTTTGTTATGGCGCACAGACAATGAGTGCATGCCGTCGAATAGAGCGCAGGTTGAAAGTCGCCTGTTGAATATTGAAAAAAAGCTCGACAAAAATAGCGAGTTGAAGAAGGAATATGAGAAGCAAATTGAAAATCTCATCGTTAATGGTTACGCAGAGAAAGCGAACCATATTCCCATTTCCCCACGTACGTGGTACCTTCCTCACTTCGCAGTGACTCACCCACAAAAAAGGAAAATAAGGATAGTTTTCGACGCCGCCGCAAAGACGGGCGGACGTTGTCTCAATGATGCATTGTTAACCGGACCGGACTTATTGAAGTCGTTGTTCGGAGTTCTGCTACGATTCAGAGAAGGAAGCGTGGCAGTAATGGCAGACATTAAAGAAATGTTCCTGCAAGTGAAAATCCGGGATGAAGACAGGGATAGCCTTCGATTCTTATGGCGGCACAATCGTGACGCGCCACCGGAAGAGTATAGAATGACGTCACTCATATTTGGAGCGGCATCATCACCATGCATCGCTATATATGTAAAGAATAGAAATGCGCAGGACAACGCGCATATCTATCCAGAAGCAGCTGCGCCCTCCTTTCTGCTGCGCCCTCCTTTCTGCCAAGGAGGGTCGCGTTCGTTGCGCCCTCCTTTCTGCCAAGGAGGGTCGCGTTCGTATACGGCTTAGAGATCTCCAGTCAGATCGTTAAGCCATTTCCTAAAAGGTGGTGTTTAGTGGGTAAAAGTCGCCACATAACCACGCAGCCGGCTGCGTGGTATGCTATGAGCATTCACCACCTCCCTCCCCCGCTTTCCGGAGGGTTGCCCATATTTGCTTCGGGCGCAAAAAAAAAAAAAAAAAAATTGCAATTCGTTCGGGGAAGAAAATAGTTCGGGAAAATAGTTCGGGGTAATAGTTCGGAAAAACAAGAAAATCCTTCGGGAAAAGTGAAAACCAGCAGTCAAGAAGAAAAGTATAGGGAAAAGTGATTACTCTCTCACGGAACGGTTTGAAGATAATTGCTGTTTTATTCCCAAGATCCCTTAAGTTATACAGTCCACATCGAAGAATTAAGGCGTCGGGACCGGGACGACTTCGGAAGACCCGTAATCCCCGTCTGAACCTACTTGCTGAAAAGAAACGAGGTTATCGCCCTAGTGTGTTACTCCGTTGCGGAGATCACATACGTTGTTCCCGAACCCAACGTAGGCGTTATAGGAGGCCGGATCGAGAGAAGCCTCGATTCCTCCCTTCTGTTTCTTAATCGAAAGTCGAGTTCCGTTTGGTTCTTTTTCAATAACATACGAGGTTTGTTCAAAAAGTAAGGTCACTTTATATTTTTATGAAAAACTATTTATTTATTCAACAATATTTATGTTGTCCCCATCAAAGTAATCCCCCTCAGATATAATACACTTGTGCCAACGCTTTTTCCAATCGTCAAAGCATTTCTGATAATCACTTTCTGGAGGAAGCTCTGAAATTAACCAAGTGGTAATAAGAGGTCAAAAGAGCCAACTAAGAATCCCTGGCATCAGAGCAATCATATATGAATCAATATTAGACGGCCTAATTGTAGGGCTTCGACCTAGATGATGTCAATGTGATCGACATGGTTTGTGTAATATCAAGATGGTGGAAGTGAAGTAGGGTTGAAAACGTATTTTTTCCAAACCTTACTACTTGCGTTATCCACTATAATATAAACGGACACTACTATTATTAACATCACATAACTTAAATACGAAAACATTTAAAAGCACCGTTCGGTGTCTTGTTGGTCCTTCCCGGGATAGAAGTTTTTCTCCAAACCAGTGGTAAACATAAATGACTTTCAATAAGTATTCTTGTACTCTATATTAAAGGATATTATACTATTCTGTTAAATAATTAAAAACATATTATATAAAAGTCGTATACGATTCGAATGGTCCGCACCAGTAAATAAAAAATATTAACAAACATTTTCAAGTTTTTTCACAGAAAGAAGAGAGACCAAAAAGCACACTGTCGAATTGATGATTTGTGAATGCTGTGGGCCGATCCTCCGAAATGCAGATGCGTTTTTAATTTTCAAGATTATGAAAGAACGCCTCGTTGCAAGTAAAAGAGTCCCCGGTTCAGTATTGCACGCCATTATTTTGTGCGAGTCTTCCCCGATCGAGCCGACCCATTCGTGCAACAATCATAATACGATGCAACGAGGCTATACCACGTGTGCTCTATTGTAGTCAACTATTTCTTTGATAAATATCGACTATAATATAAAACATTATCATAATATTGTTATATACTCACCGCTAACTTATTAAACAGCATTTGTATGGAATTGGCTATTGATATACAGAGTTATAAACTGCCTTCCTAACATCGATGCAGCAAACAAAGCACACTCCAATTTCACATTCACAGAATCAGTTATATATCGATAGCGAAACATGAGTAACCGCTGACCGAATAAAATTATAGCTCATGACTCAAGCTAAACAACGCTGGACTCTGAAAATACTGAAATTAATGTCACACTTTTTAAAATACATCACGACATCCAGCCAGAAAAAATACTTCGAAATCAAGACAGTTCAAATATCAAATGAAATCAAATAGTTTATTTCCTTTTCTTTTTTGAACTAACTTCTCAATGAGCTGGAATTTTGAAATTTTGAATAATGCTCAAGGATGATTATGAAATAATATGATATAAATTTGGTAAAATATTGGAAAACATTCACTAGTTCAGGTCTAAAATTATCCGACATTTTTATGGTACAAGGTAATATCAGAGTAAGCTTATCAAAAAATAGATAATAACTGTCAAAGAAACCAACAAACAACTGTCGATTAAGTTATTAATAGATAAGATAAGGTACTTAAATATTCCACTCGTAGATGTGCTAGGAAATTTAAAGGTAGTAATTATTGTATTAAAGATACTCTGAAATGTATGAGCACCCTTAACCGACGAGCATGTACGCGTAGGTATATGGATGTGGAGGAGGGAGGAGGCGAGAGAGGTGTGTCAGGATCGTGCCAAATGGAAGTCTGTAGTCTCTGCCGACCCTTCTAGGTGACAGGCGTGAGTGTTTATGTATATGTATATATGAAATGTATGATGATGGAATACTTCCCTATTTCTAGAACGGAAAATTTCGAGTATTGAGGGAAGCTGTCACCTACACAGTTAAAAGTGCCCTATACACGAACTAACGACACGCTACTACAGACTAACTCAACTACACTAATAACAATAAACACAATCAGGCTTTTAGTATAGTATTCATTATTCGAGATATGTCCGAGTCCAAAGAACTGATGAGCTGATTTGATACACATATACTAATTCCAGCCAGCGGAATTTTGGTCACTGCGGTCTAAAGTACGAGTAAAGTTACAGCCCATATACGTCCCACAACTGGACACAGGCCTCTCACTTCTGAGAGGGTTTTTAGTACGCGGTATAAATATATAAATATAGTACATAATATTTTAACGTGATAGAGTTATGCTGCAGTTATATTAGTAGTAAAATTGCAGCACGAATGGGTTGGCTCGACCGGGGAAGGACAACGCTCTCACAGAATACCAGCGTAAAATAGCAAACTAACGCTGCTGTGTTTTGTATGGTGAGTGTAGAGAACGGGAGACCATTTTTACTGGAAAAGAGGCATTCGATCTTAGTCCTCAGGGGTAACAACGCACGCATCTTTATTTTGATTCGTGGTCGAGGATCGATGTAGACGTCTATGGGCCGCAGTAACCAGTTACCATCAGGTGTACCGTGTGCTCGTTTGTCACCCTTATCCCATAAAAAATCCTTCCCATATTTAAATTACTTATATATTTACATACGGTTGAAATTTAGAATCGTTTGGCAGGAATTTGGGGGAGTAAGTTGTTTTATTTGGTGGAGGTTTCGTCCCCGATTATAATAATATCACTCACATTAAAAGGTAAGGCACCGTTATCGAAAAAATGAATAAAAACCTTTATAACCTTAAATACGAAATTAGAAGCAACTGCATTTGCCAACCCGTCTGCCAAGCGTGACAACTATGGTAAAATCCTATGAAGATAATGAGTAATATGAAGCAAATTTATTGAGTTTTTATCCTTTTCTTTTCTTTTTTTTTTTGAAAGGATTTTGGGCCAGGGAAGAGTTTGTTACGCTGCCCCAATTCGTGTTATTAGCCGTGTAGTGGTTGCATATTTCACATATGTACTAAAATATATATTTTAAATTTCTGATGTTCTGGTTTTCTCGCGATGTATTCCTTTAATTCCGTGCACGTGGTGAATCACCATAATTTCTTTTAAATTATGAATTAGCAACTAAATTGGTGTCAGCGAGATGGAATTAGAAATTTTTGGAATCGATCTGGAAGACATGGCAAACAGTGAATTTTGGACAAAACGAAATAAGTAAATTGTATTACATATATGGATGCAAATTAAAAATTTTATTTACTTAAATATCTATCTCATTATAGGATTAGTAGCGTTAGAGATGTGAGATTACTGTACAAAGCTTTCATTTATTACACTCATCTCACAAACACACACCCCACACACAACTCATGTAATGTTTCTGCATAAACGACATGTTAAAGAGTTGACAACTTTCCCGTCTTATGCCCCGTTTTCTAAAATACTTCTACAAATGTTAAAGTTAGAAAATATATTCATGCATCATAATTTTTTGTCTGTCTTAATAGAAATATTATAGTTTAAAAAAATAACGGCATCGTTTTCTTATCTCTGTGATCCTAGTGAGAATACTAGGTTATGCAATTATTGTATTGCCGTTAGTTCTTAATACATAGCTGCAAAATTTCATATTATTCAGACGTTCAAAAGTAAGAGTAAACTAAATTATAAAAGTCTATTCCATTCAAATAATATACATACAAATCAAGCTAATACAAAGCGTTTAAAAGTAAGTTGTTTTTTTTTTTAATTTCCTATCTTTAATACTGTTTGAATAACGCAAATTATTGCAGAACATTTTTACAGTACGCAAGCTTTAGTTTTGCAGATTATGTACTTCTTTACTTTTACGGCTGCAGTACTCTTAAAGCAATAAAAAAAACAATAGAACTCGCTTTAACCGCCTTTTTAACGCCTAGTGGGCGCGAACGACCCAGTTATAATCCGTGGGAAGTCGCTGCAACGCCTCACGACTGTGTCACGATGTCTTAATATAATAGGATCCGTTATATGTCATATGAGGTCTTTAATTTGAACTGTTGTTAGCTGGTTAATAACCTAATGGGATACTTAACTAAAATGATTATTAAAAAATATTCATATCATACCTGCTTCTCTAAAATAATAATATAAAAATGCACCATTTTGCAATTTTTGCCACTTTCAATTATTCTAATTGGTTTTTCCTACGAAATACTAAAGATGTAATGGTATATTTAAAAAAAATATATTTGGAACATTTTATACGAGTTTAATTTCAACGTTTGTAGAGCACTATAGAGGCAAAACCCGTACGTCTCATTACCATATTTTTATAAGTGCAAAAATACCACACATGCATCAAAGTCTGAAATCTCCAAATACATCAAGTGTATTTTGATCACCAGCCGCGTTTTTCTAAAGAAACGACATTATAATAATTATCTTGAAAATGAAGAAATAAACAAACATTTTTAGTTTTTTCTTCCATCTTCTTTTTTTTTAAAGAATCAGTATGACAAACGAACCACAGCTTTACTGATGATAAGTGAAGGCCCATAACGTCTACAGTCATCTTCGATTAATATACAAAATGCAGGTGAGTTCTTTTTACGTTTTCGTACGTGAAAGTAATAAATCGTTGGTCGATCAATAGTTTTAGAAATAATAGCAAAAAAACAGTTTGAATTGTTTTTTTGATAATTAAACTACTTGCCTAAAGATCACTATTGTGGATCTGCAGGATTTTTAAAGTACGCCTGGATTATCATTATGTATTCACAGAAATCGTAATAATATTATTACTATTTCTGTGACTGTATTAGTAAATCGCTATACACTCAAAACAAACGTTTACACCTCTAGGATAATAAAATAATTTTATATTCTACAACCATGCTCTAATGGCAGCTGGAGAGTCCGGAAAACTCTCAATTAGAAAAATGTGCCAATGAGCCAACCATGATAAGAGAAATAAAAACACATCGTTTTCGGTGTTTTGGTCATGTAGAACGGATGGGGGGAAATTAAAGTATACAGAGAGCATATATGGGTCGACCCACAAAGGACAGGGAAAAGCGGCGTGTTCTCGTGTTTGAGGCCACGACCGACTTCGGTCAGTGCGCCACAGGAGACAGTAGCGCCATGCTCGCACAGAATACCGGCATCAAATAGCAGCATAATGCTAGCGTCTTCCGTGAGCTGAGTGACGAAATCCGGAGTCCCTTTTTATTGTTGTCACGTCTGCATTTTGATTCTTAATCGATGCTATATGTATATATGAGCCACAGCATCCTTTTACCATCACATGGACTTTGTGATCGTTTGTGTTAAAATATCAAACAGACTTATCGTAATTAGACGAGAATAACGCACATGATTCAGCGGTGCTATATTATCAACAAATGCGTCATTCAAAGACGTTTTAGTGGCATTTCAATAATAAACTACGAATCCAACGATTACAGTGTGTTCGCGCAACAATGAGCCACTTTTTATGTAAACTTAAAACAAATGATATTTATTTTAAACATAACATTTACTGCAAGACGTTAGATAAGTGGTAGACAGTAGACACTTCACGGCCGACTTAAGATTAGTTATAAAAAAGACTTACATTACCTCTTATTGTACTAAAATTATTGATTTACATTAATAATAGTAATTACCACTTACAGTACAGAGTTATACCAATATCTAATAAGTGATTCATTCATATATTTTTCTCAAATAAAGGTGCAATAAGGACGCCTTATTTCTACTAAGGGTGCTTGTTTCAAATTTCGAAGTTCACATTTCTAATATTTTTAATTTCAGATGGATCGGAATCTGACAATAAAACGGCTACGGTCATAAAGTAGTTAAATTAAAAATGATTTATATTATTAATTTACTTTTCGTCTCAACTTGTATTAATTATTTTATACTGACTCATTATGCCCTTTGATTTTTGAAAGTTGCTTAGCGGCAGAAACAGGATAGAGTAATGTCCATCCAGGCGCATTTCCATGTACAAATGGAAACGTAACACCTACTTCATAGAATTGAAATAAAAGTAAAGCATATAGTACACTATTACCTGCTTTTTTTCTTCTTCTTGATGTGTTTATATTCTTGATATAAACCCAGGTATTTTACAGCTCCATTTTGTAAACTCTATGTACAAAAAATAACGATTTCTTCCAAAGTAGTGGATCGGTTACTTTAAAATAAAAAATTATAAATGCAAATGAGCAAATCGGGTTCGATCCCCGATGGCATAGTTGCAATTTTAAGTGCTGATTTACCACGTGCTCGGCGGTGAATAAAACATCGTGAGGAAACCTGCATGTCTGAGAAATAAGAAGAAATATCCGAAGACACGTGAATTTTACCCTCTCTGTAATGAGGGGAGGCCAGTGCCCATTTGTGGGACGTATATACGCTGTAACTTTTTAACTTATAAAAAAATTATATCCCACGAAGTTGACGGTAAGGATAAAAGAACACTTAGCTCGCAAAGAAGCGGCATCATGACTTTAACTTTGCTTTTTGTGAAAATATTTCCATTTTTTATGACTGTTTTTTTCAATGATCTCTAATTTTCTCAGAATTATGCTCCCAATAGCAGAAAATGTTACAATTTATTATTATTATCTACCACATTGCCTTTCAAACACAAAAATATTGGTTGACGCTGCAGGCCATCCCTGGTACTCCCCGCTAATTTCTATACCAAAGCGCTCCAAATTCCTCTTATTACGAAGTTTTTGAACTCTTCTAGCTCAAAAACGTCATAGTTATTGAAAAACCACGTTCCTTTATTTTTTCAAAATTGAATATTTCACAAACAAATCAATCAATTTGATGTGATTTACGGCAATCATTGCAATTTTGTCAGCTTAACAAAAAGCCTATTACAAAAAAAATGATTTCACGGAAAGTTTCGAGTTATTTTGAAAAAACACTTTCGAGATTTCTTTTGACAACGATATCTCTCGAACGATTCAACAGATTTTGATGCGTTTCACGGCTATCGACGTCATTTTTTTAAATATTAGAGCTGATTAGACTATAGAATTGATAAAAACAAGGGTGTCAAAGTAATTCCAAGAAAACTACTTATTGAACATTAAAAAAACTCGAATTTTTCAGGTTTTCTCAGAATTAAAATATTTCATATATTTCAGAACTCTCAAAATATTTGAAAGGCAATATGGTAGAAAATAACAATAAATCATAAAATTTCCTGGTATCTGTGGCATAATTCTGAGAAAATTAGAGATCAAAGAAAAAAATGTCATAAGACACGGTTTTTTGCGACTTTTTTTGCGAGCCAATTGTTTTTTTTTATCTGCTACTACTTACTACGTGGCATAATTTTTTTTAATTTTAAATTAATCGACCCACTACGTTGGAAGAAATCGTTATTTTTGTACATAAAGTCTACATAAGATATAAAAACAATAATTCGTCAATAAAAAGTAAAATTTCTATTTTTTGTCGATAATCTATGGACTACATGATTAAAACTACTTTTACGGATTTTATCGCGTTTATTTTTACTTTTTATTTTTAATTCCCGACGTTTCGGGCGCTTTCCAGCACCCATGGTCACGGGGGACTGAGATGACTGACGTCCCGATGTCATTGTTAAACCCGGAGTACCTTCAGCTTTTTTAATTATTGTTTATGGTCCGATCTATGCAAAATGAACTGACTATGTCTTGAGGTCTTGCAGTGGTATGCTTGGGTTTAGTTTTAATTTTATTGATTATAGGATCCCAAGCAGGTGGTAGTACCCAGCCTCCTTCTCTATTGAAATTAGGATGTTTTTTAATTTTAATAGCCTCACGTATCATCCTTGGTAGGAATCGGTGTTCTTTCGCGAGGATTTGTGGTCTATCAAATCTGATGTAATGGTTGGGGCCGTCTAGGATATGATCACAAACTGCAGACTTCCATTCCATCCATTGTGTGTAGTGTTCGCGTAAATATAAGAAATCATTATCTATGGACTAACTTTCTTTGGGGGTTACACTTTACCGAGGGATACACTGTATAATAAAGAATGAATAAGTGTACATTTATTCATAACACAAGCCACATGATAGTAAGTGGCACCAATGCACACAATGGATACCTTCTAATGTTTCTATTAACTGAATTTTTAGTTTTAGAACTATCTAAATAAAAATTACGTTTTTCTGTACTAATCAACGAATAATATGTATTGTATTTATTAGAGATGGGCCGAATATTCGTTTCATATTCGGTATTCGGCCTATTCGGCAGCTTTGCGGAATATTCGTATTCGGCCGAATATTCAGATAAATCACCGAACATTCGTTAAAGTGGTACTCAAGGTGTCCACCTGTATTGAAATGTACGAATTAAGTACAATGTAATGTAATGGCATGTCTTTCATAATTTAATTTTTTTTAAACCGGCATTCTCAAAATCGATAATACAATCTTAGTCTATTAAAATCTAAAAAAGTAAATTATTGACTTTGAATTTGAAATTGAAACAAAATCATTGAAATGTAAAAACAGGCGGATGTATTTATTGGCTTTAACCCTAGAATACTAATCTGAGTCATTTTGACTCGCACCGCACATATTTCTTGCTATCTCTCTCTAAAGAACGCGTGGATCGTCACGATTCTTTGTGTCAACACAGTTGTCGGTAAGACGTTTTTGGGAGCGATAGCGTTGTGCAGGTAAGTTTCTCCATTTTGTAAATACGACGTACTTCAGAGTCGAAATGACTCATGATAAGTCTTTGTGTAACTTTTTGAAGTTTAGCATACAGCGGTGTTTTGAGTTATTGCCTGTTTTTATTGACTTTTTTATCTGTTTTTAGATTAAAAATGTCTTCGTCACGTCCAAGCGGTGGTCGAAATTTCACGGACGCAGAATTGGCCAGATATCTGAACTATGATGGTGTCACTAGTGATAGCGATGGAGAAACTGAGGGGAGTGAAACTGAGGATTATTTGGAGGTTGAGGATTCTGAAAAAACTGATGAAGACGACGAGCCAATGGAGGTAATATCTACCAGTTCACCCAGAATAGAATCACCTGTTACTCTCGAAGAATCTACGAGTAGCCAGAACACAGACATTTCACGTGATACATGTATTATTTACTTGCCGCAAACGGTTTTGCGTGGGAAAGACAGGCATGTTTGGTCTACGAAAAAGCCTCAATCATTGAGAACTCTTAGTTCTAATATTGTACGAATATCACGAGGTCCAACTGCTCAATGTCGCCGTGAAAATGATCCTTTGCAATGTTTTAAAATGTTTATTACTGACGAAATTATAGATGAAGTTGTACAATGGACAAATCCTGAGATTATAGTAAAACAGCAAAATTATTCAGTCATTAGAAACACCCAGAAAACAACCGATAAATGTGAAATTAGGGCATTAATTGGACTTCTTGTTTTAACCGCTGCTTTCAAAGACAATCATTTGTCAACCGATGAGTTGTTTGATGCATCTTTTTCTGGTTCAAGATATGTTACCACGATGGGTAAAGATAGGTTTGAATTCTTGATACGATGTCTTAGATTCGATAATAAGTCTCTAAGATTATCTACCCAAAATAGGGACAGATTTGTACCTATTCAAAAAGTATGGAATCTGTTTATCGAGAAATGTAAAACAAATTATAATGTTGGAATGTATGTAACTATTGACGAACAATTACTAGCTTTTAGAGGGCGATGCCCTTTCCGCATGTACATACCCAACAAACCGGCGAAGTACGGTATAAAAATTGTAATGATTTGTGATGCCGGCACCAAATACATGGTAAATGCAACCCCCTATTTAGGAAAAGCTACCGAAACCGGAGGACTTCCTCTTGGTGAATATTTTGTGAAACAGTTAACCCAACCTTTACATGGTTCAAATAGAAACGTAACTTCAGATAATTGGTTCACGTCTATTCCGCTCGCTAAATCTCTTCTTTCTCAACCATACCAACTAACTTTAGTGGGTACTTTGCGTTCGAATAAAAGAGAGATACCCAATGAATTGCAAAACTCAAGATCAAGAGCTACTGGTACTTCAATTTTTTGTTATGATGGTCCTTTAACACTATTGTCATACAAGCCCAAACCTAACAAAGTGATTCATTTATTATCATCGTGTTCTGAAGAAGGATCTGTAAATGAACGAACAAAGAAGCCAAGTATGGTAGAATTTTATAATCAGACGAAAGGTGGTGTTGACACTCTAGACCAAATGTGTTCAAATATGAGCTGTAGCCGAAAGACTAGGAGATGGCCTATGTGCCTTTTTTATGGAATTCTTAACATTGCTTTCGTAAACAGCTACGTAATATACTGCGAAAACAAGCTCAGTGCCAAAGAAAAGCCGCTAAATAGAAAAACATTTATGCGTGAGTTGCACATGCAACTTGTTAATCCTTTCCTCGAGAAACGACTTTCTATTCCAACCCTATCAAGAAGGCTTAGAGACAATATCCAGGATTTGGTGCCTACAAATATAGGGGAAGGCAGCAGCTAACAAAAAGATGAACATGATGCAAAAAAAAGGAAAAGATGTTCACTTTGCTCCTACAAAAAGAACCGCATGACTAAAATCAGATGTATGAAGTGCCAAAAAAACATATGCGGGGAACATAAGATAGAAATATGTGTTAATTGTGCCAAATTAGGATAATTTCTCTTTTATATCGTTAATTCGTTCTTATTTTATTTTAATTAATTTTAAAAGAAGAAGGTTTTTAATTTATGTTATTCTTTTTTTTTTAAATTATCAGATTCATGATTGTGATCTCAAAAAAAGTATTAAGAGAGTAAAACTATTTTTTATATAAATTTTTTCTTATATATAAACATTTTTTTTATTTAATACCTACATAAACATAGCTTATACCTATATAAAATAAAAATACAGACAGAAAATCGGTTTTGATGTTCAATTTATGTACTCATTCATATATGTAGTCAAAATGACTCATGATTAGTATATACGTTTGTAAAATATGATTAGTATTCTAGGGTTAAAGTAGTCGATCAAGAATGAAAAGCAAGAGAGCTACACCCTACAGCCCTACATCTACAATAACCGCTTTGACACAGAAAAGGTCTCAGCGGGAGCAATTCTCCGACGCATGACCAACGTACTTCGCACCCGGTACGGCCGCACTTGGGCGCGCCAGATTTATCAACTGACGCAGGCGTCGCGTCGCGTCGTCGCGAAATCGCTAAATACACAAAATTGCGGTAACTAACCTAATAATAAGTTCTGACGTTGAACGTTATTAAAGTAGAATTGCGGTTATACGTCACCTGAATTAATTGCAATAATTCAAATCATGTAAACAATACCATGAATGAAAATTGAGTAGCCAAATTTTAATGACAAGGTGAGAAATTGTGTGATAAGAGAGGTGTGGTTTGCAAGATGTTGTGACCAGGATTAATAAATGAATGCTTCGATGGTTTGGTTATGTAACAAGAATTAACATGAAAAGAGTGACAAAGCAAATTTATGTTGCAGAAGTAAACGTCAGAATCGGCTAGGAACGCCCTAGACGAAAGTTTATCAACCAAATTGGCGACATATTGAAGATGGGCCAGATTCAGAGTACCCTTAACCGATGAGCTTGTATGCGTAGGTATATGGAGGCGAGAGAGGTGTGTCAGGATCGTGCCAAATTAAAGTACGTCGTAGTCTACCCCTCCAGGTGACAGGCGTGAGTGTTTACGTTATGTATGTAATCGAGTAAGTACGTACCACGCATGTGAGTAAGTTTTGAAACGGTAACAAAATTAAAAAAAAATTACGTTCAACAAACGAAGTTTGAATTTCAAAGTCGAGGAAGTAAGTATATCATAATATGAAATACCTATTAAATTAATCTTCACTAAATGGCTGATAACAGAAATTGAATGAGAAATAACAAAGCGTATAATAGCGTTGTGGGGAAAGTACCCAACACCCGTATCAGCCGTAAGTTATAATAAAAAAATCATATTTGATGTTCGGGGCAGTATAAAAACATAGTTATATATAAGTTACAAAAAGCTAAGCCATGTTTGAAATAAATTATTTTTATAATGGGCACTATTACATAATATTACTATAATAGGTACCTACTTAATTACAACTACTATTATATTTCGACAAAAAAACTTTTTTTTAACCATTTATTAATAAACAATAAAGAATCATAGTTGAGCTAAAAATGTAACAAATCTTAGTTCTTTAAAAAAAAACACGTGGTATAATATGTCGAGGCATGTATTAGAGTCAAGGATATACGCAGATAATAAAACATATTTTAATATTCAATCACGAGCGCGATAACAATAATATAAAACAAGCGTCACGAATTATCGACCTTATTACAATAGACTAAAATAAGATTTTAGTGCGTTAATCTTAAACTCTACACGAGTACAAAATAACTAAGTTGGATTTTAAAAGCCAATAAGTTCTACAAGCGTGGAGGCCAATTGCTGCCGCGTTCCACGCATGCCGGAGCTGATTGGCAACAGAGGTTCAACGCAATTAACAATACAATTGTCGGTGTACTTGGTATATTATATTTCATGATACTAGCCATAAGAATAAATGTGCTTACATTAATTCAATAGCAAAGGAAATAAGTAAAGTTGCAACTTTACATAAGTTGCAACTTTACTTATTTCCTTTGCTATTCGTCCAATTACTGTGTCCAGGTCTCTTCTTATTTCTAATGCCACTTCAGAGGTCCTCGAAATACTTAATTAATAATTTTAATTTTTTTATAGGATAGGGTGACAATCGAGCACACAGTCCACCCGATGGTAAGTGGTTGCTGCGGTCCATAGGCATCTACATCTATCCTAGATTGCAAATCAAAATGCAGATGCGTTGTCACCCGTAAGGACTAAGATGGAGTGCCTCGTTTCCAGTAAAAGGAGTCTGCGGTTCTCTACACTCACCATACGAAATAGAGCAGCATTAAGCTACTATTTTACGCTTGTATTCTGTGAGAGCGTGGTCCTTCCCCGTCGAGCCGACCCAATCGTGCTACAACTATACTACTTATATGACTGCAGCATGCCAGCATGACGTATAAAAAATTCACTTCACATCGGCACTTAAAATTGTATATTATAACAATTCCATAGCTGTCGTTGCGGAAACAAACTAGGGTTGCCCGCGAACTATTTAATTCACAGCGAGCACTTAGCCTGTTTGCTACCATTTGAAACCATTCATTTAAAAAAAACGATAGAATACAACCGAATTTTTCCGTAATTAGCGAATAGCGAAATAACAACGATGATGACAGTGATGGCATATTATTTTTAAGAATAACAGTTTTTATACCACACCCACAGTATCGTAATTGACACCCGCAAGGTCACAGATAAAAATACGTAGGACTAGTTTAAGCGACAATGAAGTAGTAAACTTTTTTAATCGGAAGCCGGTTCAAGCCGGACGTAATTGAATAGTCAAGGAATATGTCACAAGAACGCGTTTATCGCGAAGGTGATAATCTGTAGAAAAACTTATCACACTAATCACTATTAAAATAAGAAGCTAATAAAAGAATAAAAGAAGAAAATAAAAGAGCTGCAAAATTTCAACTTCTAAGAAGATGTAGGATCATATTTAGCGAACTCTTCCCAACAGTGACTTTTTTATAGAATAAGGGTGACAAAAGAGCAAATAGTCCATCTGATAGTAAGTGGATGCTGTAGCCCATAAATATCTACATTTAGCCTCAATTAAGAATCAAAATGCAGATGGGTTGTCAACCTTGAGGACTAAGATGGAATGCCTCGTTTGCAGTAAAAAGGATTCCCTACACTCACCATACGAAACACATTATAAGCCTTATGCTACTAGTTTACGCTGATAGCGAACTTATAAAACATGTAAACTAAAGAAGTATTCAAGTAATTCATTATATTAGTGAAACTCTCACACGATAAGACTACTACGAAAAATACTTTTACTACTATTACTTACGTCTACGTATTCGTACACAGGTCTGAATTGCATTATACAGAAAATCGTATTATATCAGTTATAGATATAAATACACATTTTTATAGAATACTTATTAATTATGATATATGTATAATAATGTAATCGGGACCGGAGCTCTAAGTACTGTTCATATTTTATCAAAAACCTGTTTCTCTGTCTAAGATAGCTAATCAAAACAGACAAGTCTATTAACTATTAATCTTAGGGACATCACGGTGTCGCAGATTGAAAATTTTATAAGACGCTTGCTTATATCGGCAAAATGATTTAAATAACAACAATTGTGATGATTTGTTTTTCCTTTCAATTGTAGTTGTGATTATTTGTTTCATCACGTGGGTGTAACGGAGGAACAATCGCCTTGGCCGGTCTACTGCGCACCAAGGTTATAGAAGGCCGCTCGCATTCTATTTTAAAAGTCAATTGTCTTTGATTGATCAGTAGCAAATCACGGTGTCTAAATTAGTAAGCGTTTATGTCAAACCTTAACGAGATTTATACTGTTTATCATGTTTGGTTCGGAGGAGGGCTCGGCAAATCCACAAGGAACGGCAAAAGGCTGTTTTCATGATCCGGTGTAATGACGTGTTTTATTTATTTATTTTTACAAAACATAGTCATTTAATAACATCCGACGGTACAAATAAACGTACAAGTTTTTCCATGTACCGCCAAAACCGTTGGCTGTGGCTTTTTTTCTTCAATAGTCACGACATACGCCTATTTAGTTGTAAAAAGGATATGGCATAATCGCAACGCTTGGCTTGACTAGCGCAGTACCAGACGTATCGTAACTTGTCGCTGCCATGTAGTGTAAACGAAAGTGTTTATTCCGGAAACAACAAGATCCTCTTAGCATAACCATTTACTATAAGTGTCATGTAGTCCAGCACTGGTTTAGAAAGTAAAAAAAAAAACATTATTTAATATATGTCGCCGCCGCAGAAATAAACGAAATGACGGATCATCAAACGTTACCACCACGTAGCACATACTCTTTAAATAATAGAATTATCTTTAACATCCTACACACTTAAAGTACTAAGGAGTTTTGGCGAGAAGCGAGAACTTGGCCGACGACGGACTGTCGCTCCTGTTTTGTCGCTTGAATAATGGTTTGAAGTGGATTTTGATTCGTAAAAGTGATGCGATTTTGTGAATTAAGTGTACGCGCGTGTGAACTATTAGAGAAAACGACGAAACAAGTGCTTTGATGTCGATATAAACCTCAAGTTATTTTGATCGCTTGGGCGCCTCATGAACTTGAGTGGCTGTCGTCATCAACAGTCCGCTGGGTTGAGCTGTCATCAAAATCTCCCAAAAACTTCGCTATGTGACGCATCAGCATATTGTGAAGATAAAGAACATAAAATGAAGATTCCCAAAGAAAGGATAGGCTCAGAAGGTCTAGAAACCAGAGCCGTTAAGCCATTTAATAAAGAAGAATTAAAGTACTAAGTTGCACGTATCATCTTTCTTATTAATAACCTAATGATTTATTACGATAAATCAAACATTCCTGTACTTAGCTCTATCTGTTTCATAGAATTACGTAAAAGCTTTAATTAAGTAATGAACATTTACGCCATTCTTACAGGACAAAGCCGTGCCAAAATTTGATCATTTTTATGTATACCATAACTGTAAAAACTACTTTAAAGTATAATAATACAATTAATAAACGAATTTTACAAATGAGGATGGTTGTTTATTTCTTACATTGCACGTAAAAAATACAAGCAATTCTATAACAGCATTATAAAGTTAAAATTTTGAAGGCAAAAAAAGAGTAAACATTAATATTCGCCAACACCGCAATTAGGTAATTAATAATAAATTTTAATATTAAATACATTTATTTTTCCTCGATTAAGTAGTACCTACTAGCTGTTTTTTAATCAGAAGAATGAAAATATTAGATTTAATGGAAAACTACAAACACGGTTAATTTTCTAATGAAAAAAGCTAGTAATCGGATAAAAATAAATGTTTTCTTGCTCCCCTGTAATTTTTAAAGATTGAAGCTTGCCCCATTGCGGTGTTTGCGACGAATTATAAGCACGTTTATGCGACGAAAACTTACAAAGTCATACTCACGAAATGTTTAACAATACAAACCAAACGGGCAATTATATGTCCACTGAAGTCAACCTACTACGAAGATTCTCAAAAATGTTCTCATCGACAAGTCTTATTATTTAGCTATTATTTCCAAAGTCCTTAAATGGGGCAGGGGTGCGAAGAATCTCCGGGAGAAAAACCGGCGACGAGGTTCGCCACCCGTCACGTTATGTCTCCCGGAGGGGCGAAAAGTGGATTGCGGAAACCCGTCTGGCTACGCTGAATGTATGTGGAGGAAAGAACGATAAGATGGATGAAGTATGCGAAATGATGAATGACAGAGGAATAGATGTGTTATGTGTGAATGAGACGAAACGAAAGGGAAAGGATGCCACTGCACATGGCTCGTATACCGCGTATTGGTCTGGTGTAGGCGAGACCGAACGGGCATGCCAGGGAGTCGGTCTCATCCTTTCAGAAAGAATGGGTAAATGTGTGAAAGAGTATGAATGTGTAAGCCCGAGACTGCTATGGATACGAATGAAAGTGGGCTTAAAGAAGCTGTTCCTGCTAGGGGTGTACGCCCCAGACATGTCTAAGCCCACTTACATCCGAGAGCAGTTTTGGGACATGGTAAGGATGGTGTTGACAAAATGTAAGGAAAATGAAAATATTATTATGTTAGGAGACTTTAATGGAAGGGTTGGGGTGAAGAGGTCTGGTTATGAAAGGATATTGGGAACGTTTGGTGATGAAAGTATAAATGAGAATGGTGAAGACCTCCTCACCGTATGTGCGGAAAAGAATCTTTTTGTGACGAATACTTTTTTTCGTCATAAGAAGATTCACATGTATACATGGGAAAGAGGTGATGATAGAAGCATGATAGATTTCGTAATTGTGGATGAAAGAATGAGGAGCGCAGTCGTAGATACAAGGGTTTACCGGGGGTCCAACGTAGGGACGGATCATTACCTGGTCTTATGTCGAATTAATGGTCTTTTCAAGCGTTGGCGGCATCGGACATCTGTGTCTACCACTGCGTTACAGCGTATAAGAATAGAGAAGTTACAAGATGAAGATGTGAAAGAGAAGTATAAATGTAGACTGAGAGAAAATATTAGATGTTTGAATGAGTTGTGTATGAATGATTTAGACTTGAATACTGTGTGGGATAATATAAAGAAAGGTTTGGTGGATACCGCCACCGAAGTATGTGGTGTAAGTAAGAGAACAAATGAAAGGAAAAGTAATACGTTATGGTGGGATGATGAGGTACGGGTGGAAGTTGAATCAAAGAAGAAAGCATGGTTAGATTTACTAGCAACCAAAGCTGGTAATTCTTCTGGAATGAATGATGAGATTGAAAGAAAAAAGGCAGAATTTAGACGTCTAAATAAGAGAGTAAAAGAAGTTGTTGAAAGGAAAAAGAAAGAAAGAACGGATAAGAATGATAGAAGGATATCTGATAATTTCCAGGCTAACATAAAAATGTTCTGGAAACTCGTAAGAACTGCCAGGGGAAATACAAAACAGCCTATAATAAATGCTATAAGAGACGAGAATGGATGTATTCTGAATGATGAAGTTTCGAATTTAAACAGATGGAAGGAATACTTTGAAGGCGTATTTATGAGTGAAGAGTCGTCTGATTTAAATGAACTCGAAATTCCGAAAGAAGTGGAAAGGGGTATGGAGATAAGTGTAGATGAAATAATGAAAGCAATGAAAAGCATGAAAGCAGGTAAGGCAGCTGGATATGATAGAGTATCACTCGAGATGCTAAGGGCTGGAGAGGGAGTGGTGGCAGGCCTGCTGTACACCTTGTTTAATTTATGTTGGGAATTAAAACGGGTACCGGATGACTGGTGCAAAGCAGTAATAGTACCAATATATAAAGGAAAAGGGTCACAGCAGGACTGCAAAAACTACCGCGGTATCAGCTTGCTTAGTATTGTGGGTAAACTGTATGCTAAGGTGTTAATTGAAAGAGTTATGAAAGAAACTGATGGAAAAATTTGGGATGTGCAAGCGGGTTTTAGAAAGGGAATGGGGTGTACAGATCAGGTCTTTTCCATGCGCATGATTGCGGAGAAGGTTTTGGCCAAAAACCAGAAAATTTTTTGTGCATTCATGGACTTGGAAAAGGCTTATGACAGAGCGGACAGGAATGTGTTATGGCAAACACTGAACTCATATGGGTTGAGCGCTGGTTTGATACAGGCATTAAGGTCTCTTTATAGGGACTCTAGTGCTTGTGTCAGGATCAATGGGGTCTACTCGGACTGGTTTGGCATCCAAAAAGGTGTCAGACAGGGCTGTGTAGCTTCCCCTTGGCTGTTCAACCTATTTAT
Source organism: Parnassius smintheus behrii (assembly GCA_036936625.1). Taxonomy (NCBI): domain Eukaryota; kingdom Metazoa; phylum Arthropoda; class Insecta; order Lepidoptera; family Papilionidae; genus Parnassius; species Parnassius smintheus. The sequence goes on from JAUPFT010000006.1 coordinate 16,376,004, forward strand.
GGACCGCTGTTTGCAAACTTTGAAAGATGAAGAATGTGGTTTAAGAATGGGCGAGTTAACCGTCAAATGCCTTTTGTATGCCGATGATCAAGTCATATTTGCGTCATCGGCGTCTGAATTGCAAATGATGGTTACATTAATGAACTGGGAATTAAAAGAAAGGGGAATGAAAGTGAACACATGTAAGACGAAAGTGATGGTTTTTGAAAGAGAAGAAAGCAAAACGGTATGTGAAATAAGAATAGAAGGAGAGTTAATTGAGCAAGTGGATGAGTTTGTGTATTTGGGATGTGTATTTAGCAGGGATGGTAGATATGATAGGGATATAGAACGACGAGTAAATGCAGGGAATAGAGTGAATGGGGCACTACACTCTATTATGGAGAACCAGAATGTGTCAAAACAGGCACGTATGGTGATTCATAATTCTGTGTTAGTCCCTACTTTAATGTATGGTAGTGAAAGCTGGGTGTGGCAGAAGAAGCACGAAAGTAGAATAAATGCTGTAGAAATGCGGTCTTTAAGGAATATGCTAGGGTTGAATCTGAATGACAGGGTGAGAAATTGCGTGATAAGGGATAAATGTGGTATGCAAGATGATGTTGTGACCAGGATTAAGAAAGGAATGCTTCGGTGGTTTGGTCATGTGGAAAGAATGAATGAGGAAAGAGTGACAAAGCAAATTTATATGGCAGATGTGAACGGCCGAATCGGGAAGGGACGCCCTAAGAAAAAGTTTATCGACCAAATTGGCGATATTTTGAAAATGGGCCACGTTAGAAGTACCCTTAACCGACGAGCATGTATGCGTAGATATATGGATGTGAAGGAGGCGAAAGAGGTGTGTCAGGATCGTGCCAAATGGAAGTCCGTATTCTCTGCCTACCCCTCTGGGTGACAGGCGTGAGTGTTTATGTATGTATTATGTTATGTATTTCCAAAGTTACGACCTACCGTTTATTCAGTTTACAAATTTCAAACCTACATCCACCATATACAAAAAAGATAAATTTCTAGACACAAATAAGGTAATCCCATGTGAAATTCTACATCATGTGTCTTGAAAATTTTGAACGTAAATAATAACTCATCTTATAAAGTACAAAATCCAAATAAAATTATACTAAGATTTATTACTAAGAAAGGGAATATATATCTATTTATATCATTTTACTCTATATGATTTTGCTTCACTTAATTTAAACTACAACCGGTGCTTATCTTTAACTCACAATAAAAACGTAAAAGTCAGTGAACAAAGACATTAAATTATTTGATGTTAAAAAAAGTAATAAAATCTCCTTCGCCGTCGAAGGGGATTTTATTACTTTTGAAACGTCAGCAATTAAAAAGTTTAAATTAAACGCGACAAAATTCATAAGCTAGTTTCATTTAAAATGCCCTTTTCAAACGCCGTTATTGCTACCAGAACGTAACAATGGCACTCGTACCAAACCGGTTACTGAGATTACAGGCAGAGCAGATTTTAAATCGGGTGATTAAAATGAGTAAGTGAAACCGACCGTCAAGAAAACCATTAGATATGGTGGTTCACATCTATACGGCAAAAACAAACGCCAAGATCTTTTCACAAAGATTTTTTTCTATATAGAATAAGGGTGACAAACGAGCACACAGTTCACCTGATAGTAAGTGGATGCTGTGGCCTATAGACATCTAAATTTATCCTCCAATAAAAATCAAAACGTAGATGCGTTATCACCCCAGACAACTAAGATGGAATGCTTCGTTTCCGGTAAAAAAGGGTCTACAGATCGCTACACTCACCATACGTAACAGCAGCATTAAGCTGCTATTTTACGCTGGTATTCTGTGAGAGCGTGGTCCTGCACCGGTCGAGCCGACCCATTCGTGCTACAACCATAATATGCCATATAACCATATAAGCGTGGCTCTACCACGTATTAAAACCATGGGATATTAAACTGTTACGTTAAGATACGAATTAAATGCCGTTGACTTACCTACAATCAGTTTACAGTGACTTTTTCAAATTTTGTATAAGAAAATAATATATTATATTAGGTTAAACAACAATTTGGAAGTTGATACTGACAAATATACCGATACTACAAGTCCTTGAATCTAAAAAAACCTGGAAACAAGAAAGACGTGAACTATCTTTCGACTGCATCTTTACGACAATATTTTAAGACTAAGTGATTTTAAATTTATTATAAGTATTTGGCAAGACTAAACCGATAATAGTAAGCCAGCTCTTAATGGTATAGCTTCCTGTATGTGAATGGACATTACTAAGCAATTACAGCGAGAACAAGGAAATGAATGAGTGCATGCTGACAGATTTATATTTAAGAACGGATATTATAGCACTTATATGACGGACAGCCACTAAATTAAATAAAAAGTAGGTTGAGCAATGTATGTTTTACCAAATGATGTTGACACTTTCATGCAACCATGATCTGATTTGATCTCAGGTGTCCATGATAGATAAACGAAGAGTAAATCATGGGATATTATACTGTAACGTAATGATGGGTATATATTCTTTGCTATAATTAACAATTTAGCGATTACAGCTACCTAGTTCTTTGCGATGAGTTTTACTTCTGTATTACGTGTGCAGTTAATACTGGACATACTAACTAAACAGGACAAGTGCTAAAATCAAAATTTTCGTACAACCGACTTCAATATACATAGAATGAGAACATCATCAATGTAGTCGAAGTCAATTAAACACGCATCATAAAGGGTAATTAAAAAACTACTGATCAGATCTTGATCAAATTTATATGGGACCACATGAATAAAAATCACTAAAATCGGTTCACCTAAAAAAAATAGTTCCGATGTAAGACATATAAAATACAGTCGTATTGAGTTTCTTTTTCTTTTTGGAAGTCGGTAAAAATTATGTTTCATCATAATCATCATCATCATTACGACCCTTCACAACTCCACTACTGAACATAGGCCTCCCCCAAGGAATGCCACAAAGCACGGTCCCGAGCCACCTGCATCCATTGACTTCCTGCATGTCTTAACAGGTCACTTCATCTAATGGGGGTACGCCCTATACTTCGCCGGCCAGCCTTCTACCAAACGGTACAAGGCTGCCATTCGAGAACCTTTCTTCCCCGTCGATTGTCGGTTCTTCGAGCTACATTATGGCCAGCCCATTGCCACTTTAGCTTACTAATCCGTTAGGTTATGTCGCTTATTCTGGATTTACTGCGGATATCCTCGTTTTTAAGTATATCACGCAGAGAAACACCGAGCCTCTACATAGCTCGTTGAGCGACCTTGAGCTTTTTCATATGGCCAGCAGTGAAGGACCACGTCTGAGATCCATAGGTCATAAACTGGCAACACGCACTGGTTATACAGTCGCGTATTGAGGTTATGAGGTATGCCTAACGAGATGATCATATCACCAGATCATCATAATATTCAATAATAATAAAGAGTCCATAGACATTAGATCGAATTTCAGTTACGGCGGCTAATCTCAACAGTGATTAGCCATCTGCGCTAGATAGGATTTTACTATGATTTTAATACTCTTGCATTGTGCGTGGGGATAGGGATTGCGTCTTTGTTTGCGCACATACTCTTGTATGTGCGCAAACAAAGACGCAATCCCTATCCCCACACTCTCATAGTCCGATGGAACGGAAACCCGATACGACCGCAGAAAGACCAGGCGCAAGTTCAACGGCTTTACGCGCTTTCCGAAGCAGGATGGCAAAACAACGCCAAATTCCAACTCCGGGCAGCTTATTCTTAAGTGAAAAACCCAATAACTTATTTTTATTTACTTTTTAGAGCCCGGTACCACATGATCAACACTCGCTGTTACAACAAATTAGCTAACGAAGCATTCCAATACTGTCTTCTGAAAAAAAAATTCTCTAGTTGTTATTAAGGTTAATTTTCAGCTGAGGTTGAAAATATATACCATTATAGAACCTACAATGAATGTTATTTGCTCGTACGCAAATATCTAAAATAAAAAATAAAACATTTTAAAAGAATTGTACAGGAAACGCAACAACATTGGTCGAATATATTCAAATATAGCGTTTCGGTGTATTTTTAAACCCCGACGAATACAGAGTGATGTTATGTATGTGGTGTGTATCTCTGTGTTTTTGATTTTGATTAAGTTTTTTTTTTGTTTAAAAGGTGCCTTAATCAAGTGTCAAGTGCTAAAGAAGCTACGTTTCAAGAAAATCTGTTCAGCCGTTTGAAGATCATAAGCTCTTTTTGTTTCGGGGGTTTTAATTTTTTTAAACTTTAGTTATTAGATACGTACGTACGTAGTATACGTATGTACGTTGTGGTTTAAAAAGGTGTTCTAATCGTAGTTTTTATGAGGGTGACAAACGACCACACAGTCCACTTAATGGTAAGTGGATGCTGAGGCCCATAGACATCCACATCTATCCTCGGTTACGAATCAAAATACAGATGCTTTGTCAGCCGTTAGGACTAATATGGAATACCTCGTTTCTAGTAAAAAGGGTCTCCGGTTCTCTTCATTCACCATGCGAAACACAGCAGCGTTAAGCTGCTATTTTACACGGGTATTACATAAGAGCGTCTTTCCAAAGTCGAATCGACCCATTCGTGCTACAACTATGCTACTAATATAGCTGCAGCATGGCTCTACCATGTCCTAAAATATTATATATAGAATTCGTATAACTCAAAAAAAAAGTATAGTACATTATATAGCAAGCTAACTGAAACAGGTTTTGCAAAACACAGAGTTATAATTCAAGGTGATCCAAAATTTATGTAGATACTTATCTTATACTGTAACTACGTCAGATACGTCTTTGATTGGTCTTTTAACCAGGCATTTCTTTATAAAAATTTTTACACAGAAGGAAAGTAATACAAACTTTCCGCAAAGAGATTTGTAACAAATGTTAATGTAATGGCATCTTCATACCATACACGAAAGCGTACTATAGAAATTACGCGAACTTATACCGTCAGCAAAAACCGTCGCCATAGTCGTAGAGCATCAGGAAACCGACGGGCGACGCTTTCCGCCGCTGTCTACTTTTACTTTCGCCAACGTCCATTCACCTGAGCCGCCGAGAACTGCCCCAGATACCATCCATCGTGTTTACTTGAACCTTCAACATTTCGTCATGGCCCACATCGCACGGTGGAATGTGGCGCAAATTAATACAAAGTACGATACACTTATAAAGGATTATATTTTTCTACATTTATTTACTGACACCAAATGTATAAAGTAAGAGCCTAGATATGTTTCTCAGTTGTGCACTAGGTCTTCTTTCATTTCCGACTAGTAACCGCTAACCAATCTTCAAAGACACATTAACAATAACATACCAGAAAAGAAAAACAAAATATATTTGGATTATAAATATAAACTTTTTTTATTTATAATCCAAATATATTTTGTTTGTTCTATTAAGAGTGAATTTGAACGCGAATGGAAGGAGGAGATGGCGGGGTCGAAAGAGCGAGCGAATAGACCCCGTCATCTCCTTCGTGGTTATTTTTTTACAAACCACTCAGAAGTAGGAGCCCCGCCAAGCGGGGCTCCGTCACTCGGGCTACCCTCGCCTGCGCTACGGGAGAGAAGGGAAGCACCACGCCACACAACGTAGCGCAGTCGAGGATAGCACGGTCGACGGAGCTTCGCGGGGCTCTTACTTCTGAGTGGTTTATAAAAATAACCACGAAGGAGATGGCGGGATCGAGTGAGCGAGTGAATAGACTTTAGGCGTTTTTATAAACAAACATTTTTTAATTTTATCTGAGTCGGGATGCCCTAACTCCCGGAGCTCGCATCGCTCGATCTTACATTGAATAAAAACCAAAATAAAAAATAATAAACAAACATTTTTCAATGTTTCTAAATGTTCGTTTTTCTGTGTGGATTATGAAAAATAACCTATTTTATTACTTTAAAAAAAGTTATCAACAATTATACGTGAATGAGTGCATTTTCATGAACATTTAAAGCCTTGAAACCAATATCAGTTCAAATTTATTTATTCTTGTAATTATTTTCGTGAATCCGACGTAATAATTAAGATTTCAAAAAAATCATCGAAATCGGATGATTTTTGATTTTCTAGAGCCAAAAAACGAGGGGACTGCGATAGTATAAAATTACCAATACTTTTTTGTCAAAGTAAGGCGCGCGTCAGCTCCACCGCGCGAATAACAACCTCACTGATTTAGTACATTGTAGATTGTACTCGGGGACCATGCAGCGTGGTTATATTTTCATGCCTAAAGCAAGGAGTTAGACAGGCCTGGTTCAATTTAAAAAATACGCTTGAGTAAGTTTTTAAGTCAAAAGCCATGCTTGGCAGACAAACTTCAATCTTTTATTTTCCGGTTGTTTTTAAGAAGACTGTGCTGCCCACCTGGATTTCCTCTGTCACCTCAAGAAACCCATGGGATGATATCATCATCATCCTTCACAAGTCCACTGCTGAACATAGACCTCCCCCAAGGTATGCCACAAAGCACGGTCCTGAGCCACCTGCATCCATCGACTTCCTGCATGTCTTACCAGGTCGTCACTCCATCTAGTGGGGGGTCGCCCTACACTTCACCTACTGGTACGAGGCTGCCACTCGAGAACCCTTCTTCCCCAACGGTTGTCGGTTCTTCTAGCTATATGGCCTGCCCATTGCCATTTCAGCTTACTAATCCGTTGGGCTGTGTCAGTCACTCTGGTTCTACTGTGGATATCCTCATTTCTAAGTTTATCACGCAAAGAAAGAGCGATCCGAGCATAGCCCTCTCCATAGCTCGCTGAGCGACTTTGAGCGTCCTCATACGGCCAGCAGTGAAGGACCACGTCTCGGTTCACACACTGGTTGTACTGGCAACACGCACTGGTTGTACAACTTAGTTTTCAGGTTTTGAGGTATACCTGACGAGAAGATGCGTCGTAATTTCCCGAACGCTGCCCAGCCGAGTTGAATCCGTCGATTGACCTCTAGGTCCAAGTTGGGCTATTTGCCCCAGGTAAACATACTCGTCAACAACTTCGAGCTTAGTGCTCCCAACAAATACCGGCATAGGTGTGACATGGACATTAAACATGATCTTTGTTTTGTCCATGTTCATCTTAAGACCTATCCGTTGGGAGTGGGAGACACTATTGAGGTCATTGAGCATAGTGCTTAAGTCCTCCAGCGATTCTGCCATAAGGACTATATCGTCGGAAAATCGAATTTCGACGGAATCAAAGGCTTTCTCATAGTTCACATACGCCAGGCAAAGTGGCAGATTGTACTCTTCGGACTTTTGTACAATTTGCCGAAGGGTATGTATGTGGTCTATGGTACTTAAGCCTATTGCGAAACCGGCTTGTTCGGGAGGCTGGAAGTCGTAGAGTCTGCGTGCGAGACGATTCGTAATGACTCTCGAGAACAAAATGTAGACGCGGCTCAGAAGGGATATCGGTCTGTAGTTCATCAAGAGGGCGTTGTCACCTTTCTTGAAGAACAAGACCACCGCACTTGAAGAACAAAACACATGCCTCCAGAGTAGTGCCACCATGGAGGACGGAATTAAAGAGCCTCTGAAGGACTTCAAGTACCGGTTTTCCACTCGATTTCAGAAGCTCTGCTGTAATTCCATCCTCGCCCGGGGACTTGCCGTTTTTAATGTGCTGGAGAGCCATTCTAATCTTGCTCAGACTGACGTCCGGGATATCATGGGTATAGTGTCTGATAAGACTTGCTCTTGGATCGTCACTCACACTTGCGTGTGGCTCCAACGATGATGCGTACAGCTGCCTTGGGATGGTATAGGGCAGTGGAATAATTCTTACAGCACCACTACATGGTTACAGAAGTATTATTTAACTATAATTAATATAATATATAAAAATTCATATTTGTTTTGTTCATATTTTATGTACTGCCATATTTCACCAGATTGCAGTAAAACTTTGTCAACTTATTGCTTGCATTTACACAAAGGTTATAGGCATAGTACAATTAACTTACAGTAGATGGTGCGCATATTGTACTGAAAAATTTATTTTAAACTTATATATCAATCAATTTAGTATAGCTATAAAAATATTTGTTTATTTTTGTTCTATGCATTCTTAGAACATTCGTCCAATTATGACAAAACTTTGGTGAGTTGTTGTCAGCGCACCCGCAAGGTTTCTAAGAAAAAGAAAGGGAAATACAACACATAAGAAGCACAGCTAGTAATGATTAAAATATTTAACTTAATAAAAGATAAATTAATAAGATTAGTTTTTAAATTAAAAAATGTATGTTTAGATAAGGAAGAGCAGGGTTTCCAAACACGGGCATTACTTGATTAAGTGGAGATCCCAATCAACTAAGTAATGACATTACTTTAAGTTTTATAAAGAAAAAAAAATTTTTTTATTCTTTTTTTAAAGATTAAAAGATTTTGAAGTAAATTGTTAGTCTTTTCAAAAACTGTCATTAAATGGTAACAAAATCTCACAAAACCTTAAAATATTTAACTTAATAAAAGATGAAAAGATTTTGAAGTAAATTGTGATTGTCTTTTCAAGAACTCTCATTAAATGGTAACAATGTGTCACAAAAACCTTAATATTCTTGGAACATGTTTACAAAGAAAATTTAATGAATATTGAATACATACATATATACATATATAAAAATTATGTGTCACATTGTTTATCGGCAATGAACTTCTAAACTACTGAACTGATTTCAATTAAATTTGTTATGTAATTCAGATGAGTGACCCTCAATATTTTTTTATGTGAATTTAAGGATTTTTTAAAGGACTTAGTGTCATAGGAAATGGCAGAACTAAGTCTATGTGGCCAGCTAGTAGAACATAAAAAATTGTAAATATACAACATGTAACATAATTAACGCACATCCTTAAAGTAGATTGTTCAGAATCGTTTACTGAATCGATTTCACACACTGACTTTTTGGTTAAACATGTTTATGCATTGATTATTTATTAAATTAGTTGTACTAATTCTGGAAGAATGTTGTGGTCACAGTACATATCAATGAACACAAAGACTAACATGCTTGAAATAAGGTTAATTTTTCTTTATTTGGTATTGAATGACGGAATTTGTATTAATACAAATAAAACTGCTCTTTTAAGCCTTATTGCTTTGAGTTATGGTCCATTTCAGTTTGTTTTGACTGTACAGGTTTAGTGTGACTAATTTACATAGTTTTAATTATTTTTGGGATAAAAAATTACTTATATTAAAAATGATAGAAATCGATTCAGTAAATGATTCTGAACAAACTACTTTCAGGATGTGCATTAATTATGCTACATGTGTATATGAGTAATAATAATTTTAGAATGTTTTAATCACATTAACATGGTTGTGGACATGTTTCAATTTTCACCAAAAACATTTAAGTATGTAGTAGTAATATACCTGACATCAGCAACAAAATTGTCGTCTGTAACTTTTGTCCTATAGGATATATCTCCGATTTTTGTTATTTAGTCTAAGTGACAGCACTGAAAGGTGACAACGCATTCGCTTCATCAATTTAAAAAATATTTTTAAAGAAAATATGCCCAGTCGTGCATTAAGGTATAATAAGTCATGATTAGTAAGTGCCCTCCGTTATCTAGTAACGTCACTATTTATTTATAATATGTTAGCAATTGAAGATGTGCCTAAAACCGATTTTACCTCATATTTAAAAGCATCACCTAATGGGAAATAGCTAAAATGTTTTTCAAATAAATATTCAGCACAGTATTGCTATTTTTCGCTAGAGAGCTTAACACACATGCATGCTCACAGTTTTTGTATGCAAATGTTCCCAATGTCCGCTCTATAGTACATATATATATAAATCTCTTTGATTTTCACAAATCATGTTGGTGTATGTGATATGTTATTATTTTATAGCAGTGAAGAAGTGCCATAAGAGAAACTATGGCTTCCTATCATTCCATCAACTTTATAAGAAACAGGAGATGGCAGCGGTATCTACCTGATAACTTAGTAATAGTAATAAAGAAGTACAGAAGCCAATCCCTGTGCAAATTGCGACAACTATCTCCTCTTTGTTTTATCTTTTTCAATTTCCTCCCTATGATGGATCTATGGGGCAGACCTATGTGCGGCAGTGAACTATGATATATTCTGTAATGATGAGTATTACTTATTATTATTTTAATCAATACTTATTTACAAAAACCATACAAAGCAAGTAATTTAAATAAAACGTATTTAACTTGTACCCAAAAAAAAAAAACAAAGAAATTAAACAAGTATACCTGAAATCCAAGCTAAGGTTTCGCTGATGCGTCGCGACCTTTGGGCTCCTAAGATTGCTCCGACTTCCGTGCACTGGGACATCCTCCAACATGCTCACACACTGATTTCACACCACAAAAGTACACCCATAACAGGATTCGCGTTGAATTAAATTAATGACAACATGGCGCCGAAAAGATGCAACAATATAATGTTATCTTTGCCTTTCTAACAGTAATAACAATTGCTACTAATTCGCTATAGTGTATGCACACAATTTATTTAGTCACAGCCGTTTATGTCCAATAAATGGGAAATTCCAAAGAAAATAAAACAATTATACTAAATATATAAGATCTACTTCACAGAATTCAACGAAACGAAACTGCAATATTTAAATAAAACTGCAAAGTAACAATCACCGAAAATATTCAAAAACATATGAATATGTGATGGCGTAATAACAGAAACAAATTCCAAATTAAAAAGATCGATGACTCCCTGACCAATACATCCCTGATATTTTTTTGTTGTTGTCAGTCGTCTCTCGTCTTGTGTCTGGTCTGTTCTGTCAGTGTCGCAGTGCTAGTGTTGCCATCACAGACTTGTTGATTACCGTGTTTGGTATTAGAAAGAAATTATTTATTATATTTATAAATATTGAATATTAAAAATATAATATAATAAATTTATAATAACCATATGCCTTAACTGAAATATTAAATAAAATTAGCAAAACAGCTTCACTTTAATCAAATTCCAATTTTTGTTTAATTCACCGTAACCCTATTAACTGAGATCAGATGATGTTTCAAAATTTATGGAGTCGTGCAGTGTTGCCAGATGTCTTGAACCTTTTATCTGTATTAGACACTGCTAAAATCTGTATTAAATCTGTATGCTGTTTAAACTTAAAATCTGTATAAAATCTGTATAATTTAATAAACCAAAATAGAATAATTGATCATCATCATGCTTTTTAAAAACAAGGAATAACTACTAACGTGATAAGCAGATAAGGTTTGATTATCGTAATTAAATAAAAATATTTTTTATAGAATAAGGGTGACCAACGAGCACACAGTCCACCGATGGTAAGTAGATGCTGTGGCCCGTAGACATCTACATTTATCCTCGCTTAAGAATTAAAACGCAGATACGTTTTTACGCCTGAGGACCAAGAGGGGATGCCTCATTTCCAGTAAAAAGGGTCTCCGGATTTCTACTTTCACCATACGAAACACAGCAGTATTAAGCTGGTATTTTACGCTGGTATTCTGTGAGAGCGTGATCCTTCCCCGGTCGAGCGTCAGCTATTATGGTTGCAGTGCTGCAACCAACAGCTGCAACGTGGCTCTACCACGTATAAAATATACACTATTTTTTTATATAGCAAAATTGAAAACATTAATTTAAGCAAACAACATATTAAAACTCAAACATTTGCCAAATGAACATATAATTACTTTATTATTTTCAGTTATACATATTTTATAAACAGGGCGTTATTCACTTATAGAACGTAAATGCAATGAAAAATAACAAAATTTTTTTAGTAAAATAACAATTTTTCCTAAGCCAGGGTGAAAGTATGAAGGAAAAGTTACATCACAGGCTATGTGTACCTACTGTGTTTTTATTGGAATATAGTGTAGGTAGCTAGCGCGGGCGGTGATCTTTACAGTGATTACGTCACCCGGGCACACAGGGTATCCATGAATTTACGGACGGTTTCGGACAGAAACCTCTAAAGAAAATAGGGTTTTTTTTAGAATTCGGATAAATATTTTTATATTAAAGCCAACTACCAATGGTTTTAGTGACAACGGTGTTCACACTTACACCTTGTATACATATTTTGTAATACACTTGTAATTCTGCCAACTAACTAATTACGTTGTGAAAAAATAAATTCACCATAAAGAATAGAAACACGAATGTGTGTAACGCGGTATCTAGTCACTTATTTTGCTTCATTCTATTTTAAGTTGAATATTATGGTAATCCAATCAATAGAGTTAGAAAACTCTGTATAAAAATCTGTACCCAGTGCTAATCTGTATCACACACCGAAAATCTGTATAAATACGGGGAAATCTGTATATATGGCAACACTGGAGTCGTGGCTGGAGCTGGACCACATCTTGGACCAATCAACCCAATGGACGAGTAATGCGCTTAATGCAACGAACGAAAACTTCTGTCACTTTTGGTGCGGGGGAGGAAACACTACATAGACAGTGCTGCACACCTACACAATAAAGTTTTGTGTTATGGCACACACAAACCTAAATCTCCAACATTAAGTATTACATTTTACAAACACATGTAGGTTAAATGCGTAGACAGAGTTAAATGCATCAACATAGATAAAGTTATGAGTGTAGGACGGACAAAACTAATTGCAATGTTACCATATCGATATTTAATATCGATAGTTTCCCTAAGAAAAAAAAGAAAAACTCACAATTATTAGCAAAATGTACTCAAACAATTAAAATTATCTTTTTAGTTGGTCAGCTTAGTAAGTTTTTTAGAGTTCCATAGTATCACAACAAGGAACACTTACAGTTTCGCCGAGTTCAACAGTCTTGTCGATTTGTCCGCGACTTAATACAGAGACTTCTAAAGAGGCATAGTTAAACATGTATACCCGAAATAAATAGGCTCCAAGTACCAAAAACAAAAAGTGGTGGAAGTTTTGTTTTAAGTAACAAGCCTTCATCACAAAAAAAGATTTTAAAATCGACATCTATATTATAACAATAAAATGCTCTTGTGAAACAAAAACAAAGTGTCGCAACTTATTAATTGGTACAATAAATATAAAGGAATAATATTACGAATAAAATTATTTTTTTTTTGTTTGGGATGATCTTACTGACAACATCGTCTATTTTAAAACGGTATTCAAAGAAAAAAGTTACAAGTTTGCAAGAAGTACTAGATTCGCTGACAGCGACATCTTTGGTAAATAAATAAAAAAATCAGGTCCTAGAAAAGATAGGAATTGAAGCAAGCGAACTTTTAAAGAGTCAATTAATAGAAACTTAAAAGTAACATTGGTAAACTGCCCTATACTAAATATTTTCTTTTATTTTTTTCTTTTTGGAAAACTTACAACTAACATAAACGGTAAATACAAAACAGAAACAAAAAAAATAGTGAATAACATCTAGAAGGCCATTTAAAAGTTTTCACCAATAGACATTATGAACTTAAAAACAATAATAGTAGTTGGTAAAAAATAAACATCAATTAAGAAAATATACTTCTTCAATGAATTATAATGAAAAATTATCGATTTTGAGATTGAGACTGCAAAGTATGCAAGTATTCCATCCTCCATCGTTTCCAAAACGGTTGCACTAACCGGTCTAATAATTTGTGGCGTGCGGAAATGCTAAGTCTGTTCTCATCCATAGCTGCGGCATATTCAAAAAATGTGCTGGAGTTAGAGCCAGCGGTTCCGACCGCTCACTAGACAACGTACGACAAAGTGGGCGACTATTCATTACGCATTCAATTTGAGCGAGCACCGTACTTAGCTCTTCGAAGGACAAAATTTGATCTCCTATTACTCGGTATAAGTGACTCTTTAGACTCTTAATATTAGTCTACCAATTGCCTCCGAAATGACTCGCGGCTGGGACGTTCAGAGACCACTCAATGCGGTTCTCGGCTAGAATGTGAGCGAACTCCGAATTATAATACTTGCTAGCTAAGAGCTCATGTAGTTCCGATATAATACGTTTTACACCGACGTAGTTCGTACCGTTATCCGAATATAATTTACTTACAGGGCCTCTGCGGGATAGAAATCTTTTAAATGCACCCATAAAGCCTGCTGTGCTTAGATCACCAACGAGTTCTATATGCACCGCTCGAGTAGTTAGACATACGAAAATGCAGACGTAAGCCTTTGTGGATCTTATACCACGCCCGCGAGTGAGCGTGACCTTAAACGGACCAGCGAAATCGGATCCGGTGTGCGTGAAGGGCTTTACCGATTGTATTACTCTACAAGATCTAAGTTCCGCCATTTCCGGAAATGACGGCTTGGGGCGTGCCCGAAAGCAAGCTATACATCTGTGCACCCGATTGCGTATTAAACTACATGCAGAAAGAATCCAATAATTCTGACGCAAAATCGACATCAACAAGTCGGGGCCAGCGTGCGAGTTCAATTTATGATGGTAATCGACTAATAAGTTCATGATATGGTCTTTACGCGGTAAAACTATAGGGTGCCGTTGGTCGAAACTGAATTGCGAGTTGGACAAGCGTCCACCTACCCTTACAATCCCATCCTGTAAAAATGGCTTAAGGCGTTGAAAGGCGCGACTACAAGCTCTATTCGATTGTAATCTTGTAATTTCTTCAGACAAGTGCGCACGTTGAAGTTCACGTAATACTAACGACTCGGCATAGTTGTAATCGGACGCTAAGACATACGAACGTCGCGGTAAAAGCTTCGCGAATCGACAAACGTAAATTACGCTAAGCAATAATTTCGACCAAGAGGACAAGCGGTTCGCCAAAGCAATGATTGGAGAAACCTCGCTCGAAACGTTCGCCACTAGAGCGTGTCTCTTCTCTTCCGGCGGTTGTGACACTGACGAAGGTTCGAAATTGGTTATTGGCCATTGCGAGGGATCCAAGTGAACCCAAGCAGGTCCGTGGAACCAAAGCGGGTGGTCCATTATTTGCATCGGGGTGAGTCCACGGGATAGACAATCGGCGGGGTTTTCCGTACCGGACACGTGATAAAAGTTCCGCGTTTCTAACTCGTCTTGTATCTTGACCACTCGGTTTGCGACAAACGTATCCCAACGGTGGGGTGAAGAATGAACCCAGCATAAGGCGACAGTGGAGTCGGAAAAGGCAAATATCCTTTCTATGTGAACTCTATCCCTACACGCGCTGATAACTGCGGTAATAAGCTTGGTGAGTACTAATATTGCGCAAAGCTCTAAGCGCGCCAGAGAGACAACCTTACGGAGGGAGACTCTCGACTTAGAACTAATGAGGCTAATCGAATTTCTACCAATATTCTGGACGTGGAAATATACAACGCCCCCGTAAGCCTTCTCGCTGGCGTCTGCAAACCCAACGACCGTTATGACGCTATTTCTATCTACGTTTATATGACGCGGTATTTTAACTTCTCTTAATAAAGGAAGTTTCTCTCTAAAACGCTGCCACAACCGAACAATGCTGTCAGGCGGCGAGTCATCCCAGTCGCATTCAAATAACCAAAGTTGTTTAATCAAAAGCTTAGCGTATAATACCACCGGAGCTACGAAACCCATGACGTCCCATAATCTAGCAACGCATGACAGTATTGTGCGCTTTGTGCATTTCTCTACGGGCGGATTTACCTTAAGGCTAAACACGTCGGACTCTGGTGACCAACACAGACTGAGCACGTTGTGTGTATCAGAATCATCGAATTCCTTTATAGCCGAAAGACGGTGTGATAGTGGGATTGTATCTAAAACCGGACGCGAATTACTAGTCCACTTCACAAGATCGAATTGACCCGATTTCATGAGCTTTATAACCTCGGCGGTGGTTAGGGTGGCCTCCTCCACGCTATCGACTGAGTACACAAAATCATCCATATATAATCCGCTCTCAATTGCCCTCTTAGCTTTAGGATAAGAGGGACCTTCATCGTGAGCGAGCTGTCTCACCGTGCGTAACGCATGAAATGGGCTCGACTTTAAACCAAAACAAACGCCGTTAAATTCAAACACCATTAGAGGTTCCTTTGGGTTGAAACGATATAAAATGCGTTGGAATCTACGGTCGCATTCACGGACCCCTATGCAAAGAAACATTTGGCGAATATCGGCGGATAGTGCTATACTAAACAAACGAAAATTGGCTATTATATTTAATAAACTGCCCTGTAAATTTTGCCCACTATAGAGGATATCGTTAAGCGACAGGTGAGTGCTAGTTTTAGCACTAGCGTCGAGCACTACACGTAACTTAGATGTAAGTTTGTCCTCCCTAATGACCCCATGGTGTGGTATGAAATACGACGGTGTGTCTTCGTAGTTATCTAATTTCGAAGCCACAAGTGATATGTAACCTTCTCTTATATATTCGTTAATGACGCCGTCGTAAGCTTCCTTTAACTGGGGTGAAGCGAGCATCCTACGCTCCAAGCTGTAGAAACGTTTTTCCGCTATTTGACGCGAATCGCCGAGAGATAAAACATCTCCTTTAAAGGGTAGCGCTACACTATATCTACCGTTGCGATCACGAACGGTCGTGCGGACGTAAATTTCCTCGCATAACCTGTCATCTGAGCTAGCTATGGGTGGAACGTTCACCTCCTCCATCTCCCAAAATTTGCGGACTAACGACTCGAGCGGTTCGACAGCCATACCACAATAAGAGGGGCGGAGCCAATGATAACATAGCCCAATACGGTTTCCAGTGCGTAAGGCGCGGTATGTGAGGAGTTGCCCCTGACCTTATTGTTTAACAAAAGATGAGGGAAAAGCGATGCTCCAATGAGCATGTCTATGTTTCCAGGAACGGCGTAAGTGTCGTCCGCTAGAGTCAAATTTTTAAATTCAGTCAATGCCGAGGTGTCAACCGAAACGGTTGGCAACCGTTCAGTGACCCTATCTACTACTAGTGCATTTATATCAAAGTTAACATTACGATCTATCCGAGAATAAAATTTTAAATTTATATATCCCTGGGTCGCTTTACTAGTACCTCCGATGCCTTTAACTACAGGACATGAAAGTGACCTATTTATTACTAAGCCTAAGCGCTGACAACATTGTCGCGTTATAAAGCTATTTTGGGCTCCGCTGTCCAGCAGTGCACGGACGCTTTGTTCGTTTCCACGCGAATCCCTAACCAAAATACGTGCCGTACCCAGTAACACGGTTGAAGGAGGTTGTGCTCCCATATTTGCCAATTAGCACAGAGCGACATCACCAGGTCGACCGCTAGAATCGTTGACCTTAGTAGGGGTGAATTCCTTGCCCGCTTTACTTGACGCCGCTATGTTGCTATTTTCAAAATGTAATAGCGTGTGATGTTTCCTGGCGCACTTGCTACATACGGAACTCGAATTGCATTTTGCAACTAAATGCTTATCGCTTAAGCAGTTCAAACATAGGTTGTTTGTCTTTACTAATTTGTAACGTTCGCTTGGTGAATATTTACGAAAAGTCGCACAATTATATAAATTACCGTGTTTATCTTTACATACGATACAAGTATGCTGAAGTGATGTTGACGTAGCGGTTACGTAAGTTAACGACCCTGCTATTTTAGATGGTTGAGTCTGTCTACGGTCGACGCACCTTTTAATCTCCTGTTTAACGTTCGGAGAGCGCTGCATCACCTTTATTTGATCTCGCACGAACGATGCTAATGAATGAAAGGAAGGCATCTCCGAGCTACGATGCTCCATTTCAAACGCACGCACGGTGTCGGGGTCTAATTTCTTTAGTGCAATATGGAGAAACACCACGTCCATAAGGTCATTAAATTTCAAATTCTTAAGTGCAGCCACCGATGCCACAAATTTATCTAGAAACTGCTCTAAGCTGTTGATGTTCGCGGATGATATAGGTTTAAGATCGAATATCTGGTTCAAATATTCGGAAGCTAACATTCTCCTATCTTCATATTTAGTTTTAAGCGTTTCGAATATTAACAGGTAATTGTTTGCTGTAGGTGTAAAACCCGAGCAGATCGACTGTGCCCTACCACTAAGTTTACTAATTAAGTAATATAATTTTTCAGCGTCTGATAACGATGGGTTATTGTGTATATTGTTTTGAAAACTACTGAAGAAGAAGGGCCACGTCTTAATATCACCATTGAATACCGGAATATCTATTGGCGGCAACCTAATTGAGTCACGTGGACGTACCTGTGTTTCCGGCTTTGCTTCGTTTTGAGATTGTAGGAATTTCGCAGTTCTTTTCACGCGACACAACATATCTTCGAATGCCAGCAGTGGTTGGTAGTTTACTATGTATTTCGGATCGATTTGTAATTCCAAATGATTAATTTGGTCTAATATTCTTTCGTAATCCGTCTGCAAAGAATCCACCGTTTCGATTTCATTTAAAAAGGTTTCCCGCACTGCTTCTATATTAATGTTCTTTATATGATGACTTATATTCTGCATACGTGAAAAGAGTATATCCCTCTTGGCATAAAGCGTTTTAATTTTGATTTCATTTCCACTAACTGCCATTTTAAATTATTATAATAAAGTTATATTAATCACAATTAATCTCACAACGCACAAACAATGAAGGATGGACACTCGGTATTCCGTATTACGTAATTAAATCGAACACCTGCACAGCGAGTCGAGGCGACGCGTCGTTCGCTAAACTCAATATTTTTATCAAAATTGTGGGGTAAGCGTATCAAACGGTTCCTATTACACTGTTTCAATTATTTAATAAGCTTTAAATTTAACCAAATACGAGCGCTATAAAACGAATAATTCTGTTTGCGAATGCCTAATTAAAATTTAAATTTAAACGAACACTATTTAAGTCTATTCCATAAATTAGAGTGTAATAATTCGACCAGAAAATGGTTGGACGGCCACTAAAACCAGCCCAAATCCTGCCGAAGTGACCATAAAATGGTGGAGTCACGTGTCTAAGGCTGCCGAAGTCTAGTTCCCCGGTCGAACCTTAAACCTATTACGCGAGATATTAACTAAAGTGGACTGTATATGCGATTGCTTCTACGCTTACGTAAAAGCGACTACTATAGCATGCGGTGCAATGCACTCGCTCTTCCCTAAAACTAAACTATTAATTTGCCAAATCGATGAAAAAGAATCCTGCCTGATTAGGAGAAAAACAAAATTGGAGCGGGTTAAAAACATTTATATCAGGCAGGCAATATTATTCGGAATATTGACTCACCGGGGTTTCTTCTGTTGAGCACTATAGCTGCGACTTCTGGAACTTCTTCTGGACAGACACTCTGGGGCCCCAGAGGTACGTCGGGAGTGAAGCGGTGTGGTTTCAACGGCGAGCGCGGCGGGAAGAGAAGTGTGGTTCCAATGACTAGCGCGGCGGGAAGAGAGTGCGCGTCGGTCGCGCGTGCCTTATATATCTTCGGTTCCGATGATTACGTCACATTCTAGAATCATCTTCTTTCCCCTCCCACCCCACCACCCCGATGTGTCGATAGGAGGGTATGAGTGATATCGTTTTGGAAAGGATTAAACGACTTGGCACCTACCGTCAAATATAATAATACGAATGGTTTTCCGCGCAACCAGATATCGTTCTGCACATCACACATCAAGACCATTTCCAATTAAACACTGACCTTACAGTTGTCGTGTGGATTATAATATTAAACCACTGTAAAATAATCTCAAATTTGGATATTTCTGAGATCAAATTATCAGAAAAAAAATATATGTAAACTGATTTGTGATCCAGCTTTGAATTTAATGTGATATTTTCATATATTAATATGTAAAAGATACTTACTTACTTACTTACTTATCTTCACGCACAATCCCTAACGGGGTAGCCAGAGAGAACAGATCGCCAAGTGTCACGATCCTTACATACCTCTTTCGCTTCTTTCAGGTTCATTAACTTCTTCATACATGTACGTCTAGGTATCTGAGTACTCTTGACCCTCCCCTCTTTGAGCAATTTGCTCACATGGTCTTCGAAAGTTAGTCTCGGTCTACCTCGACACCTTTTAATATTTACTTTCGCTCTATATATTTTCTTCACCGTTCGGTCTTCACTCATTCGTTCAACGTGCCCAAACCATTGGAGTACGCCCCTATCAATTTTTGTGATAAGGTCATCTTTCAATCCTGCCATATTGCGAATCTCTTCGTTTCGCTTTCGGTCGGCTATGCTAACGCCACACATTTTACGAAGAGATCGCATCTCCACTGCATTCAACTTGCTTTTATGCTTCTTCTGGCATACCCAGGTTTTGCTGCCATATAACAAAGTCAGTACCAATACTGCGTTATGTATTGCAAGGCGTGCACTCTTCACCACGCCTTGCCTTTTTACTAATGCATTCAGGGCACCATTGACTTTGTTTCCGGCAGCAACACGCCTATCCACATCTAAATCACATCTTCCATCCCGGCTGAAAGCACTCCCCAAGTATACAATTTCATTTACCTGTTCTAGACATTCCTGATTTACCCATATTTCACATTTCGTTCTCTCTTCGTCCTTTTCAAATACCAGAAGCATTCAAACGGAGACCTTTAATTTCACATTCCTCTTTCATACACGTGACTAATGCCTGCAGTTCTGCTTCTGATGGTGCAATAAGCACTGCATCATCAGCATACAGCAGACAATTAACTTTTATGTCACCCAATTTCACACCCAAACAGCTATTTTTCAGCTTCTGTAAACAGCTGTCGAGATACAGTATGAACAGCCTGGAAGACATGACACAACCCTGTTTTACGCCCGCTTGGACGCTAAACATGGGTGACAGGTCATGCCCTACCCGCACACAGGCTTTACAGTCATAGTAAAGTGACTGCACAGCCCTTAACAATCGACCATCCACACCATATCCCGGCAACAGTTCCCACATTTTCCTCCTTATAACCTTATCAAATGCTTTCTCCAGATCCACAAAAGCACAGAAAATCCTCTGGTTAACACTCAGAAGCTTCTCCGTGATCATCCGTGCATCCTCTTCCAGGTCTAAATCCGCATTGTGCCTCCCATAAGAATATTTCCGATTTCTCTCGCATTCTACGTGTCAAAACCTTCGAGTAAACTTTACTTGCTAAACTGGTCAAGCTGATCGCCCGATAGCACCCGCAGTCAAAATGTGAACTTTTACCTTTATATAAAGGCACAATGACCGCGGATCGCCAATCATCCGGGACATCTCCCGTCCGCCAGCACAAATTGCACAGCAGATGAAAGCTGTCTCAGACGCGAGGCCCACCGTACTTGATCATTTCAGCAGTAACTCTGTCTAGTCCCCCAGCCTTACCACATTTCAAACTTCGAATCGCACGGTCAATCTCTTTCATGCTGATGACCTCAGTGTCATCGAGGTCCGTGTCTGGCGTGCCAGTCACGGCGTCACCCCCGGATCCTTCACTAAGATCATGACACGCATACATTTCTCTATAAAATTCACTCCATCGCTGCATGACGTCCGATTTTTCTGACAGGACGTCATTGGTTCTCGAAAGCACTTTGTTCATTCTTAAGGCTGCCACACCACTCCGGGACCTTCCAACCTCTTTCCAGAAGAGTTTGGAGTTTTCCCTAAAGTTGTGCGACAACCTCTCGTCCGCTTCTATTCTACACCTTTCACGTACTTCCTCAATCAATGTTTTCGCATGAACTTTTTGCAGCTTATATCTTTCTTTCATCTTCTCTCTCATATGCTCATCGTTACTAGAGGCCAAGTAGTCTAACCATGCTTTTTTCTTTTTTTTACAGCTTCTCTCACTGCATCATTCCACCATGCATCTCTTCTTTTACTACTACCTCTTTTTGTTGTTCCACATACTTCTTCCGCTGCACTTACCATTCCATCCCTAAGGTTCTGCCATGTTCTCTCCATACATTCTTTCCTGCCATCGATGGTGTCAAGCTTTTCGGCGACCCTCGTGTGATACTTGTCCCTAGTATCCGCTTCCTGAAGCTTCCAGCTTCGGATGCGACAGACCGACTGTGGTTCTGTTACTGTCGTCCGGTAGCGCCAACCCGCGAACAAACCCCTAAATCTAGTAATTACTAGATAATGATCCGTTCCCAGGTCAGCACCCCTGAACACTCGTGTATCCATCACCTGTTTTCGCAGTCGGTCATCCACCAGGAACAAATCAATCATACTTCTCTCATTCTTTCTTTCTCTAGTGTACATATGGATTTTCCTGTGATTAAACATGGTGTTTGTCACAAGAAGACCCTTTTCCTTGCATACAGCCAGTATAAGCTTGCCAGCATCATTAACCCTTTTATCTCCAAACTTTCCAAGCACCGACTCGTATTCTGGTCGAGCGATACCTACCCATCCATTCAAATCACCACATACAACAGTTCTTTCGTTTCCCTTAACCAAATCTAGAACTTCTCTTACATTCTCCCAAAACTCCTCCAGTTCAGCCCTGGACGACGAAGCTACCGGCGCATAAACAGCCAAAAAGAATAACTTCGTCAGTCCCATTTTGAAGCGAACCCAGAGAAGTCTTGAGTTCACAACCTTGTATTCAGTCATAAGATCGACCAACCGGGACGACAACAGCACTTCCACTCCCTGGCAGGCGCTCTCGCTTTCCGGGACTCCGGACCTTATAGCTAACGTCCCGCCAGGGAGCTCTTCAGTACCACTGCCTTTCCGTTTGGTCTCCGACATACACACGACATCTAATTCTCTTTCTTTCATTATTTCGACCAACTCATTCGTCTTATCTCTCATGCCCCCTCTAACATTCCACGTGCCAACTCTGCACTCCGTCCTCCACCTATTAAAATCCAATCCAATATGTAAAAGA
The DNA here is from genome assembly GCA_036936625.1 of Parnassius smintheus behrii. Classification (NCBI taxonomy): domain Eukaryota; kingdom Metazoa; phylum Arthropoda; class Insecta; order Lepidoptera; family Papilionidae; genus Parnassius; species Parnassius smintheus. The sequence continues at coordinate 16,398,797 of JAUPFT010000006.1, forward strand.
TTTTTTTAAATATTATAATTTTAATAAAAAAGGACGTATAAATGGTGTTTGGTTATTAAATATGATTAAATGTTGACTAAATGTTACCCTGTTTCAGATTTATAATAAAACAAAAAAATACATTTTTATTGATATTATAATGCTTTCTTCCTATTTTAAATTCGGCTACATACGTAATGCACGCGACCATATACGTTATTTTATAAGCTGCGACCGCTGCAGGGTACTCTCGTCACACTTTTATTGTTTATATGTTGCTAATATAAACTAGTCTTGTAAGAAGTGCCGTTGTGCTTGCGTGTTCAATTATAAACCTAATTTGTAACATCGAAGCGTTGACTTTAGTAAAATAAACATATAACTAATCTCGTGGGAAGTGTGCTTGTCACATTAAGATTATCACTACGATGTTTATAAAATATTAGCTTTTACCCGCGGCTTCGCTCGCGTGGGCTTCCGTTGCGGAACATCTTTATTACTGCTCCCATGCTCCATACCAAAATCAACAAAGTTGGATCACTTGTAGAGCCGCCTCGATGTCACGTTTGTTAGTCAAGTGATATCTTTTGAATTCTTAGAGATTATTAGACGTAGAGACGTAGTTTAGAATTGCATTAATGTCATACGTCTGGCAACCCCTGTCACTTTTTATATCGGTCGTGACTTCCGAGGTACCTATCTATCTATATATATATATATATATATATATATATATATATATATATATATATATATATATATATATATATATATATATATATATATATTAAAGAATATACAAAAGAAAAAAGTGACAGGTGACAACTGTCGTATATTTTTACCAAATATTTTAATTTAAATATATTTATATATTTTTATTCCTGAAATTCCTAAAAATAACGTTTTATGTAGTGTTGGGAGTCGCATCGCGCATCGCTAGCGTATGGATGTGTGTGCATTTTTTTTCATGCGCTTCGCTAATATAAAATGTCAAATCTGTGTGGTTGCCGTTTAGTGGTAAACGAGCTACTTTGTTTTATTCAGTGTAAAATCGACGTGATTGATGAAGTCAGTTTACTACAAATATGTGAATCTAATTTTATGGAGGAAGAAATTGATCGCGCAAAGGCGCTTCTGTTAGATTCTTTAATAACTCGACGAGTGACACGTAAAGGGGAGGGAAAAAACAAAAGGCTTCTTCAGGATATCATAAAAATTCTTAAAGAAACGGAGCCTTCTAGCCTTCCAGTGTTTGTGGCGAAGAACCTCAATAGGCTCCCACCCGTAACATTTGATCACGTTGATGTAACTAGTCTTTTAAAGGACATAGTTCTGTTAAAACAAGAATTATTGAACATTAAAAACGTATTGGCTACGCAATCAGATTTGGAGAACCTACGTAAAGATTTAGAACAACAACATACTCGTGATAATAAATTAGAAAAAGAAGGTAGTGAAGATAAAAATAGTAGCTTTGTTTCTATTGAAACTCAAATAAGAAACGACCGATCACCAGTGTTACTACGCACTTTTGGAGGGGAGAGAGAGAGGAGCGCTGAGAGTGCATCGCAATCGCATCCGCGCTCGACCTCGGCTTTTGTAGCAAAGAGAAGTGTGTCGAGAGAGGACGTACGTATGCGTATTGAACGTCCGTCTGCAACTACAAGTACGAGTACGGTAACAGTGTTAGGCGAGACTGACGATACGATAACTAACGACATAAATACGTCTGCACCATTACGTAGCCAAAAAGAGGTTAATCTGTCAACAAATAAGGACGAAGGGTTTGTGCCCGTGTCTTATAAAAAGAAAAATAGGAATAGGCAGGGTAGGGCGGCCGTGCAACCACTAGGAGATTCGCTTATCCGAGCTGCTCCGAGATCTCTTTACTTATATGTATCACGTTTAGACGTTTCAACGACTGCTGATAAGCTTGAGGAGTATATTAAGTGTAAAGGTGAACAAGCGATAAGTGTTGAACGTATTACACCTTTTAAAGTGACTAACTTTGCTTCTTTTAAGGTAAGGATTAATTTTGACAGAAAACATATTTTTATGAATGAGGACTTCTGGCCTGTAGGCATAGTGTTTAGACATTTCTGGCAAAGTAATTCCGTTAGACATGAAGTTCGTTAGTTTTAATTGTCAGTCAATTATGAAAAGTGTTGATCACGTTAGAGAACTGTGTAAAGAGTTTGATGTGGTGGCTCTTCAAGAGACCTGGCTGCTTCCCCATGAGCTATCTTTTTTGTCAACAATTGATACCGAGTTCTCTTCACATGGTACCTCTGCGGTCGATTCTTCATCCGGAATATTAAAATGGAGACCATATGGAGGTGTGGCCCTCTTGTGGAGAACTGCGTTATTTAATAATGTTGACTTAGTAAATTGTAACGATTCGCGAATTTGTGCTATAAAATCGTATATTAATGGGAATTGTCATATGTATTTTTCTGTTTATATGCCTCAAAACAATCTTGAAAATTTACCTGAATTTACAAATATTTTATGTATAATCAAAAGTTTATTAGAAAATCATTTCGTAAATGTGGCTATTGCCTTAGGAGACTATAATGCGAATATTAACACGTTATTTAGCAACGAATTAATAAAATTTTGTTCAGAAAATGATTTGATTTGCGCAGACCTTAAATTTTTTAAAGATTTTGAAAATATTTTTACATACGTTAGTTATGCTCATGGCACAAAGAGCTGGCTTGATCATTGCATCGTAACTCGGGTCGCGTGGTCGGCGTTATCAAGAGTATATGTAATAAATGATGTATTTTGGTCGGACCACTGGCCTCTCGCATTCGAATTTAATTTTAACATAATTGCTGTTGAGAGAAGTGTGGTTAATCACGTTAAATCTAGGAACCTTATTTCTTGGGGTAAGAGAAGTGGGGATGAGATTAAAGCGTATGAATGGTGGTGTAGTTATCTCATATCAGAATTTAATTGGGACTATCTGCGCTTAATTTCTTCGTGCGATGGCTGTACTTGCGACTCACACAAAGATTTTCTCGTTAGAATTTATAAGAAATTTATCGAAAGTCTTCATACATCCGCTATTAAAAGCCACGTAAGTCAGGTAGGGTTTGGAGTGACATTGCGTAAACGTAAAGGCACGCCGGGCTGGAATGATGTAGTAAAATCAGCGTATGTGGATGCTAAAGTAAACTTATCGAGGTGGATCGGGGCGGGGGCCCCCAGCTCTGGTTCTCTCTATGATATGATGAAGCAAAGTAGGTCTATATTTAAAGGTCGCTTAAAGTGGTGCCAGAAAAATGAAAATAAAATTTTATTGGATCGGATAAGTAACGCATGTATAGACAAAAACTTTTCTAAATTTTGGCAACATACATCAAAACTATGCAACATAAGGGCTGGAGTTCCGGTCTGCGTGGATGGTGTTAGCGATAAAAAACAGATAGCTAATAATTTTAAACAGAACTTTTTGTTGAATGACCGCTATACTAGTAGTGGCCCTTCTGCGATAGATACACTTGATATGCCTGTTTTATCATATACTCATATTGATGAGAGTATGGTGTATAATGCCCTTAAAAAGATGCACCTTGGTAAAGCGTGTGGTCATGACCAGATTTCTGTAGAACATTTACGTTGCGGTGGACCCTGGGTTGTGGTGTTTCTGTCGGTTTTTATTAACGCGTGTTTAAAACACTCATTTTTGCCTCCTGACCTAATAAAATGCGTGGTTAGCCCTATTGTCAAAAGTAAAACCGTTAGCGATACGATCAGTTCCAATTATAGGCCTATCTCAATCGCTACAACCTGTGCGAAACTATTTGAGTCTATTATTCTGGATATTTTATCGAAATTTATTTTTATAAGTGACGCTCAGTTTGGTTTTAAAAAAGGTAGCTCTACTGAGTTGGCAATTTTTTCCTTAAAACAAATAGTAACGTATTACGTGTCACGAAGAACAAAAGTATACGCTTGTTTTTTGGACTTGAGTCGCGCCTTCGATAGGGTAAACTATAGCATCCTGTGGGATAAGTTAAAACTGGTGGGTGTTCCTTCCGACATAATTAGAATCCTTATTAATTGGTATAATACGCAGGTTAATGTAGTGAACTGGGATGGCTCGCTTTCGGACGAGTTTGTACTGACTAAGGGGGTTAGGCAGGGTGGGCTAACTTCTCCTCTGCTGTTTAACCTTTACGTTAATGCTCTAATTGAGGAGCTCAATGAAACGGGTATCGGCTGTCATGTAGGTGGGAAATGTGTAAACAACCTTAGTTACGCGGACGATATGGTTTTATTGAGCCCCTCAATCGGAGCCTTAAGGAAGTTAATTTCTATTTGTGAGAGATACGCAGCAAGCCACGAGTTAGTTTATAATGCAGACAAGTCTGTGGCAATGGTCTTTGGAGCGCATAGTAAAGATGTTTGTTTACCATTATACCTGAACGGCAAAAATTTGAAGTTTGTGACGAGCTTTCGATATTTAGGACATATCGTATCGAGTGACCTGAAGGATGATCAGGACATGGACAGAGAAAGGCGGTCCCTTGCTGTACGTGCAAATATGATTGGCAGGAAATTTAATAAATGCGAGCGAGATGCTAAAATATTACTATTTAAAACCTATTGCCAATCGCTTTACACACCGCATCTCTGGACTAAATTTAAAAAGGAAAACTATCGAATTTTTAAGGTTCAATATAACGATTCGTTCCGAATATTGTTTCGTTTTCCGAGGTACTGTAGTGCATCTACAATGTTCGCTGAGGCACGCGTACCGACGCTCGATGCTTTGATAAGACATCGTGTGGCCAGATTTAGAAGTAATCTTCTCAAATCTGGAAACACGATTATACTAATTTTAACACAAAATTGTAGTGAAATATTTAAATATTGGTCTAGTATGTTAAGATGTAAGTTTTAATTTGTTTGATGGCATATATTTAATTTATTTCAGTTTATTTCAAGTTTATGTTTGTTGATTATAAGTAATTATGTTTCTTTTTTACGGGCCTTTGTTGTCTGTCAATAAATGATTATTATTATTATTATTATTATTATTATTACATTATTTACTTTTTACTCTAAATTTATTCATAAATTAAGGTAATTTAATTTTGACCATATGAAATAATGTCGAATTTCGTTGTCTACTGTTAATGTACGGCAGAGTGTTTATTTGGGATATTTGTTTTATAATTTATATATCATTGGCCTATTGAATATTGATTGGCACTATAAAATAGTTGCTTATATTTATACTAGTACATCAAATAGAGATAAAAACTTACATCGGATAACTTAAGACCAAAGGAAGTTAGTGAAATTATTGCAATGCCGAAATACACCCAATAAGTATATAGTTACTAAAAAGTTTATTTTTTAATTACAGTTTTGTATACAAAGTATCCAGTATAACAGTTGAGTTAGTTATTTTGTTAAACGTGGCAATTACGGTAAATCGTTCCGATAATGGCTGGATATTTTAAGTTTTTGAGCCTGCTGGAATTAAATTGAAAGTATTCAGTAGCATTATATTTATTCTTATCAGTTAGTTATTATTTGTTTATATAGCAGTAAATAGATGGCATTAATTTTAGATTAAAACTATGAAAGCCAAAACTAAGTTGATACTTGTATTAGTTTGTGGCCAAAACTCACAAGTTATGTCAATGTAGCCAGGTCGTAGAATTGATCATATTATCCATGAAGTGCTGGACCACTTCAAATATCGCAATCATTTCATGATAGCCTATTATTACTAACCATCTCTCCATAGTATAAAACAAAGTCGCTTCCCGCCGTCTGTACGCTTAGACCTTTTAAACTACGCAACGAATTTTGATGAGATTTTCATCAATAGACAGAATGATTCAAGAGGAAGGTTAATATATATATAAACCATGCATATTATAGTAATCTATAAATATAAACATCAATCGTTCTCCGATAGTCTCGCTAAAACTCACCGAATTTGATAAAATTTTTTGCGTGTATTTAAGTGGGTCCCTGTATGGTTTAGAGTTACAAGTTGGCTTAGATTTTATAACTGCTAGGTGGTGCTGTTACAGATATCCATAAATCACCCGTGCGAAGTAGGGGTGAATCGCTAGTATCGTATAAATGTCAACGTTTGTCAAATTTATCCTCAATCTACGATTGAATCTACGAAGTCAACGCTCGTTTCACCGTAATATCATACGAAAGCACCATCTAGTAATATCAGCGACAGTAGATTGATATGCGGCTGGGGTGATCCTTGGACTACCTCAAAGCCGCGAACTTTTATATACGTATTATTTAAATGTTCGCGATGTGGCATAGAGTTATAAAGAGTCTGTTAAAAATTCTGTTTCTCCAAGCGGTGAATAGTGTAACTAATTAACGATATAATTAGAATATTGTGAAAACGCAATGTTGGGTTTAGTTGTTAATTTCTTCAATATCTATCCATCGATTTCGTCAAGCCTTATCATGATATGGTCAAAAGACAGTGTTAAATTTCACGAAATGACACAATTTCATGTAATGATCGAATATTCGTGATAAAATCTATTCTACGATCTGGCCATGACATATACAAAATATCTTTAAATAAAGTATAAGCTTAATGAGAATTTTGCACTATTTGCAGGCAAGCCAATGTTATTCAGTTCATTATTATGTATTAGTAATTAAACTAAAAACCATCTGAATTTTCATATATTTTACTAATTATTACCTACTATTAAATTGAAAGAATGAAAAACGCCGTCCACTATCATGTCGAGACGGCGAGGCCGGCTCTACTCTTTCTGACCGAGACGACTTTCCGGCTGATGTCTCGTATCTCTCCTACCCGGGGTACAAACTGGAACACTCCTTTGTGCCTCGGGCTGGAGTTTACGTTTACGTCAGAGAGGACATCTGTTCTCGACGCCTCGGCAGTCTTGAAGGTTCGGACCTGTCCATCCTTTGGCTACGCGTAGACAGCGACGACCATCCGCGCGTCTACGGGTGCCTCTATAGGTCCCATAGCGGTAATGCCGAAACAGACAGACTCTTCGACCACGTCCAAATGGCTACAGATTCGTTGCTACGGCAGATCCCCTCCACAGAGATCGTGATCCTCGGCGACTTTAACACCCATCACGCCGAATGGCTTGGTTCACGTTTGACCGATCATGCGGGGACATCTGTTAATGATTTTGCCTTGGCATATGATCTGACACAACTGGTTACTTCGCCTACGCGGATCCCAGATGTGGAGGATCATGCACCTTCCCTGTTGGACCTTCTGCTGACCTCTCACCCGGACGGATATCAGATTTCCGTCGACGCCTCTTTAGGCTCCTCGGACCATTGTCTTGTCCGGAGTGAGGTGCCACTCACGCTGAAATCGCAGTTGCATTCTGCAGGCTACCGCCGTGTTTGGCACTATAGGTCAGGCGATTGGGTTGGAATGCGGTTTTCTTTGCATCCTACCCTTGGGGGCGGGTTTGCTTCTCACCGGACGATCCCAACGTTGTTGCGGATTCTGTCGCTGATGTGGTACTTCAGGGTATGGAACTTTTTATTCCTTCCTCTGTGGTGCCCATTGGAGGCAAATCTCAGCCATGGTTTGGTCGCTCCTGTAAAATAGCATCACGCTATAAGCAGGAGTCCTACCAAACCTGGGCTGACGCATCAACGTCCCCGGATGTAAACACCAGCGCTCTAAAAAAGAAGTATAATTCCGCAGGTCTAGGTCCTTCAAAAGAGTCATTGCCAAGGCAAAGTCAGAGCACATAGGCAGAATTGGCGAGAAACTAGTTCGCCTTCCTTCTGGAACCCGTGCATTCTGGTCTCTCGCCAAGGCTGTCCAGGGGAATTTCTGTCAGCCATCTCTTCCATCTCTGCACAGGGAGGATGACTCACTGGCCCATACCGCAAAAGAGAAAGCCGATCTGCTAGGCTCTTTCTTTGCGTCCAACTCGACTCTATATGACGGGGGGAGTACACCGCCGACCATCCCGCGGTGTGAGTGCTCCATGCCGGAAGTGCAGTTCACACAGCACTCGGTTCGCAAAGCACTCCTCTCCCTGGACATCCACAAGTCGAGTGGGCCTGACGGAATCCCCCCATTTGTGCTGAGGACGTGTGCTCCAGAGTTGGCACCGGTTTTAACGCGTCTACTTACTAGGCGTAGTCCCGAAATCATACAAGACGGCTTTCGTCCACCCGATCCCTAAAACAGGCGACCGCTCAGACCCATCCAACTACCGGCCTATTGCCATTACCTCCTTATTCTCCAAAACAATGGAGTCTATTGTTAACTGCCAGCTCCTTGAGGATCACCAGCTGATTATTGATCACCAATATGGTTTTCGCCGTGGTCGGTGAGCTGGTGATCCTCTGGTCTACCTAACTCACAGATGGGCGGAGGTAGTAGAATCCAAGGGGGAGGCATTGGCTGTTAGTTTGGACATTGCGAAGGCCTTCGATCGGGTTTGGCACAAAGCGCTTCTTTCGAAGTTCCCTTCCTATGGGCTTCCCGAGAAATTGTGCGATTGGATCACCAGCTTTCTTGCAGTTCGGAGCATCAGGGTCGTTGTAGACGGTGCAAGCTCCGATTACACCACAAGTACCACAAGGCTGCGTGCTATCGCCAACGCTGTTTCTTCTGCATATCAATGATATGTTGCAAACCCGTAACATACATTGCTATGCAGATGACAGCACCGATGATGCTCTGTGCACCGGCCGTGCCAATATTTCTCGAGATGACGTCTCCGAGTACCTATATGTAATTTTCCGTCGTGTGGGACCTGCTTTTCTACAGGTATTAAGTCACCTTCATTGTATTTAGTTGGGGGCTTTCGACGTACATTAAACCTTTTTGCATCTTGTACTTGTTGTGCTTTAATTCTTGTGCTAGTGTCTTGCTTAAGTTCTTCTAACTTTTCTAATGGGGTACCGTTTAATGCGTCATTAATTACAGAGTTTAGGATGCCTTCTGATCGACCGGTTATGTTAAATCTAAACAGTAACTCAGATGGAGATCTTTGTGTAGTTTTATGTTTTGTTGTATTAATACCGACTTGAATATCCTGTACGTAATTGTCTCAAGATTTATCGTCTTTACCATGTCCAGATGCCGATAAAGCATCTAAAATGGTCATGTGAAAACGTTCTACTTGATAGATAGATAGATAGAAAATTCTTTATTGCACTCAAACAAAACAATTTGGTACAAAGGCGAACTTAATGCCGAAAAGGCATTCTCTGCCAGCTAACCTTTTGTAGTGTGGTGAGAGCTATGGGTAGAGCCGCGAGAGAAAGAAAAACTAACTTATTTATTCATACTATTCAAAACGCGTTATATAATATTATGTATATGTTAGTTTATACATATATACACTCATACACATACATATATATATATACATATATATATATATATATATATATATATATATATATATATATATATATATATACATATACATATATACACATATACATGCATACATATATATTTAAATAAAATATATACTAAACCAATAAAGCATACAATATAGTATACGAAATTATAATAAACATATAATAAAATTAATCAAGTAATTTTAAATAATATGCCTCAAGCTTACGTTTAAATGTCTTTATTGAAGGAGCATCTTTTAAATCTCGTGGAAGGTTATTCCAAAGTGTAATTGATGATACCGTGAAGGAATCCGAGTAGTATGCAGATTTATGCATCGGGATAGTTAGAGTTTTGTTGGTCATCGAACGGGATAAGCTTAAATATGAAAAACGCTCTTTTAGATAAACTGGGGAACAAGGATTGTGAAGAATACCATACAAAGTGGTTAGAAGGTGTGTGTTCCGGCGAAAACGGATGTCGAGCCACTTAAGTCTTGAGCGAAATTGTGATATATGATCAAACTTGCGCAGGCCAAAAAAATAGCGTATGCACAGATTGAGCAGACGGTCGAGTTTGCTAAGCAGCTCCTCAGTTATATCTGGATAGGCAATATCGGCATAATCAAAAATAGGAAGCAACAGAGAGTTGACTAGCGTAACCTTGGCCGTCTGAGGAATAAATTTTTGCCAGAGCTTTAATGAATGCATAGTTCCAAAAATACGTCTCCTGACCTCATTAACCTGTAGCACCCAACTTAGATCGTCAGCCAAAATTAAGCCAAGGTTCTTAACCTGCCTAACATAATCTAAATCTACACCGTTTAGAGTGACCTTAGGTAGGTATTGATAGTCAAGTCGACATGTAATTTTTCTGCTCCCTATGATTATAACCTGTGTTTTGGCAGGATTTAATATTAACCCATGACATCTTGCCCACTGATGAACTGCAGCAAGATCAGAATTCATTCTGTCAACAGATGAATTTAGGTCATTTAAACTAAAATGCTGATACAGCTGGACATCATCTGCGTACAGGTGATACTTGCTGAAATTTATTACGGAAACAAGTGCATTGATAAACACAGAAAAAAGCAACGGAGATAAAACACCGCCTTGAGGAACACCAGCAACAACGTTACACCAATCGGAGAACTTATCATCAACACGTGTGCGTTGCCGGCGTCCCCGAAGATAGGAACTGAACCATTGTAGAACTGACGATGTTAAATTCAGGGATTTCAAAATTGCTAACAGGATGTCATAGTCAACACAGTTAAAGGCGTTACTGAAGTCCAGAAGGACAAGAAGAGTGAGTTGACGATTATCCATCGCGAAGCGGATATCATCAGTTATTTTAATTAAGGCCGTGGAAGTACTGTGCAGAGATCGGAAACCAGACTGATAAGGATTAAAGAGATTGTGTTTGTTTAGAAATTTTGAGAGTTGGCCATGAACAACCTTTTCAAGAATTTTGGAGAAGAAGGAGAGGATAGATATTGGCCTATAGTGGCTGAAATTAGTAGGAGAACTATTTTTGGGGACAGGAATCAGGAACGCTTCTTTCCACTTGGTAGGGAAGGTACTGGAGGCAAAGGAGAAATTTATTAGGTGAGTGATATGCGAAACTATTTGGTCCAAAATCGGCAAAACCATGTCACGTCCAATATTATCTGGGCCGACAGCTTTGCTGGATATGACGGATGCAATTTTTTTTACTTCATTATCTGTCACTGGTTCAAAACAGAAAGGAGTACAACATGGTAAAGGAAAAGAAGTGATATCTTTAATAGTATCGCTTTTGACTGTTGAGTCCAACGAAACTGGTAAAGAGCAAAAGTGTTTGTTGAGCGCTGTTAAATCAAGGGACTGACTAACATTCTGTTTGCTTTTACCAAAGCCTAGGCTGCGCAAAAACTTCCATAAATTCTGGGTTGTGCAAGTCTCAATAGTATTGTGAATATGTCGGCGTTTGGCATTTCGTATCACCTGGTTGCAGCGATTTCGTGCTTTTTTAAATCTTTCCCAGTTCTCATCACTGGGCGAACGTTTATGTTTTCTTTTAAGGCGGTCCCTACGTGCCATAAGAGATCGAATATATGGCGTTAACCAAGGTGCTGGTGCCCGTTTCATTCTCACTGGTCTTAAAGGCGCTACTTTGTCATAAGCTTTTGTTATAATGTTATTGAGTAACTGCAGTTTATTGTCAATATTATTAGTGTTATAAAAGTCTGCCCAATTCTACTTGACCATTAGCAACGGCGTTTGTGATATGTTTTATACCATACGAACGAATAAAATCCTGAAAAATTTTACTCGTGAAGCTAGTGCCCTTATCGGTGATTAGTCTCGTAGGTACACCGAAGTAACTTATGTGGTTTTTAATAACTTGAACACTTGTCACGGATTTTGTATTTTTAACAGGAGTAATGTTTATATATTTTGTAAAGCCATCAATCAAAACTAACAAATAGCTATTCCCTTTCTTACTTTTGACAAAGGGTCTTAAGTGATCTGCGTGGACTGTGTGGAAGGGAATGCTATCCTTATTAATAGTATGTAACTCTCCTTCACGTTTTCCTCCCAGCGCTTTGTGATGTGCATACTCGAGGCAAGACGTCACGTATTTTTTTACGAAGCGGCGCATTTTAGCTAACTAGTAATGTTCTTGGATTCGTTTTAATGTTTTTTCAAAATCACAATGCCCAATGTCGTCGTAATTCATTTTGGGTATTTGCCAACGTACTCCTTTAGGTACTACCCATCTTAGTGAATCGCCAACAATTCGATAGACGCTGTCATTTTTAATTTTGTAGTTTTTGAGTATGTCAACATATTGGTCTGCCTGGGAATCCGTTAATATATTCTTTATTTCGTTGTCAGCAGATTGCACTGTAACTATCCAGTCTGATTGAGATTGCTGTATCGCTGACACATCCCATATTTGCTGGTCAACTGCAATACCTTCAGATGAACAATCCACCGGGTTTCTACTAAGTGCATCTGCATGAGACATCCGAGTGCCTGGTCGATATTCAATCGTGCAGTCGTATTATTGCAGTTGGATCCACCACCGCGCAATACGAGCTATTAAATCTTGTTTAGTCAGAGTGGATCTAAGGGCGTTACAATCGGTTAAAATTTTAAAGCGTATCCCTATAAGATAGACTCTAAAGCGGTTCAACGATGCAATCACTGCTAAAGTTTCAAGTTCGAATGAGTGAAGTTGACGCTCGTGTGCACTAGTTTTCCTACTAAAATAAGATATGGGCTGTAATGTGTTCTTTGAATTCCGCTGTAGTAATATTCCTGCCACACCTTCCTTACTTGAGTCTGTGTGCAGTTCTGTTTCCGCACCAAGGTCATAAAGAATTAGCACTGGTCGGTTGGCTAGTACTTTCTTAATTTTCGAAAAGGCCTCTTGTTGGCTTGGTCCCCACGCCAAACAAGAGTCCTTCTTTAGGAAGCTAGTCAATGATTCCGTAATTTTGGCATAACCTTTGATAAAACGCCCAGAAATCCAGATAATCCAAGGAACTGTCGTAATTCATGCTGGTTGCAAGGTTTCGGGAATTTAAAAACAGCGTCTGTTTTCCTACTACCTGGGCGGATTCCATTATTATTACTTCAAACCCTAAAAAGTCAATAGTTTCATAGAAGAAATTGCATTTACTTAACTTGAGGGTTAGACCCCCCTTCTTCAAGAGTCTGAGTACTTCTTCTAGTCTTTCAATGCCTTCGTCAAAGGTTTAAGACGGGATAAGCACATCATCCATGTATACAAGGGCATACTTGATTTTAGCTTCCATAAGTATTTTGTTTATGGTACGTTGAAACACAGATGGTGCATTTACCAACCTCAACGGCATACGATTAAATTCATACTGTCCGTCAGGCGTTACAAAAGCAGTCTTGCTTCGAGATTTTTCAGAAATTGGTATCTGATAATAGCCAGATGCCAAATCCAATGATGTAAATAAAGCATTACCTGATGGTAAATCTAGTTGATCTTCGATCCGAGATCCGAGGATAATGAGTTTTCTTAGTCTTTCTGTTAAGAGCCCCATAGTCCACACATAACCGTTTCTCACCAGTCTTCTTTTGTACTAATACAATTAAGCTGGCGTAGGGTGATGACAATTCTCTTATGATTCCACTGTCAGCCATCTCTTTCACAATGTCTCTTACTAGTTGTTGCTCGGTGTAAGACATTCGGTAGGGGCGGTAAACTACTGGTTCAGAGTCTTCCAACTCAATTATCATTTTCGTAGCATTCGTAAACCCAAGATCGTAAATTCCATTTGAGAGACATTCCTTGTAATTCGAAAGCAATCTCCGTAACTCAAGTTTTTGTTCATTAGTAAGTTAAGAGCTACAGTTAATTGTTTCAATCTATTCCAGTTGAATTAAGGGTGACTACACGAATCCAATACGTGACCTATAGAACTTGAAGTTGTGGCGGCACTGTCGTCGCGCCGCAAGCGAAACACACCGAAGCCTAAATCACGCTATCAATATTCCGAATCATAAAAACAGCATATATAGAACATCTCCGAACTATCACACGGAGCGTAGGCCGCTCCCCGGGCAGAACACCTTGCCCGGCGGGAGATCTCCCCTTTTCCTTCTACGGCCACATAGGCATTGAATGTTTCTGTAGGGCTCGTGTTAAAAGTAAATTCTTTTCTATGTATATATCTTTTGTCGATACATTATAGATTACGAGAAAGCCTCGCCCATTCTTGATTCCGTACTCTCCAGGCAGAATATAAAACTCCTTCTTAGCTGAACCATGTAGTGATCCGATAACACAAATGTCACAATCACTGTCTGATTTGGTACATACTTCCACCGGTTGCAAAGTGTTACTAGGAATATTGGTGACGTTTTCAGCTAATAAACGAATTTTGTTTCGAGCTATCCTTTGGAAGATTAATTTGCTAGGAGTTTTGATAATCAAAATGTCAGGTTTTTCTGTAAATGAGTGCCCCAACAAAACTGGGTGATTAAGAACATGATCGTCAACTACGTAAAGTTCTATATCCTCCGTTAAGCCTTGTACTGTTACGGAGGCTACTGCTATGCCTAATGGTCTTACTAAGTTAGACCCTATCCCTTTTAGCACAGGCAACTTAGTTTGCGAATTAATATCGAGTCCCATAGTTTCTGCATTACTGAACCTAACTAAAGAACATTGACTTCCCAAGTCGACACGACAGGTTACTGAAAATCCGTTAACTTTTATGTTTATTATATATTTATCACAGGGGCAATCACCTAATTTTACTTTCGCTACGTGTTTCTCATCTTTGGACTTACTACTAGTTTGACTATTCCTGTTATATCCTGGCCCAGATGCTAAGTTGTTTCTAAAACAATCGTTAGATTTATGACCTAATCTTTCACAAACTGTGTACTTTACAAGAGGCTTATCGCACCTAAAACTAGGATGCCCCATTTCGCTACAGTTAAAACACCTAATACTATTATTGAATGAGTTAGATTTAGACGACCCGGGTCTGTTTGGCGCTAGCGCAACCTTACGATCGCTATATTTTTGTATTGGTGCGTCGAAGCTTGCTCGCGTTTGGTTTGTTTTGACCGTCTTAAAGTATTTAAGAACCTGCTCAGGCTCCGAGAAATGGGCGGCCTGAGCCCGACTTTTATAGTACGATCCTCAACACCGTAAAGAAGGCAGACCACAGCTTGTCTACCGAAAATTTTACAACGATTTAATAAATTGATCTTTGCATAGTAGTAGTGCTCCAGTGACTCGCCGTATTTTACTTTCTTAGATAACATTTCAGTCAGAAGCTCGGCATAGTTTTCTCGACAGGTGAATGATTCTAACAATTTCTTTTTCCACTCGGGCCACGTATACAACAGTGAAGGCAAATCTTGAAACCAGGTCTTGGCAACGCCACTAAGTTTAGGTAATGAATAATAGATAATTTCTTTTTCATCCCAGCTATAAATTTCCGCGCACTCTTCTACTTTGTTTATCCAAGTTAAAATAGTTTGCTCTTTCGACAAAGGGTCAAATTCCGGTATGACGTTAGTGTTGAAAGCAAGTTTAGGCTTATCCGACTTTACTTACAATATCTAAAAACTTATCTTATATAATATTAGTATCTGGTTCCTTACTTATACTCCTTTGCCGCTTACGCCTAGTATGCTGTGAAGCACCATCCTCCGAAGATGTCGAATGATCGCGCTTCCTTTTACTCTTCGATTCCAATCTATGATGAGTTGACCGTTTACTCTTTTTCTTTCTTCCATCATTTCCATCCTCACTACCAGACTCACTAGTCTGATACCATGTTCGCACTCCCTTCCTTGGTCGTCCTTCCTCATCCTTGGAAAGTACCTTCTCTATCCGCGAGCAGGGTGTTTTCAGCATCAATACCTGGCTGAAATTCCGTCCTTACACATCTATCCTGGGCGCTCCTTGATTAGAAAGATGCGCCAGTCCTTCCCCTCGACTGGTCGCATCATCCACTCCTTGATTAGATAGATGCGCCAGTCCTTCACCTCGACTGGTCGCATCATCAACTCCTTGATTAGATAGATGCGCCAATCCTTCACCTCGACTGGTCGCATTATCAACTCCTTGATTAGATAGATGCGCCAGTCCTTCCCCTCGACTGGTCACATCATCGCTAATCTCATTCAACCCTATTCCTCGGGTCATTAGTCCTTGCTCTTGTCCTTGAGCAAATTCATCGTCCATAAGGGCTCCGATTATCTGAAACTTACAGATATAAGCTTAGAACTTGTCCAGAGATTTTCTTTTAAAGTACATAGCAAATCATTTCTATAATTAGAACCTGACCTTCATTTTAAAAGTTGTACATTAAATATTTAAGCTGTGTAGGTTATTTTTTTGTCATTATATTTATTATTGGTACAGATTCATCATACTGCAATAGTTATAACATTAACAAATTTATTTCGTTTTCATAATGTCGTGTATTATAAAAAAAACAGAGTTTCACTATCAGTATTGAGTTTTTAATTTCTCTACGTATACGAAAAAAAAAAGACGATAGAATAATAAATAAAAAAACTGATCATATAAATGGTCTAATTCATTATTCATCAAACTTTAAAATCAATAATTACAGTTATACTTAGTAGGAAAATATGCGAAATATCAATTATTTATATACGAAAAAATACTTACATTATTCGAGCGGTGCACGTGGCAAGATAATTATATATGTATCTTGTTTATCCCACTTCTGATCTGTTGTACTATTTCAAGATCAGGTAGAAAATAAAAGGGTTGATTCTAACTATTATACTTTATTTCACCTTCTATAATACTATTTCGAGTCCAGGTAGAAAACAAAACGGTAGATTCAAACTATTACACATTGGTCCACTCTACTATTTAAACTTATACACAATTAAACTTAACTTCACGTTTTATTGCGAAGACTCGAGTTGGGCTAATGCCGCTCTCCATTTACTAACTTTTGCACTCGTTAGCAGGGTGGGGCGGCATCATTTCCGCCCCACTCTTTTACAGAAATCAAAACATTATTCTTCTAGTTAAATTATATTACTTTATCTATTATCCGTAATCATTAATGTTAACATCTAATAGTAATTATAATATAAAGTTAAATCGAGTAATTCTGTTATAAAGGATAGTATAACAGTTATTAACCTAACATTAATCTAACAATAATAGTTACGCAATAATAGTAACCTAACAATAGAAACCGGAAAAGGTTTATTTAAAATGAAAATTATCTACGATAATGACACTGTGGTTATTTCAGATTCCATAATAAAAGTTGGCAAAATAAAATTGCGATGTTGGGCGACATCGTAACTCTCGTCGTTGAAAGCGTGTAGTGTAGGTGGCATGATAACGTGGTCAACTAAAAAACATAATTTTATTCATACCATTTTTATATTTTATGTATTAAATCCTACGTACATACTTTATGATAAAACACAATTATCTGCCCATTGTTTACGTCAATTACAATAATTACACATACATGAAGTCACATTCGTTTCCCAGAGGCAAAGGTACATCATTACAAATTTCCACATTCTATCTCTTGCTTTCTTCATTCTCATCTCATTCTTCCCTTCATTCACGGCACCTGTTATGGGTACACGTGACGTCGCTTACCTAATCCTTTTAGTTTGGTAAATAGATATAATTTATAATATATGGCCAGACGCTGATGTGGCATTACCGACATTTAATCCGCCTTTGTTCAGAGGAGCAACAATATAACATACTCAAAATGATCGCGCGCAGACTGAACTGCTCATACATGTGCCATATTTGCGCCATGTCTGGTGGAACGGTGAGAAAGTGGCATATATAAATGTATAATAAGGCCAACGAGAAGTGATACCAAATGTAAACAAAACCAATACAAGGTTGTTAGGAATAGCAGGGGTGCGTAACTTTTTGATAGTTAGATTATATATTTAAGTAGACCTATAGTTTTAAAAAATGTCTAGCAAACCAAAAAACATAGACTTTTTATAAATTTTGCTATAATTTGAATTATTGTAAAATGTAGATTTAAATTAAAGAAATGATTTCTGCGCCATCTCTTTACTGTATGGGTATTTATCATTAGGCCCAGATTCTTTAACATATTTGTGAGTATTAATAACCATATTTTTTCATTTACAGTAAAACTAGTAACCTAAAATTAAAATGATATACATACTTTACTTACATCTGCATCTTTAATAAATTATGAAAAGTTTTATTATTACAGTTGCTGTTTTTTTAAAAAAACTTTAAGATAACTTTAAAGTACACTCCGAACCAAGAAATTTTAATAAAAACTACTAAACAATATTCATATATATTCTATACCTATATATATACCTTTAGACATTTCTTTTTCGGAGAAGTAAAATCTGTTGATTTATCTCTCGACGTACTTGGTTGTAGCTCCATCATGAACCAATCTTAATATAAAACAATTGTCAACAAAACAATAATTACTAAAATGGCCTCCCGAATGTTGGCGAGCCCGTCTTAACCCGACATGTTTTGCCGGGAAAACGAGACATTACGACAAATACACAAGAAGGAAAGAAATACATAATAGATTGTCAACTCTACAGACGTTTTCAAGGTAAATGACCTTTCGCATCGCTGCTAGTTGCCGTATAATTTTTCATTCATTAATTGTAGTTTTTTTAATATATTGTAAAATAGTTACAAACCACGTAATATATAAAGCACTTAGTTATAAGTAATACCAATAAAATATGAAGTTACTTGATTTCATTAATTCTTCTTCTTCTTTGCTGTAGAACGCTAAAGGTGTAAACGTGTAACTTCACTTTTTTCACTTTACTATAAGTTATCAGATTGCCATAAAAGAAGGCAGTTGACGCAGTACTGGCGGCACTAAAAAGTATCTTTTCGTTGTGCTTTGACTACAAGGCCTTCAACTTCTCACCAGAGAGTAGTATGTTCAATTTAATTCAGAAAATTATTTACAATATATATATATTGACGCAACACGAGGTTTCTCGGTGATCCCGACGACTTCTGAAAGAATCATTGAGGTTAGTGTAGCATCGCTCTCCCTTTCATCCGCGGCCGTAATTTGGTTGGCGCCTGAGCCACAAACCAGATTCGCCACTGAGGTCAGGAAAGCTGGTGCTTCAGTGAGCTCGCTTTTTCCTCTCACCACGACCTCCACGTATCGGTCTCGGCGCGAGAGGTCCTCCTCCGAGGAGGGACTGGCATGGGCAGCACCTGTGAGTCCACGGTTGCGTGCAAAAGCGCTCCCATGCCAATATGCGACGAAGGTGGAACACTGTGGGGTGTGCTAGTCCGATACAACTAATCCTTGCCCCCGTGAGGTGGGTATGTAAAAAAATTAGTAGCATGATAGATTTCAGCTTTTAATCGGTAGCTCACATATGCCGGTGCCAAGAGTAAATATTTCCTAATGAAAAAATACTGATGGTGTAGTCCGCCTAAGAAATAAGGCAAATGAGAGCAATCATACTGATAAGCTTCGTCTAGCAATAGCATAATATAGCATAGCATTTGCTGGGACAATGGTAGTATAAATTAACAAGACCTTAGAATTATTTTGTAATTTTACCACTGTTTGATTTTTTTTTTATAGAATCGGGTGACAAACGAGCACACAGTCCACCTGATGGTAAGTGGTTGCTGCGGCCCATAGACATCTAAATCTATCTTCCATTGCAAATCAAAATGCAGATGCGTTGTCACCCATGAGGACTGAGATGGAATGCCTCATTTCCAGTAAAAAGGGTCTCCGGTTCTCTACACTCACCATACGAAATACAGCAGCATTAAGCTACTATTTCACGCTGGTATTCAAAATTTTTTTCAAAATTTTTTGTTCAGCACTCCGCATTTAACAAAAATTCAATTAACGTAGTCTTTTTTTATAGAAGAGGGGGTAAACGAGCATACGGCTCACCTGATGGTAAGTGTTTATCGGCGCCCATGAACATCCGCAACACCAGGGGAATAGGCATGGGCGTTTTTGGATTTGAACGCAAACCGATATTTATCCGATTTCAGATTTTAAAATCGATTTCAAAATCCGTTTTTAAAAATCCGATTTCAATATCGCTTAGCCACGCCAATTCGTTTGCGTACTTAGATTTCGTTTTATAAGTTAACAAAACGACAAATGAAAATTTAATACAGAAAAAGATTTGCGAGATTATCCAACATGCTTTAATCTAGGCTTAGGCTAGCAGAAAAATTTTGTATGAAATTAGAACTTTTCCGGCGCGTTTAATAATCGGTATATTTACAATGATTTCTTATTATAGTTTTTTTGGTTTCTTTTCGCTTTTTTTTTAATTTTTTATTTCAGAATCTGTTTGGATTAAGATTTGCGTTCAAAAACGCAATTCTGCTCCACTTTTGACGACTTTAGACGACACTTTTTTTCATTTATTATTAATCCCGTCTTTGAAAAAATTCGTTCACACGGAACGGATATCGCGACAATATTGCATTTTGAGCGATATATTTTCGACAAATGCGGATAAATTATTTTATGATCAATAACTTACTCACTTAAAACGTACACTCACACGCAATTTACTCCTGATTTTTAAACATTTTTATAAACGTTTTTCATATATTTACTAAACAAAAAGGTATTAAGGCAATAAATATCAGTAAATAATATAATACAATACACTGTTACGACTGACAGGCATGCGAGCAGTTGTCACCAGGATTAAATTTACGTCTAAAGTCTAAAACATAACAATATGAAAACAAAATATTGTTTTAAGTAAGCAAACACTTAACTAAAAACAAAAATAAATCATCACACAATCTCGCAAATATAGCCTTAAACGATTTAACAATAAGAATGATATTGATCGCACACTGAACCAAAAATTCAGCAACGCATAATCTCGGAAAGCCAATATAGACCTTACGTACTAAGCAGTAAGGATAATATTGATCCCATATCTCAATGTGTAATAGATTTCGATATTCCATAGCCGACAAACCGAAATCTGAATCTTAAACTTCACGTCATCGAGAGAGACACTAAAAAAACGGATTTGGATTTCTACGCAACAGTTTGCATTTAGATTTGGATACTGTCGATTTTATTTTCGATTTGGATTGGTTTGGTTGTACAGATCGTAAGAGTTTAGCTAGTTAGGTCGATGTTTGAAATCGGATTTTCTAGTTTGAGCAATCTATACGAATCGATTTGTGTTTGAAATCGGATTTTAGATTCGTTTTGATATATCCGACTCATGTCTACAGGGGAATTGCAGATGCGTTGCCGGCTTTTTAAAAAGGAGAAGTTTTGAAGGTCCCTAAGTCATATTCGGAAAAATATCTGGTGGTAGTCGATTCCACAAGAAAGTCGTGCGAGGTTTTTTTAACAGTGGTAGAGCGACGCAGCAGCTTTGCTGTTGCACGTATGGGCCGGCTCAAACCGGGGTTGTACCACGACCTCACAGAATACCGGCGTGAAGTGGAAGCTCTGCTTCCGCGTTTCGTCTGGTGAGTGCAGGTGGCCGGGGGCCCAAATCCCCCCCCCCCCATCAATATGGTAGCGGAATTAAATAATGATAGACTACCCTAGGAGGGTACCAGCACCCCTGGAGAATCCCTCGCTGAGCATCCACGACCATGTTTCTCCACTTCTGAGCGTGGGTGCTCAGGCTGCCCCGCGTATTCTGGGGGGGGGGGGCAAAATTCCGCTCAAGACTACATCTGCTCGGGGCAAACGGAGCAACAAGACCAAGGCGACCCCTGCCACGCTATCCATGAATTTCTGCAATATCAGGGGAATTCACTCTAACCTAAACACCGTCCACTACCGTCACGAAACGGCGAGGCCGGCTCTGCTCTTTCTGACCGAGACGCAGGTGTCTTCTCCGGCTGATGTCTCGTATCTCTCCTACCCGGGATACAAACTGGAACACTCCTTTGTGCCTCGGGCTGGAATTTGCGTTTACGTCAGAGAGGACATCTGTTCTCGAATCCTCGGCAGTCTTCAAGGTTTGGACCATCCTTTGGCTACGCGTAGACAGCGACGACCATCCGCGCGTCTATGGGTGCCTCTATAGGTCCCATAGCGGTAATGCCAAAACAGACCGACTCTTCGATCACGTCTAAATGGCTACAGATTTGTTGCTAGAGAAGATCCCCTCCGCCCATCACGCCGAATGGCTTGGCTCACGTTTAACCGAGATCCGAGGAGATCTGTTCATGATTTTGCCTCAGCATATGGTCTGACACAACTGGTTACTTCGCCTACGCGGATTCCAAATGTGGAGGATCATGCACCTTCTGCTGACCTCTCACCCGGACGGATATCAGATTTCCGTCGACGCCCCTTTAGGCTCCTCGGACTATTGTCTTGTCCGGAGTGTGGTGCCTCACGCTAAAATTGCAGTTGCATTCTGCAGGCTGCCGCCGTGTTTGGCACTATAGGTCAGCCGATTGGGATGGGATGCGTTCTTTCTTTGCATCCCACCCTTGGGGGCGGGTTTGCTTCTCGCCGGATGATCCCAACGTTGTTGCGGATTCTGTCGCTGATGTGGTGCTTCAGGGTATGGTACTTTATATTCCTTCTTCTGTGGTGCCCATTGGAAGCAAATCCCAGCAATGGTTTGGTCGCTCCTGTAAAATAGCATCATGTTATAAGCAGGAGTGCTACCAAGCCTGGGCTGACGCATCAACGTCCCGGGATGTAAACACCAGCGCTCTAAAAAAAAAGTATAATTCCGCCTCTAGGTCCTTCGAAAGAGTCATTGCCAAGGCAAAGTCAGAGCACATAGGCAGAATTCGCGAGAAACTAGTTCACCTTCCTTCTGGAACCCGTGCTTTCTGGTCTCTCGCCAAAGCTGTCCAGCGGAATTTCCGTCAGCCATCTCTTCCATCACTGCACAGAGAGGACGACCCACTGGCCCATACCGCAAAGGAGAAAGCCGATCTGTTAGGCTCTTTCTTTGCGTCCAACTCGACTCTCGATGATGGGGGAGTACGTCGCCGACCATCCCGCGATGTGAGTGCTCCATGCCGGAAGTGCAGTTTACACAGCGCTCGGTTCGCAAAGCACTCCTCTCCCTGGACATCCACAAGTCGAGTGGGCCTGACGGAATCCCTTCAATTGTGCTGAGGACGTGTGCTCCGGAGTTGGCACCAGTTTTAACTCGTCTTTTCCGGTACTCCTTCTCCCTAGGCGTAGTCCCAAAATCATGGAAGACTGCTTTCGTCCACCCGATCCCTAAAAAAGGCGACCGCTCAGACTCGTCCAACTACCGGCCTATCGCCATCACCTTCTTATTCTCCAAAACAATGGAGTCCATTGTAAACTGCCAGCTCATGAGGTACCAGCTGATTAGTCATCGCCAATACAGTTTTCGCCGTGGTCGATCAGCTGGTGATCTTCTGGTCTACCTAACTCATAGATGGGCGGGGGCAGTAGAGTCCAAGGGGGAGGCATTGGCCGTTAGTTTGGACATTGCGAAGGCCTTCGATCGGGTTTGGCACAAAGCGCTTCTTTCGAAGCTCCCTTCCTATATTCTTCCCGAGAAATTGTGCGATTGGATCACCAGCTTTCTTGCAGATCGGAGCATCAAGGTCGCTGTAGACGGTGCAAGCTCCGATTACAAGCCTATTAACGCTGGTGTTCCACAAGGCTGCGTGCTATCGCCAACGCTGTTTCTTCTGCATATCAATGTAACCCGTAACATTCATTGCTATGCAGATGACAGCACTGGTGATGCTCTTTACACCGGCCGTGCCAATATTTCTCGGGAAAACGTCTCCGAGTACCGAGACAAACTTGTGTCTGAAGTCGAGTCTTTGCTAAACGGAGTCTCGGATTGGGGGCGACTAAATCTAGTCCACTTTAACCCCCAGAAGACACAAGTTTGCGCGTTAACTGCCAAAAAGAACCCCTTTGTCGTATCTCATCAGTTTCAAAGCACTCCCCTGTTGCCTCAGCCAGTATCGGAATCCTCGGCGTCGACATATCGAATGACGTGCAGTTTCGTGGTCACTTGGAAGAGAAGGCCAAATTGGCCTCTAAAAAGCTTGGCGTGCTCAGCAGAGCGAGACAGTATTTCATGCCGGCACACTGCCTACAACTTTACAAGGCGCAGGTTTGGCCGCACATGGAATACTGTTCCCATTTCAGGGCTGGGGCTCCCGAGTACCAGCTCCTTTCACTTGACCGCATTCAGCGCAGAGCGGCTCGCATCGTCTACGACCGAGTGCTTTCCGATAGGCTCGATTCACTGGCGCTGCGAGGAGATGTTGCATCTCTTTGCATTTTGTTTCGCATATACCATGGGGAGTGCTCTGAGGAATTGTCCCGATACCATCCACACCATCTGGATGCTTGGCGGTCCACCATTGTACGTTTCAAAAGGAGTTTACGTTTCGTTTTAGAGGCCAATTTGGCCTTCTCTTCCAAGTGACCACGAAACTGCACGCGACTCGATATTTTGACGACGAGGATTCCGATACTGGCTGAGGCAACAAGGGGAGTACCTTGAAACTGAGGAGATACGACGAAGGGGTCTTTTTAAGCGGTAAATACACAAACTTGTGTTTTCTGTGGATTAAACTGGACTAGATTTAGTCGCCCCTCGTCCGAAACTTTGTTTCGACTTCATACACAAGTTTGTTCCGGTACTCTGCGCAGTGGCGAAGCTAGAGCTCCAAACTAGGGCAAGCCCAAAATATGGTTTTGTTGTTTTTAGCAGTTTTATAAAAATACACGAATCGTGATCTGTCTCCACTCTTTAGTTTCATATTTAGTGCTGCCAAGGACATGTTTACAACGCACATAGAAGGCATACTACCACTTGATAGATTGTATAACATATGCAATTGGATACCTTCGGTGGCTTTGAAAAGAGCCGTTTGGGTTTGCTTGAGCGAAAGAAAAAGATATTTACATACAATACATGAACAAAAGAAAAGCATGAACAAAGTACAAACAAACTATGTACAAAATTAAATAAAACGCGTCCAGGAGCGTGTCGGACCACGCTCAGTGTAGGGTTCCGTAGTTTCCCGTCCGTCACAGTAAGTGTTCCCACTTATGAGTTTGTACAAAAACTGTTGTTTCCATCCAAGTTCAAAATAATTTTCCTAGAAAGTCCTTATAAAGTTCTACTTTTCATATTTTTTTCATATTTTCTAAACTTATGGTTCAAAAGTTAGAGGGGGGGGGGGGACACATTGTTTTTTACTTTTGGAGCGATTATTTCCGTAATTATTGACATTATCAAAAAATGATTATAGTAAACCCCTATTCATTTTTAAATACCTTTCCAACAATATATCACACGTTAGGGTTGAAATTAAAAATAAAATCACTTCCCACTTTACATATAGGGGGCTACCCTAATAAAACATTTTTTCCAATTTTTATTTTACCACTTTGTCGGCGTGATTGATACACATATTGGTACCAAATTTCAGCTTTCTAGTGCTAACGGTCACAGAGATTAAGCGAGGACGGACAGACGGACAGACAGACATGGCGAAACTATAAGGGTTCCTAGTTGACTACGGAACCCTAAAAAGGGACGCCTGGCAGATGTGAAATATCTAAATTATTTTGTTTAAGTTATACGCATAGAAGAACAGATTACGACAGGAATTAGATATGGTATAATGAGAAGATAAAGCTTTGCAAATTTTTTCACCATAAGATAATGACTATTTTATGTAATTATTCATTTTCAATTTTAATAAACCGCACAAAATGATATTTTAACTCTTAAGGTAATATAAATATTAAATTAGCCGATAGCGTGTTTATACCATCTAGCGTGATCTTTACGTACCACCGTGAGAATCAATCAATTTTCGTTCGATAAAATGACTTCACCTATAGAATTAAGTAGATGGATCTTTTAAAATTTTATATACTGAACTGAAGGACTAAAGGAAATATTCTTTAAAAACCTCAATATATGTATTCATTTAATTTATTACATTAAAATTTGGGTTTCACATTAGGCATTAGTCGGATATATCAAAACGAGTCTAAAATCCGATTTCAAACACAAATCGATTCGTATAGATTGCTCATACTAGAAAATCCGATTTCAAAAATCGACCTAACTAGCTAGACTCTTACGATCTTTACAACCAAACCAATCCAAATCGACAATATCCAAACTTAAATGCAAACTGTTGCGTAGAAATCCAAATCCGTTTTTTCAGTGGCTCTCTCGATGACGTGAAGTTTGCGATTCAGATTTCGGTTTGTCGGCTTTGGAATATCGAAATCTATTACACATTGAGATATGGGATCAATATTATCCTTACTGCTTAGTACGTAAAGTCTATATTGGCTTTGCGAGATTATGCGTTGATGAATTTTTGGTTCAGTGTGCGATCAATATCTGTTTTATTGTTAAGTCGTTTAAGGCTATATTTGCGAGAGTGATGATATATTTTTGTTTTTAGTTAAGTGTTTGCTTACTTAAAACAATTTTTTGTTTTCATGTTGTTATGTTTTAGACTTTAGATGTAAATTTAATCCTGGTGACAACTGACAACTGCTCCCATGCCGGTCAGTGGTAACAGTGTATTGTATTATATTATTTACTGATATTTATTGCCTCAATACCTTTTTGTTTAGTAAATATATGAAAAAAGTTTATAAAAATATTTAAAAATTAGGAGTGAATTGTGTGTGAGTGTATGTTTTCAGTGAGTAAATTATATAACATTTAAATATTTTTAATTTTGACTATTAAGTTTTTTTTTGTTTAGACTTTTTAAATGATTAGACGAGAACTGTATTGATTTTCAAGATTTCGCGTAAACCCAGTGAAGTATGGACTCATTTTGATAAAAAAGAAAACGCTCTTGGAGTTGCAGTGTGTAAATATTGCAGTCAAAACATATCGTATATATCAAAACGGGTAAATTAGGAGCTCATTTAAAACGATCTCACGCTTCAATTTATTTAGCGTAGCTAGATTTGCGTTTGTAGTTTTGTTAACTTATAAAACGAAATGTAAGTACGCCAACGAATTAGCGTGGCTAAGCGATACTGAAATCGGATTTTTAAAAACGAATTTTGAAATCTGAAATCAGATAAATATCGGTTTGCGTTCAAATCCAAAAACGCCCATGCCTACTTCACATAAAAAAAAAGATTGTAACAATTATTTACTATAAAATTAAACTTATATTACCTAGGTATCTCATATTTTATGCTGCAGTTCAAAATGATATTTTAACTAGAATAATTAAACTTTAATACTAAAGGGTCCTATAAACCTATTGAAGTATGAAGAAATGTTTATTGAATTAAAATTTCATTTTTAAAGATTTTACCATTTCCTTGCCGATTAGCACTTTAACACACTTATATTCATCACAAGGAACACTATTATTCTCCCATTTTCACTAAAAATCTTTGAAAAAGCATACATTTTCAACAGGCACAACAAAAACAAACATAAACATTGAAATGTGAAGTGAACATGCAAACGCATCGAGTCAGTTTACGAGTTATTTTATTAGTTGATATTATTGTTTGAGCAGTTTTATAGAGCAAGCCCGGCTTCTGGGCTTCTATGGAGGCTTCGCCACTGAATCTGCGACGTTTTTCCGAGAAATATTGGCACGGCCGGTGTATAAACCATCACCAGTACTGTCGTCTGCATAGCAATGCTGAATGTTACCGGTTGTCATTAATATGCAGAAGAAACAGCGTTGGTGATACCACGCAGCCTTGTGGAACACCAGTTTTAATGGGCTTGTAATCAGAGCATGCACCATCTACTACGACCTTGATGCTCCGATCAGCAAGAAAACCAATTGCGCAATTTTTCGGGAAGCCCATAGGAAGGAAGCTTCGTAAGAATCCATCATGGTATCAGTAACTGGGTAAAGAAACTTGTCTTGATCTACCATCAAGTGACAAAAATATTGATACCTAAACCAATATTTACCATCAATAGTTTAATAATTGAAATATCGTAGAGAAATAATTCGACTGTGTAGTTTTCACAAACATCACCTTTTTGTTTTAGTTGTTATTAGTAAAAGGCTGGTCCCATCTTCTGTTTAAATTTCCCTCCATTCCTTCAGCCATTTACTGGATGATATAGGATAGTGGTTATTCTTACACCACCCCTAATAATCAAAGCCATCATTTTCGTGCACCGCCACTAACAGTCAACCCATAAATTTACAATACAAAAACTTAAGGTTTTTTACGGGTAACTCTATTAAAGAGGATATTATTATACTCTTTCACTGACAATGCTGTTTGTCATCATTTATGATGTTAGAGCTTCATTTAGTAATTAGTGTTAGTTGGGTGCAAAAGACAAGAAACTAAATCCTTAACTATTCTTTATTACGATTACCTATAGGAAAAGTGAGAAATAAATTGTAATTACATTGTAAACTGGCGTTTCATGGTACACTATACAGATAATAAATTGTTTATACAGATAATAAATTGTAAAGATATTTACTTTTAATTTATTACCCTTAAACTAAGTAGTAAAACAAATAATAGATCCATCAATTTTTTTCTTAATGTTCATTTACATTTTACATTGATATTCATATGGTTGGACATTAAGCTTTTATTGGTTCTTGAGACTGTCTAGAAGTCTGCCTCTTATGTACATTAGGTTTCCTAAGTCTATGATAATTAGGCATCACTTTACTCAAAAAGTCCAACTGAAGCATCTGTGATGGTTGTTTCTCTAATGCTTCCCTGTTATGGTGTTCAGAACCCCATATAACAGTATTGTCAGCCAAAGTTTGTGGTGCATTTAAACTGCAAGCTGCACCTGTAAATGAAAATACTTAATTCTTAATCTGTTGAAGTAATAATAGTAATTTAAAAATAATGTATGTAAACACATGACATAAACTATGTCGTCCATCACAGAGGGGCAGGCAGAGATTATGCACTTACACTCATGCCAAAAATTGCTGTTCTGTCAAATCTGCCAAAGTGCCAGTTGCATATATAGTCACAAATATTCCATATTTTGCAATAAAGGAATGCAGAAATAAAAGTGAATTATGTGAGTATTCATAGCACATTAATACAATTTTTAATAAATTTTTAAAGTTAAAATTATAGTAGTAATGAGAAAGACGCTGCTGCCCATCTCCTGATCTGTTGCTCAATACAACACCCACAAGATGATACGGGGTAGTGGATATTCTTACACTGTCACATGTCAATGCCAACCCACTTGCCAAGGCAAATATTGTAAAATGACAGTTCAATCGGCATAAAAATGGAGGCGGCGGGCGAGGAACTAAGGATCTTTGCAGCATACCGCCCGCCAGGGACTCCATTTCACTCCTCAGACATCCGGACGGTAATGGAAGGTACGGCACCCACCATCATCGCCGGGGACCTGAACGCCAAACACCCGGCGTGGGGGTCCAGAGTGATCACCCCGCCGGGTCGTGAACTTTACGACGACACAGAGAGCCATGATTACGACGTTCTAGGTCCCGAGGAACCGACGCACATCCCTACTGACCCTAGGAAGCGTCCGGACGTATTAGACATCGTGCTCACTAGGAACGTCAACTACCCAGTAGTGGTAGAAGTGCTGTACGACCTGAATACACAGCACCTCCCGATTCTGATAACCCTTGGCACTAAGGCAGTGACTTCACCGCCCAGAGCTGTCAAGACCAAGATCGACTGGAGGCTCTACTACCAACACCTGCAGGAGAGACCTCTAGTCCATACACAGTTCAACTCAGCGGACGACGTAGAGGCCGCTGCAACTAGAATATCCACGTGTATCCAGGAGGCCCTCAATGCGGCCTCTACGATCGTCCCTCTCACGGGAAGAAAAGAGGAGCTGCCGCTAAGATTACGCGTGCAGCTAAACCATAAAAGAGCGCTGAGAAAGCTCTGGGCGCGTACTCGCTGCCCTAGAGTAAAAAGAAAACTAAACACCTTGTCAGACGAACTGTCGGTTGCAATACAGGCCCACAGAGGAGAGGCCTGGGAGCGGCGCATATGGAAGGCTGACGAACAGCATGCGTCGCTCTACAAATTGAACCGGCAGTTAACGAAAACTCGACCACCTGTTTGCCCGCTGACCAACAACGCGGGCATTCAACGTTACGATGCCAAGGGCAGAGCGGATATCCTAGCTGAGCACTTCGAGGAGCAGTTTGCCGAACCCAGCAAGTGCAGAGTTCCTGGAAATCCATACCCGGAAAGAGAGCCGCGTGCAGGAGCTCCTGTCGTCGCCCGCGCCACCGCTTGCAGGAGAGTGGTTCATCTCCCCTGCTGAACTGCGGAGGACAGTAACCCGCCTGCAACCGAGGAAGGCGCCGGGGCACGACGGGATTACCAACGCTGCACTACGACAGCTGCCCAATAGAGTCCTTGTAGAGATAGGTCGGCTCTACAATGGCATATTGCGGACATCCCACTTCCCGGAGGACTGGAAGCAAGGCAAAGTTATCGTCTTGCCGAAACCCGGGAAGGACAGGCGTAGAGCTGCCAACTACAGGCCGATCACGCTGCTACCGCATATAGCTAAACTGTGCGAAAGATTACTGTTAAGACGTCTCCGCCCGTGCATCCAACTTCGGGCGGAGCAACATGCATTCAGGAGGAATCACTCTACAGCAACACAGCTGACCAGAGTGCTACACCTGCTTGCGGCCGAGCACAACCGCGGCCGCATATCGTTGGGCGTCTTTCTCGATATCGAGAAGGCGTTCGACCGGGTGTGGCACACAGGATTACTCTATAAATTAGACGATCAAACAAGTATCCCTCCTGCTATATTGCGGCCAGTGGCGTCTTTCCTGGAAGGCAGGAAGTTCTACGTCTGTGTAGAGGACGCCGAGTCCGCAATAAAACCCATTACAGCTGGTGTGCCACAGGGCAGCTGTCTGTCTCCAGCCCTGTACGCCGTGTACACTAATGACATTCCTACCCTGGCAGGACACTTGCACGAATGGGAGGACGACGTCGAACTAGTGCTTTTTGCGGATGACAGCGCATACTTCACGTCGTCCAGAAGAGCCCACATCGCAGCTGCCAGCATGCAATGTCTGCTGGACCTGCTGCCACCACGGTTGGATGAGTAGACGATGGCCGTCAATGTTAGCAAGACGACCGCTCTACTCACTCGCCGCTATAGAAATCTACCACCACCGCTAACCCCCGGAGGCCAGGAGATCGCTTATGAGAAGGCCGTGACCTACCTTGGATGCCGGATCGACAGGATGTTGCGTATGACTGCACACGTCGACTTTGCTATACGCAAAGCTCGATGTGCGCGGGCAATGCTCCGCCCCGTCCTGACATCCAAGTTACCGACAAAGTCGAAGCTAACCATCTATAAAACTTACATAAGACCCCTGCTAACATACGCTGCTCCGGCCTGGTATGCACTCCTGAGCGATCGTCAGAAGCTGTGACTTCAGGCCCAGCAGAATTTGTCATTACGAACTATAGTCGGTGCGGGTCGCTACGTCCGGAATGACGTCATAGCGGCCAACCTAAAGATAGAGAGCCTGCAAGAATTCGTGCTCCGGCTGGCGCGCGGTATGTTCAACCGCGCCGACAACGGGCCACATGAACACCTCAACGGCTTCGCGCCGTTGCACTCACGGCCGCCGGACGGGCGACCCTATCCAAGAGAACTCCTCCCTATATAGATTAGGGAGTCGAGTAAATCCCACAATGCCGCAGAAAGGCCAACTTCGACAAAATAATTTGTGTTAAACACAATTATTGAGACAACCTCTTCTAATGATATATTACCCGACTGTGACAAAAGTCGCCAAAACAACACGCCTTTACCACCAAGGCGCCCAGGACCGGCACATTGTAGTGTGCCGTGAGGAACATCCGGGTAAAGGGGTACACCCCGAGGCCCGAGACCTGCACGGCATTATGCCCTGCAGAGGACAACAACGAATAGTAACTAATTATATTTCCATACTTTTTTTTGCCCTGTATTACACTACACTTAGCATGAGTTTAATCGCATAATATTACAATCTGGGCACCTTTCACCCATTTATGTTCTAAAAATTGATTATTCACACACAGTTTTTAAGGTATGTTGAGTCTTGAGTTATTGTAGTACTTATTGTAGTTACTTTTAAGGATTAACATGATTTCTCTGTTGGTGGTGAAGAACAGTTCTCGAGTGGTAGCCTCGTGATGGTAAGCGAAGTGCAGGGCATCCCTGCACTAGATGGAGTGACAACCTGGTAAAACATGCAGGAAGTGGATAGATGCAGGTGGCTCAGGACAGTGCTTGTTGCATTCCTTGGGGGAGGCCCATGTTCAGGAGTAGACTTCTGAAGGGCTGCAATAATGATGGTGATGATTTTCCTGTACATTGCTTATTTATACTTTTTTAAGATTCCTTCTTAACTCATACATTTATATGTTATACAAGGGCCTTACAATTCTATGGCATAAACATTTTATGTATTATACATGCTTAAGCATGTTTACTCAATAATACATACCAATTACACATCCACTGCCAATCTTAACATCAACACCAACAAATGATCTGCATTCAAATACATTGCTTTCTCCTATATGGCCACATGGTGATTCAAGCTTACATCCTACTTCAAAGACATTGTGGGCCCCAATAAAAAGTGGTTTTGGAGGATTCTCCTGCTTATCACTTTTCCTGAAAGATTTCAATAATTCCGAAACATTTAATGCTGTAAAATGTGAAAATAATATTTTACTTCAGCCAGAAAATGTAGCAGAAAGCAAATAAATTACGGATAGTAAACACTAAAAATTACATAGAATTTGAATTTATTTAGTATTTACTTATGAATTATTGTGGAATATTCTTCAAATAAACAATATTCTGCTATTATGATAGGTCCACCCTCTGCAATAATAGTAACTCTCGGATGAATCACTGTTCCTCCTCCTATAGTAATATCGCCTTCTAACGTACAATCTTCGCAAACAGTAGCACCAGGTAGAATTTTTATACTGAAATTACATTGTTGAATAGTAAGATAAGATTAACGTGTTTTAAAACTAATTCAATAAGTTAGGTACGCACTTATGCGACATATTATCAAAATGTGGAGTGATTGGTTAGAAAAGTAATAAATTTATTTCAATTAATCCTTTTTTCTTCTTTTTACCTATCGTTAGAGATAGAGAAGTAAAAGTTTTATTGTTTTAAAACAAATAGCCAAAAGTCGCTTGGTCGAAATTCACATATTCACAAATGTCATGTTGACAATTCACATTTCGTCCAGCCAGTAGCTTTTTTATTAACTGGCTTTACGGCTCTGGGTTCTAGCCCTTCTGAGCCTACCGTCAAGCCAGTAGCCCCGCCCCCGAGCCATGGAGTATTGAGGTAAGGAGGACAATCTCTCATAGGAGAATAGTTGAAAATGGGTCCATCTGTAAGCAGTAAACAACAGTTCGAAAACTCTAAGAGGAAAAATCGCCGTAAAACACGTTGACTTTACTTAGAAAATAAAAATTTTGAAAACAATAAAATAATTATTATAAAAAGAATTATGGTGAAAGTCTGTGCAATAAAAAATTAAAAAGCGTTCTTTAAAATTTACATTCCAGCTACAGTGGCGCCACCCTTATTTAGTGCTTTTCTACGGACACTTTTTTATACTGAGTTTGTTCTCCTTATCTCTACACTCCATACCCCGCACATTAGCGGTAAAATACGGATGTACCCATTACCCATGACTTTTGTGTAATGCACAAACACAAAATTTTTTGTCCTTAAACGAGTCTAACTACACTAACCACACTGAATCAGGGCTCTAAATTAAGAGTGAGCCCTAATTAGGGACGTTCATTCTTACACTACACTGATTTTACGCCCTCACTCAATCAAAGTATGAATTTTGGAGCGGCTGGACGTCATGCCACCTTTACCTTTTTTATAAAATACGGGTTCCGACGAGCATATAGTATAGTACCCAATGGTATGTGGATGCTTTGGCCCATAGATTTATCCTCGATTAAGAATCAAAATGCAGATGTGGTGCCACACCTGAAGACGAAAATAGAGTGCCTTCCTTCCAGCTGGTTTTTTATTCTCGTATTCTGAGAAAGCGTGGTCCTACCTCGGTCAAGCTGATCCATTCGTGCTGTAACCATAATATAGCTGCAGCGTGGCTCTACTACATAAAAATATATCAAAACACACATAGTCACATTTTTTCACTTTTAAAGTTTAAAACCTTAATTTCTTATGTCCTTATTCATATGGTCCTTGTGGTCATTCTTCCACAAATAAGGAATATCTATATACAAGTCTATTACGGACAATACTGCTTTTTCTTTGTTGGACATGGCTAGGCGCGAAAACCAAAACACGAAAACAAAACTCACGACCGCTTCCCGTGCTCGTCGCACATCGGTAAGCGCACTAACGGACCGGCTCCACTGTGATGCCTTAATTCTTATTAAGGGTTTAGGGACCCTGATTCAGTGTAGTGTAATAGGCCTATTAACTAATCTTATCAGATGCCCAGTATTGCTAGCTTGCAAATTATAGGCTAAATTGAATTTAAATTTTTGAGGGCTATACTAATGTTAAATACTCGCTGCGCACGATGCTATTAATTATAATTATTATTTATATTAATTAATATTATAATGTTTTTTACGGTATTTTAGATAAGTGTGTACCGAAAAAGCGTGAAAATAAAGTAGATTAAAGACTCTACCCCGAGTGGTATAGTAGTGATTTAATCAGGGATATAAAATTAAAGGCTAAACTTCACAAGTTATATAAATCTACCGGATCACGTGCTGAACCCAAAGCTTTTTTGCTTGCAGGGCGCGAATTAAGGAAACTATTGATAGTGCATACCTAAACTATCAGAATCGTGTGCAAAGTAACTTGGCAAAGGATCCTAAGTCTTTTTGCGATCATATTGGGGCAAAAAGGGGGACCGTTAAACGTGAACAAATTTTGAAAGGTGGAGTAGCATTGTCGGATCAAGAAAGTGCGACTGAATTTTCCAAATACTTCTACTCTGTGTACAACAGCGAGCCAGCGCGTCTGAACGTAGACGAGTTCAACTTGTGTCTGAAGAATTCATATTTCTAGAAAGTTGGAAAATCACTCGTGTTATTCCGATACCTAAGGGGGGTAACAAACTTACAGTTGAATCCTTCAGACCAGTGGCAATAATCTCAGCACCTGTGAAGGTGTTTGAGGGAGCCATTCAGCAAAGTGCACAGGAACAAGTTGCACCGCAGTTATCGGACGCCCAGCACGGCTTCCGGCTAGAGAGGAGCATAAATAGTAACCTCTTAAATGCCATGACGTATTTGGTTCCTCATGTTGATGCAGGGTTGCAGGTAGATGCCGCCTACTTTGATTTTAAAAAGGCGTTCGACTTGGTAGATAACGATATCCTACTGTCAAAGATGGCGAAAGCTGGCTGCACACCTAAACTGCTTCATTTTTTTTGCAAATTACATGAGAGATAGAAAACAGTATGTGGAGTATGGTGGGTACCGATCGGAGCCTTACTTTACAAGATCTGGTGTGAGTCAAGGCAGTAATTTAAGGCCATTAGAGTTCAATATTATAATGATTTATGATTTACCCGAAGTAGTAAGAGAGGCTAAATGTCTATTATTTGCAGAAGACCTAAAGTTGCTTTTAGCCATCAAGAGTGAGGATGATTATCGCCACCATATCGATATCTACCAAGTAGTTGAATGGAGCCACAAAAATAAACTGCAGTTTAATATTTCAAAACGCTCTATTCTATCATTTAGTTGTGCAAGGGCACCACTCCATTACAACTATAAGGTGAATGGCAAGCTAATGAAGAGGGAGATGGATGTCAAATTGACATTCCGGGAGCACATCATGAATATTTGTAAGAAAGCTTATAAACGGCTAGGGTTTATCATTCGCAGAGCAGTAAAATTTACCAACATTAAAGCAATCTCAGTGCTGTATGATGCTCTAGTAAGGAGTCAGCTGGAGTGTAACTCGGCAATATGGGCTCAACATGAAAATAAATACAATGTTATGCTGGAGCGCATTCAGAATAAATTCACGCGATTTATATATCATCCCCTTCCCTCCGGACCTTTGTAGAAGATAGACGTGTTTATAAAACCAATCCTTTCAAAATACTTTAAATTAAAATAACCAGTTAATAAAACTAAGTAAATAGGAGTGCATAGAAACAAGAAGAACTATTGCAGTACGAAACAATTAAGTCAAAATACCCTCATCAATACGTGAGTCGCTTAAATTTATCTATTGAGAGATCTACATACAGTGAACAGTTAATGTTATTTCACGGGGTATCGACATCCTTCTTCCTTATCCGGTGAAAATCTTCAGAGCAAGTTTTGAATGGGGATATATTCCAGAACGATGGACAAATGTCAAGGTTCTATTTATACCTAAGGCTGGTAGAAAGGACTACGCTTTACCAAAGTCCTTTAGACCTATAAGCCTATCTTCCTTTCTGCTAAAGATATTGGAAAAGTTATAGATAGATATATAAGGGATGTAGCTCTAGCTACGAGGCCCATACATTACAACTAGCATGCTTACCGCAGAGGCAAATCTACGGAAACAGCCCTGATCAGTGTCATTGACAGGGTCGAAAAAGTACTGGAGGATAAAGAAATAGCTCTATGTACCTTTCTAGATATTGAGGGCGCCTTCGACAGTAGCCCCACATCACTGCTGATTGGGGGCCTAACATCTAAAAATGTTGACCCCACAACTATCAGATGGGTGAAGTCGATGCTCTCAAACAGAAAGGCAAAAATAGCGCTGTTTCAAACCTCGATTGAGGTTGCAACCACAAGAGGCTGCCCACAAGGTGTTTTGTCACCCCTTCTTTGGACTCTTTAGGTTGACCAACTATTGTACAAAATGGCAGACCTACGCATTGACACATTGGGTTATGCTGATGACCTTGTGATCATTGCAAGGGGCTTTTGCCAAAGTACTTTATCGTCAATAATATAAAGAGCCCTAAATACCATAAATAACTGGTGTAGGGATAACAGTTTATCAGTTAATGCTGATAAAACTGTTATAATACCCTTTACCAAAAAGAGACGGTTGGACAAATTAGTCCAACCAAAATTTAATGGCAAAGAAGTACCATTTTCCACGGAAGTTAAGTACTTGGGCGTAACAATCGACCAAAAACTAACGTGGAACTCTCACCTTAGCAACGTATGCCATAAGGCAAAAATTGCTTTAGGTACGTGCAGTCGTTTGGTCGGGAACAACTGGGGCTTGCGTCCCAGTATAGTCCTATGGCTGTACAGCAGCATAGTGAGGCCGATTCTCACCTACGCCTCTATTGTCTGGTGTAACAAGGCCAACCAAAAGACGACTGCGGACAGACTAAATAGTCTACAAAGGACTGCCTGCCTAGTGGCAACTGGAGCTATGCGATCATCGCCTGGAGCGGCTCTTAATGCACTTCTATGCCTAACGCCCCTAGATCTCTATCTAGACAAGGAGGCGAGGGCTAGTTTGTATAGGATTAACGCCCAGGGCGGTCTGAGCTTGATCTCCTACAGACTGAGATCCATGCTCGACTCAATTAAGGACTCACCGGTCTTATGCATGATCTCAGATATCATGCGTCCACTATACACTTTTGATAAAAAGTATATAGTGGAATTACCCTCCAGAGAAGACTGGCTGAATGGCCAGGTTATTTGTGAGGTCGGTAGCCTCATATGGTATACCGATGGGTCTAAAATGGGCCTTGTCGTAGGCTTTGGAATTTACGGGGAACGCCCCAAATTCAAATTTAGTATGAATTTGGGTAGATACACCTCTATCTTCCAGGCAGAAATTTTCGCCATACTTCGGTGTGCGGAAATCAATCTGCAAAAACACTACGTCAACCATAAAATTTACATAAACTCTGATAGTCAAGCAGCACTGCTAGCGCTGAGATCAAACTTAGTGAACTCAAAGCTAGTTGGAGACTGCGTGAACCGTTTAAACGCCCTGGGTTGTAACAACAGGGTCGTTTTAAGATGGGTTCCGGGTCACGAGAGCATTGTAGGCAACGAATTTGCCGACAAACTCGCACGGGAGGGCTCAAAGTGCACATAATTTGGACCCGAGCCATTTTGTGGAATCTCAATAAGCCTAGCCCGATTGACCCTTGAAACTCTTTATCACAATAAATCACTTAAGATCTGGTCCGACACACCAGGCTTAAAACATTCTAAAACCTTAATCCGGGCTTTTGATGGTAAATTCGCTTCAGAAGCCCTGGGATTAATTAAAAATAAATTGCGCATTCTGGCAAGAGCCCTAACTGGACACTGTTGTCTTAAAAAGCACATGTCCATCCTGGGACTAAATAACTCAAGGATGTGTCGGTTCTGTTCCATAACGGAAGAAACACCTCTACACATCCTAACCAATTGCGGACCCTTAATGCGCAAACGTAACACTCATCTGGGACACTATCTACTCCGCCCAGAAGAAGTGAAATTGCTCACGGCTAAGCAACTCCTTCAATTCATTGAAGACATAGGGCTTAGCAGTGAACTATAACCATAGCAGCGATCACAATAGATCTTACAGGTCGCAGTGATACTGGTCTCTTTACCTAGACCTGCATAGCTGCTCGCACGTAAAAGTGATTATAATGATTCTGAACCATATTTCCCTATTACGCAAGATTCCGACTCTTCATCAACTGTATCGGTGCGTAGTAAAAGAAAGCGATGTAATAATGAGTACTCAGACGAATATAACTTATTAAAAAAGAAATCAAGGATATGTTTACGAGTTTCCAAAGAGATCAAGAGGATAAAATTTTTATAGGACTATTTTTAGAGGATGACATTTTTAAGTATCATAAAGGAACAAAATACTGCAGTGCAAAAGTCAATAGAGTTCTTATCTGAAAAATACGATGATTTGATTAAAAAACTTGATATATTGGAGGCGGAGAAAAAAACTAACATGCAATATATTCAGTTACTAGAAAAAAAAGTCGAAAAACTTGAGCGAAACCACTGTTCTACGAGTTTAGAAATAAGAAATATTCCCAAAAAATCGTCTGAGACAAAGGAAACCCTCTCTGATATAGTTATTAGCTCAGGACAACAACTTAAACCAGACATTCACCGATCTGATATTAAAGATGTTTTTCGCATTAACACATAATCAGCGAATAAACCGATAATAGTAGATTTTATCAGTGTATTAATACAAGATTGCTTTATTGATGCTTTTAAGAAATATAACAACGGACACAAAAACGATAAATTTAACACTAAAAATGTACAAATTGACGGTCCATCCCAGCTTATTTATGTATCAGAATCTCTTACAAGCAAAACGAGAAATTTACTTTTAATTTCAAGAAAATTTGCAAAAGCAAACAATTATATTTTTTGTTGGACTGCACATGGTAAAGTCTACCTCCGAAAAAAAGAAGGAACACCCTTGGTTCGCATCGAAAGTGAAGCTGATTTCGAAAAAATTAGAGAAAAGTGACTAGTATTTCATTCATCATATTGTATCACGGAAAATTTTTATTTTATATTTGTAAATGATATTCATTTTTCTTATCTCTTTAGTTTTAATGTCATTAAGTTTTTTTCTTATTGTATTCCCATTTAAATGTTGCGCACTTGGTTATAAACACGAATACACACTACAATACACAAAACACATATTTTTGTTATACTCTTGCATACTTTATACAAATGAAATCACATACGCGTTCAAAAAACGCACGTCTTAAAAACATAAACAACATGTTATATCACTTTCACACAATTTACAATTCTAAATATTATCATAATCTTAATAAATACATTAATACGTGGTTTATAAAACTTACTAATATCAAAAATATAATCAAACTTAATATACTGAGTTATAAAAATGCACTGGTTTTACACATATCGATCTTAATATTAACAATATTATAGTAACGGATATAGATGAGTATCACAATATTAATTGCACATTCGTAAATGATCCATCAAAGTGTTCAGAATTTTTTGTTGGTGCAGATGGATTGTTGGTGGTACTGTCCGTCAACATTCGCAGTATAAATCGAAATTTTGATTTACTTCTAACGTTTGTTGCAAGTCTTGGTATTCAGGTTGACGTCTTAGTTTTAACCGAATGTTGGACTAATAATAATTTCACACCACTTAATATCATCGATTACAAGATGTATCAAACTGTTAATTATTTAAACAAAAATGATGGCGTCGTGGCTTACATTCATACTTCTTTAAATTCATCAGCAACTGAAGCACCCTTTCAAGAAGGAAATTGCTTGATTATAAATATAGATTCGGGATATTCAATTATTTGTTCTTATAGACCACCCAGTTATCGTAATCCAAATTATTATCTTTAAATCAAAATATTTCAAATTTTTTTCTTTAAACATTCTTTAGGAAACTTTCTTAAGAATAATAATACTCCTCATATTATTTTGACAGGTGACATAAATTTAGATATACTATCCAACAGTTCTAAGCACGTGCAAAACTACCTTAACCTGATTGCAATGGATGGTCTCAAGCAGGGTGTCAATCTTCCCACTAGACTATATACTTGTATCGATCACTTTATGATTAAAAGTGTTAATACTTGGGGTACTTTTGTATTTAACCCGTTAACAGACCATGCTCCAATTTTGCTATACATAAAGTCTCAGAAAACCGCTCGAAATAATACTCTTTTAAAATTAAAATATATCGACTATGATGCTATAAATAATTCTTTGTCAACTGAAAGGTGGCAAAACTTTTTTAATATAACCGATGCACATATTGCTGCAGAAGTTTTATTGACAAAATTACAAACCGTAGTTAATAATAACACAGTCATCAAAGAGCTACCTAAGAAATTTAGACCACTTAAACCATGGATTACACACGGTACTATTATTTCCATACGTAAAAAAATAAGATACACCTAAAAGTTAAATTACATTCTGATAGTGAAGAACTTCTCGCTAACTATATAAAATACCGTAATATGTGTAATAAGTTAATAAAATTTAGTAAGATGTAGTATTATAAAGAAAAACTATATGTGAATGCTAAAAATAATAAAGAAACATGGAAAATAATAAAAGACGTGTGTAACATACACAAGAAAAAGGAATCTCCGCAGGAATTACTTGATGTTAATATTTCTCCCACTAAATCTCTTGACAAAGTTAATGGTTATTTTGCATCAGTGGGGCATAACTTGGCTAACATTACACTTCAAAAACTAAACACCAGTGAAAATGAATTGGCAAAAAAGGCTAGAATCCCGAATACACCTCTTATGTCTATGTTCCTCGAACCCACAGATATCGATGAAATAAAACGGATTATACTAAGTTTAAAAACAAATAGTGCCCCTGGATTTGATTCTGTTAGTTCATATTTCCTAAAGAAGTATATTAATGTGCTCTCTGAGCCAATATCGTATGTTTGTAACTTAAGTTTAGAGCAAGGTGTTTTTCCTGCCATTTTCAAGGAAGCTACGGTTTGTCCAATATACAAATCTGGTGATAGGCAGCTCCCTTCAAATTATAGGCCAATTTCACTTCTTAGTACTCTTTCAAAGATATTGGAAAAGGTCGTGAATAAACGATTAATACGGTACCTTGAAATAAATAATTTTATTGATAATAATCAATTTGGCTTTCGTTCGGGCAGGTCAACAGAAGATGCCGTATTAAGATTAACATCTATGGTATCAAAATATCTTAACTGTGGTAAAAAATGTAGGTGTTTTCTTGGACCTACAAAAAGCTTTTGATACAGTGTCGATTCCTATATTGCTTAGTTAAAAAAATTTGGAAAATATGGGTATAAGAGGTGTTGTCTACAACTGGATTAGGGAGTATCTATCTGATTGGCGACAACGAGTCAGGATTGACAAGTATGCAAGCAGCACCTTCCACTTGCTCTTACGGTGTACCACAGGGGAGTACCTTAGGACCTTCGCTCTTTATTATTTATGTAAATGAATTGTGTAAAATCAATATCAAAAATGCCGATTTAACTATGTTTGCTGACGATACTGCAATGATTTTTCACGGTGACACTTGGGGTAAAGTTGCAAAATGCACAGAAAATGGTCTGAGGTTAGTGACTAGTTGGCTTGAAGACAATTTAGTATCACTTAATGTTTCTAAGCCCAAATACCTAAGTTTCGTTAAGACCAATGCTACTCTTTCAACTAACAACTTTAAAATTACTCTACACACGTATCCGTGCAATCGTACTATAAACTCTACACCATGTTAATGTAGTAATTTAACCAAAACTGATTCTATGAGATATCTAGGAGTGATAATTGATGATAAATTAACTTGGGATGCCCATACTGATGCAGTAGCTAATAAGCTAAGAAAACTCATTTATATATTTAAAAATTTACGAACAGAACCGATAGCAAATTACTTATCAAAACATACAAAGCATTGGGAGAGTGTCTCTGTACCTACTACATTTGTGCCTGGGGCGGTGCCGCTAAAAGATATTTAATAAAGGTTGAACGCGCACAAAAAGTTATTTTAAAAGTCATTTTTCGTCTACCATTTCGCCAATCAACAGTGTCTTTGTATGACAAAGCGAAAGTGTTATCCGTCCGCAAAACTTTTATTTATCAATGTTTAAGGAGGTATCATCGCGTCACTGTTCCTAAACTAATACGAAGCAATAAGAGAAAAGAACGATGTCCTGTTCCAAAACCCAAAAGTGCTGTGTTTAGAAGACATTTTGACTTTTTAGCCCCTAGGCTATATAATAAACGTAACGGATGTTATAACATAAGATCACTAAATAACTTTGAAGTGAAAAGCAAAATTACAGACTGGCTAAAAATTTTTGATTATGAAGGTACGGAGAGCCTTCTTTCTCTGGACATGTAAACAACACACGCTAATACAGACACACACATATACACACACACACACACACACACACACACACACACACACACACATTTGCAATAGTGCCAACATATTTTTAATTTTATTTTTTTTATCCCCATTTTACTGTCATAAATTTTACATTTTAAATAATACTTGTTAATATTATATAATAAATAAACATTATAAATATAATACATAGATAAACAAATTATAGAAATAGAACTAAGAATAGGGAAGGAAACTAGCCCCGGAAATACAGGTATTATATCCTAGTTTAGGGGCTAATGACCACTGTAAATTTGATGCATGTAATATGTTTATCAATAAAGATTATATTATTATTATTATTATAGGCTTTATGGGGTTTATCCATCCTACTCATTGATGTATCCAACCTTGTTTGTTTTAGGTATGGTTGGATACAACAAGATGGAAACTAGAAGAGATCTAGCGCTGGTAACCTGAAGCTGGTAATTTTAAGGGTGTTCCGTGGTTACATCAGCAACCGAGGTGTGCTGCAGTGGATAGGCTTGCGCGTGCCTGATGTTCAGCGGCGAGGGTGGTCGAGCTTGCTTGCGATGCCACGCGGCAGGACTAAACTGGTTCGCAACACCCACCTCACGCGAACGATATACATACTAAATTTGGTAGCTGAGAAGTTGCACTTATTTTCGTGTTCACGGAGTGAGTTCGCAAAGGTGTCATTATTTACAATATGTTATTCTTAAATTGTATTATACAATTGATTGTATTGTATCGTCATTTAAATTAATTAGTATGTGTTGTTATTTAAATTAATTATTGTGTTGTAATTAGTAATCTTTTATCATTTGAATTGTTACTTTTTGAATTGAGATGCTACATTTATCGATTTAGGTTTTCCCTGTAATGGTAGATGTTAGTAGGAAATATAAATAAATAAACATCGGTGCGCTAGAGACAGTCGCTTATCGATAACCGCTTATTGATGGTGGTGCTCATTAATTAGTGCTAACCGCATTTGACTCTGCATGTGTAATTTAATAATTAATACGTTTAGATGATATAAATAACTGTTTTTGGGATGCAATAGTCTTATATTATAATGTGATGAACGTAGAACAAAGATTCTACCTCAAGTGCGCATTATTATTAACAAAAGAAAAGTTAAAGAAGATCCCGAAAAGTTGAAGAGTATTAGTTACAAACAAGCTCTTAAATTTTTTGACCAATAATAAATGTAATTATAGAATAGTTTTCTTCTTATTTTCCAATCTATACTTTGTCATAATATACACGTCGACACGATAATGATGCGTGCGTCATGTCGCTATCCTGCCGTAAGGCCCATAAGTGCGACAGAGCGTGCAACAGGTGGTGTCCTGTTTCCTCATTTTACTGCTCCGTGGGCAGCGAGTGGACATTAATTTGACGCTTAATGAATAAATAATTAAAATACCAGTTTCTAAAGTTTAACTTAAGAAACTAAAAAGGACGTGGTGCCTTCCTCCGCCAAATCCTCCACCGAAGGATTATAACTTTTTAACGGAGTGTACCGAGGTACTGCGATGTGAAACCTCTGTAGAGAAAATTACGCAACCCTCAAGTATTTGAGACAATAACCCATTAGGTGCTTTGAAATATTATCGTCTTCTACTGTT
This sequence comes from Parnassius smintheus behrii, assembly GCA_036936625.1. Classification (NCBI taxonomy): domain Eukaryota; kingdom Metazoa; phylum Arthropoda; class Insecta; order Lepidoptera; family Papilionidae; genus Parnassius; species Parnassius smintheus. The sequence continues at coordinate 16,443,200 of JAUPFT010000006.1, forward strand.
CGCTGGTTTGAAGTGTCTTTAACATCTCCTAAAAACGTGCATTCAGCTAAATTCTTCACAAGATATGAAGATTTGTTAAAAATTATTAAAAATGATAAATTCTTATTATTTGACTCTAGCAAAAGTTTAGCCGTACAGGTAATAAGAGTTTTGCGTAACTAGAACGCCTATTTATTATCGCTCCTTTATTGTTGTATTGTCCGTTGATTTAAAGTGGATACGTATAAGTGGTGTGATTTTGTGTATTTAATATCTGGTCATGAAAACTATTTGTGAAAAAATGCAGCAAGTGCTTCTTTATTGATATAAACTCAAGATTTTATGTGCTTTTGCAGCTTAAGACCATGACTTTAATAACTGTCTGGGTTAAGGTATCGAATTTGTTCGTTGCTAGAAATCTTTCAAAAATTTGGAATGAAATAAATGTCAAATTTTTTTAACAAAATACACATCAGTGGTGGTGGTGGTAATATCATCAAGTGGCACAAAAATCTGGGAGATGACTGTATAAGATTATCACTTATCAGTCCGTATGGACTGATAAGTGATAATCCATATGCGGTAAAGTTCCTATAACCTTAATGATTCATAGTCTGTGCTGTGCTGACTGCTGACAGCTGACAAGGCTCAGAAGGACTAGAACCCAGAGCCGTAAAGCCAGTTATTATAATTAAAAAAGGCAGCTGACAGGTGACAGCGCGCGAAAACGTTAAAAACAAAGTGGTGTCATGCTCCTGCGGTGTCCATTGCAGTAAAATATATGAGACGGACTTTTTATTTATTAGTATAGTGTAATTAAAACTATATTAACAACTGTTACCATAAAAGTTTTAAACGAAAAAGAAAGTTTAAATGCAAAAGTTCTCGTTGTTGATAAAATACCAAATCAGATTGATTTATTGTATCTAATGATAATTATAAAAGTACATTTTTTCTGAGCAATGAATCCTGTTTTTCCGTTTCCATTTCAAGCATATTCTATTCAAGAGCAATTTATGAAAGAATTATATTTTACAATTGAACATGGTAAACTGGGAATTTTCGAAAGTCCTACTGGAACAGTACGTAATTATTTCTAGTGTTCATAATAAATTTACAGGTTAAACACATATAAAGCTATTTTTATCATTAATTTTATAGGGTAAATCATTAAGCATTTGCTGCGGCGCTCTTCAGTGGTACAATGATAACATTCACAGGATTGTCGAAGATATAGAAAAAGAAATTTCGCAGATCAAAGGGGAACTAATAAGTTTGGATGGTAATGTAAAATCCTATACCTTTAAACGAGCAATTCTTGTATATATATATATAATCGGAATCTCGGAAACGGCTCCAACGATTTTCATAAAATTTTGTGTGCAGGGAGTTTCGGGGGCAATAGATCGATCTAGCTGGGATTTATTTTTAGAAAATGTCTTTTTGTCCGTGTTTTTAGGCAATGAAAAACTGCTACAATATCGTTAGAATAAGAAGGTAAATTTTGACAGTTTATTAATGATTACAAATAGCTTAATTGGTATATTGGGCAGTCACAAAATCGTAATACCATGGTTCGAGCCCAGACCGACCGACTGACTTTTTTTAATTTTTTTTTTCGAGTTCCTTTCTTTTTTGAGAAAATCTATTTTTTCGAGCCCTTTTTTTAGTATTTTTATAAACACGAAAATTTAAATTAAACTAATTGCACTCATGATTTTTTATTCAAATAACCAGTTCATTTTTTTCTATTATGTCATCAGTATGTAATTTGTATCTAAATATCATTTCCAAAATACACAAATTAAAAAAAATACCGAGCAAAGCTCGGTCAACCGGGTACTTAATATTTTATTGATTAATATTTTAACTAAAAGTGAAGAAGACATTACTATCTTACTTACTATGAAATTTTCCTCATTTTAAAAACAATGCTATCTGTTGAATGGGAAACTAAATTAATTCTGTATTTGATGCTCTCTCAGTTGCTTGCAGTAGCATGCACATGTCAATTGTGCAATAGCTTAGGTTGACTTCACTAGAACCTGATTAACCCCAAGGCAGAAATAGTAACTGTGGTTGTGCCCTTATTTTGAGTTCAGACAAAATTATGATCTTAAACTCAAACTTTACAATGTTAAAATTTGAATGTGTACTATATTATTTTAAACAAATTTTAATATTGAATTTTGTAGTAATGTAGTATTGTAATACACAATACTCAAACTTGTTTTATGAATTGGTTTTTGAGTTTAAATGTGTGTGAAAATGAGTATGAGATTGTCTCTGAAGACTGCCCTAATTGTGCTCATAGAAAACACACATACTAATCTTTTTGTCCGTTTTAATGCATTTGACATATACAGGCAAAAGACACAATCCTAACCTTTGTTTGATTACTGCTGGCACCCATGAAATTTTTAATCATAATTTTTATGTGGTTCACATGTTCAGTGGTAAAAGAAAAATATTTGACACATGTCTGAGAAATAAAATATTTGGAGGACATGTAAGTTTCACAACTAGCATTGTGCCCAAACAACTGACTAATTGCACCATAATAATCTCACAAAATGAGAGAACTGCGCTCAGCAGTAGGGAATATAAGCTGCAACTTTACTTTTTACTTGTGTACTTTTTACAGGTGTGATACCCTAGTCAAGTTACACCATAATTTGCTACATTGTCATCTGTACATCTATACAAATAAATGAAATTGAAGTGTCTCTATAATGTCAAAATAACAGCTTTTTACTCAATGAATATGAAATATAAAAAGAAGTATATACAATACCAATAACAAAAAAGTTATCAAATTTTTGGCTCATTGTTCTTCCTAATTTCCGAAACGGTTGGACCTATTTTGATAGGACTCTCACTCTCAGATAGGCTATTTTAATTTTAGAAAAGACAATTAGGGATTTGCACAAAAATATTCAGTCATGAAATCCAATCATAATAAATTCTCCGCGGATGAAGTCTAAAACAACTAGTTAAAAATATCCAGTCTCCGATGTTTATCTTATTAGTAGGCACTTTATGTAATATATATATATATATATATATATATATATATATATATATATATAATATGGTGACATTGTACTTACCTGAGTTATTAGTAGTATAATCAGAATACTGTCAAGCCAAATTTTTTATTACAGATTCAGGTGACTGGCTAGAAGCAGAATACAACAAAATTAGGAAGATTCAAACATTAACAGCATTGCAGTATAAATTAGATAAAATTAGAAAACAAGATGAATTTTTTAAACAAATGAAAAACAGAGTAACAAAATTTAAAAATAATGTCAACCAGAAAACAAATGAAAGCTACTATCAAAATGCTGATAAACTTGACAAGGAACCTGGTCACAATAAAGAAAACATTCCAGAAGATGAAGGAAATGAGGATGATGACTTGATTGTTAATTTAAGTGATAAGAAGGATGATTCTGATGATGAGGAGTTTGAAAATGATACAAAGGATGAATATGACAGTACAGTAAAGGTATGTAATAAGATACTTAGTATAGTAATTATATTCTTTTCAATTTTTTTGTAAATATTACCCTATTTTTTATTAAACTCTCAAACGGCAAGCGTCCAGATTTGACCACTTCAATATTCCATCAAAATTCGAGAGGTCAAATGTCACCGCACCCATCCACAGCAATTTAACCCATAAATACTTGTGTTTAAAGACTACTTTTCTATGAAGAAGTTTCTACCCTCAAGTGGAATAAAAAGTCACTTGGTTTATGGATATTTATTTATTATCTATGTTCATTTCGTACACCATTTTTGTATGAATATTATTGTGTTGAGTTTTGGATTATTCTAGTATTTTATTAGTGTTTTAGTATAGTGTTTTATTATAAAATTGTAATGAAAGTTTTTGTGTGAATATAATTTATCTTTTTACATAAATAATTTCGAGTAATATATAGAAATAATTGTGATTTTCATGCTGCCTTTTTTGTTATCAAAATACAGTAAAATCTTTTTGTAATAAAGTAAAACCTGACTTGTTAGACCACAGAGATAGAGAATTTTGTATAGATTTTATAATGACAAATTTCTTCATACAAAAGTAGTCTCTAAAGATAAGTTTTAATGGTTTAAAGTGCTGTGGGTGGGCGCGGTCACATGCGACCGCTCGGGATTTGCCGGACTCATGCGACCGCATTGGACTTTATGGGGATTGAAGGGTTAATCATTATCATCAAAAATTTTGTAATATATATGTTATAAAGTAATATATTGACATTTAACACATTATATATTGATAATATTTTCACAAAATGTAATTCCTAGTCAACATGCAACTTGAAAAAAAAAAACAATTTTGCCAGTTTTGTGAGAAACATAAATGGCTACCGATATCTTACATGGCACCAGGAAGTCACCTAATATACAACACCACTTGCTAAAGCATATAACAGCATGAAGTGACTCAATTCAATTGTATGACTTAAGAATATTCAGCATAGTGCTATCAGGAAATCACCAATATTACAGCACACCTTAAAGTTATATAGGAAAGTCTTTGTCTCCTTCCACTTCAACTCTCCCTAACTGCCACAAATATAAGTTGTATGCATGCACATTGTAGGTAGCCTATGTTATCGTTTTTGATAGTAGGCTAGAATAAAATAAATAGATTCCCCCTTTTCCCGTTACATCATCATACAACCCCTTTGTTATTAACATACTGAAGAGAGAACTTGGAACCAAACTTTGTTTCTTTGTTTGTAATAATTTGGTATCTTATCTCTTTCCAAGTTTTCTCATTCAAGTGTCAAGAGGCTCTTAAGCTAAGCCAGTGCTCCCGACCATTTTTGTCTACTACCCCCACTTCAGTGGCGAAGCCTCTGTAGAAGCCGAAAAGCCAGGCTTGCCCTTTCAATCTGGTCAATCAATAATATCAACTAATAAAATAACTCGTAAACTGTTTCAAACTATTTCAAATTTCCCGCGCGCTCCTCTGTTCTACACAGGTCACGACCTCGTAGCGTATATGTAATGTCAACATTTGGCAGTTTGCTTTCAATTCGAAATACACTGATTCGTGTTCTCTCTGTCTCAAAGCGAACACGCAATGGACTTTCAAAAAGTTGATTTGAGCGATTAGTCGTCTTTCTCGCACGCGTTGGCTTTTACCGGGCTTTCGAGAAGACGATCGCTCCCTTCTAACCTGTGGCAAAATGTTCTATAATGAAATATAACTACGAAATGTTTATATAGTAATTACTATGGAACTAAAAGCTGGGCTTTGCTCTGAAGTTGTTTCCGAATGCGCGGGGCGCGCGGGCGATACGTTTGCAAGTTCACTTCACATTTCAATGTTTATGTTTATTTTTGTTGTCTGTTAAAAATTTATGCTTTTTCAAAGATTTTTAGTGAAAATGGAGGATAATAGTGTTCCTTGTGATGAATTGAAGTGTGTTAAAGTGCTAATCGGCGAGGAAAAGATAAAATCTTTAAACTTTTTTGAGGTCATCACAAGGTCAAGAGCGTCTTTCGGACCAGGGATGTAACGGAGGTAGTTTTGTCGGAACCGAAGGCGGAGTCGGAGTTTTTAAATTTGCTTGATCGGAGTCGGAATCGGAATCGGAGTCGGAATCGGAATCGGAGTCGGAGGCAGGGTCAGAAGTGGTGGCATGAGAGAGGATTTTTATTTAACGACAAATAAAACATTTTTTAGTCAAATTTTTTTCATTTCAATTTTCAATTATAAAATAACACACAAACAATGAAAAATTTGGCATATTTCCAAATAAACAAGAAATTAAAATAAATGAATTTAAACCCAAAGTAGTATATTACATTAGATTAAATGAAGAAAAGCTTTAAAATAAATTAAATCAAACGAATTGACTCCAAAAGTAGTGTATTATACTTTACGAACAAAAGCTTTGAAGTTAAGTTGTAATTGGAACTACTTCATTGAAGTTAATTCAGATTCGGCAAAGTGTAAACTGTGTATGAAGACGTATTCCAGAAAGGGAGGTACGACTACGTCGTTAAAAGGCAACAACAAATTAACAACAAGTGAAAAAATAAATGACGATAGAGTGCACGTAGTTGGAGTCGGGGGGATTCCCCGCGCGACATGAATGAACCTGTTCATAACAGTCGACACAGGCCGCCGCCGCCGCTATGTTATGCTTCGACCTCCGATTAAAACCTTCGACTGAAAAGTGTCGGAGCCGAAGTCGGAACCGAAGGTGTAATAATAATCGGAAGTTCCGACTTAACGGAACCGGAGTCGAAGCTCCGTAACTTCTCTGTTTCGGACTTATAAATTATCGCAACTGAAAAACAGTTATTGGTACAGTTAAAATGTTCACCAATATTTTACGCGAACATAATCAAATCTTTTCTTAAGAAAGAGATACTATTCAATTTAGAATATAAAAAATTTGTTTTTTTAATTTTGTACATAGTTTGTTTGTACTTTGTTCATGTATATGTTATGTTTTGTATGTGAATATCTTTTTCTTTCGCTCAAGCATACCCAAAAGACTTTTTTGAAAGCCACTGAAGGTATGCAATTGCAGCACTGAACATGAAACTGAAGAGTGGAGACAGATCAAGATTGGTGTGTTTTTATAAAACTACTAAAAACAACAAAACCATATATTGGTCTTGCCCTAGTTTGGAGCCATAGCTTCGCCACTGCCCCACTTACCATTAGCATTTGCACTGACTTAAAAAATGTTAATTTTTTTCTATAAACTTAATATATTTTAAATTACAGATTTATATAAGCAGCAGAACTCACAGCCAATTGTCTCAATTTATTGGGGAAATCAATAGAACAGTATTCAAGGAAGACACAAGGGTAGTCACTCTTGCCTCTCGTCAGCATTACTGTATTAATTCTGAGGTAACAAGACTGAAAAATGTTAATTTAATAAATGAAAGGTTAGTTAAATGTTTGATTTACTAATGAGCTTTGCATTATTTGTTTCATTACTTAAAGGAGGTTATCTATATAGGAATATAATTGCTGGTTCTCAGGTTTAAACTGTCTGTTTTAATGAAGAAGTCTTAGAAAATATTTGAAAAGTACGGAATTCGACAGCGAAGAAGAAATCCGCCTTACTAAAAACGTGGTTGATACTCTTTAAGTAAGAGTCTGTTATGAAAGCAGTCCTCTAATCTTCGGCGCTAGTCTTATGCGATTGCTGCTGTCAAATTCCTCATTTTAGTTTCCATATTTTCCCGAGTACTTCTTTCTTGAAACAGTCTAGTTCACATATACGCAACATTGCATGCTCGCACTCGCATAAGTCCACATGAATGCACGAAAGTACGCACGCACAGACTAACGCACGCACGCATGCACGCACTCTATATGCACACTCGCATATGCACACATGCACGCACACACGAATGCAATCACGCACACACGTACCGACGCACGCACGCTAACACGCAACATCGTATGCATGCACGTAACAATGCACGCATGCACTTAACTTCGAACGTATGCACGTAACAACGCACGCATGCACGTACTCACTAAATCAAGCATGCACGCATGCGCGTACACATAAACACACACGGCCGCATGTACGTAACAACGCACGTACGCAAGTATCTACGCACCGTTACCGTTACAGCCTCTTGAAGATTGCTTCATAGGTGAGATGTTTGCCATAGTTGCCACGCTTGGCAACCGGGTTGGCAGTAGCAGTTTTTTATTTTTGTCGTTATTAGGAAGACTCACTAGAAGACGTACAACTACGAACAAATGCGTGTGTGGGCACGTACGTATTCCCACCCACGCACGTATGCACCTACGCACTTTTGCACGCACGCAGTCAGGATCAGCCCTCCCTTCTCAATAAGTCGCCTCTTACGACACCCATTAACGAGATGGAATAAATGTGTATTAAACATCTCACAGTAAGAGCACATATTTGCAAATTTATAATTGACTAAATTTTATTATGTTAATATTTTAATGATAATAATTTTGTCAACTTTTCTAGATGTTTGGACATGCAGAAATCTAAAACAAAACCTACCTCAATAGGTGATGAGGGCAAGGTTCTAAAGAGGACGAAGACAAAGTCATGTTCAGCATGCCCATATTATAATCAGAACAATATACTAAAACTAAAAGAAAGACTGCTAATTGATATAATGGATATGGAGGATTTAGTTAAATGTGGTAAAGATATGAAGGCATGTCCTTACTATGCTTCTAGGATGGCTTTGGAAGATGCTCAGGTATGTTGAATTATTTTTTTATACATTAAAGTAAAGTGAAGTAAAGTAGTAAAGTTACAGCCTATATACGTCCCACTGCTGGGCTCAGGCCTCCCCTCATTTCTGAGAGGGTTTAGGGCAAGGAAGTGTCCGCCGCGCTGCCCAAATGCGTGTTGACGAACTTCACATGTCTTTGAAATATTTTTTTCTTATTTCTCAGACATGCAGGTTTCCTCACGATGTTTTCCTTCACCGCCGAGTACGTGGTAAATCAGCACTTAAAATTGCAATTAACAATTTCATTGGTGCCGGCGGGGATCGAACCCGGGTTACTCGCGTTCTGTTATATTTACAGCGAGCGTTAACCACTGAGCTACCACGGCTCTATTTTAAATTAAATTTTATACACTAAAAACCTTTAATTTTTTAAATAATAATAAGTTATAATGTTATAACATATTATTATTTATATATTATTAGAGTACGAAAGTGGTTTTTAATCACGCTTTCAGCAATAATAAGGTTAAAATCAAAATTGGTAGAGCTTTAGCTAAAAGTTTCAACCAGATATATTGTCATCATCACCACCATTATAACCCATCACTATTCTACTGCTAAATGTAGGCTTCCCCTAAGGTACGAAAATTGACAAAGCACATTACTGAGCCACATCACCCATCAGCTTCCTGCATGTCTTATGTTCAGGTCTAATCACTTACTTTGTTAACATCAAAATACATTGTGTCCTACGTTTTATGAGCCATGGCAGTTCTTCAGAAAAACTATGTAGAATACGCAATGTACCACAAAGTGACTCTTATATTGGTAATATTGGTCAATGAAGTTAGTAAATAGACCTATAAATTGTTGCTCTATTAGGGCGGGGCCGCCATACACTTTGCATACTGATACAAGATTGTGTGACTGTAACCTATATATCTATTTATAGTTTGTAGCAAAAAAGGCTGACACATGCTGGGCATAGCTAGTAGTTTGTTTTTATATAGTACACTGTATTTTAAAAGAAAACTGTTTTTATATTCATTGTTAAATAACATTTATCAATTTATATTCTAGGTTGTTCTTATAAGTCATGCTGGTATAGTTAATTCTGGTGCAAGATCAGGATTCTCCCTAAAGCTGAAGGATAATGTTCTTATACTGGATGAAGCCCATGGCCTCAGTGCAGCATTAGAAAATGCTCATTCAGCACCTGTTTCGTACAAACAACTGTCTTCTGTGAAGACTTACCTAGATTTTTATATTAACAAATATAGAGAGAGATTAACCAGCAGAAACCTCTTAATGCTGAATCAAATGTGTTTTGTTATTGCAAAACTTTTAGGTAAGTAAAAGTTACTTAAAATACTTAATTTGTTTTATTCTGACAAAGGTGACAAACAGCTGGTACTGTGACCCCAAGTCCGCCTGCTTAAATGTTACCTTCTTTTTTTTTCAAACAAAAGTGACAAACAAACCTACAATCCACCTGATGGTAAGTGGCTACTGTGGGATATCTGCAACCGACTTTAAACAAAAAGGCTGTAATTGACTGTGGACTAAGATAGAATGCCTCACTGCCTGTACTTATAATAGTTCTCTATACCCTGCAGACCAGAACACACCAGTACAAGAACTACTATTTAGAGGCAGAAATAGGTAAGATGGTTGTATCTCTCCTTGGCAGAAAAAGTCTTACCACCTAAATTTAATTAAACCAAATCCTCTACAACAAGAGAGGCCCAGAGTCGTGCTGTGGATGTCTATAGACCTATGAAGAAAAAGAGAGTATTAAGTTTTGGTTAATAGATTTAGATATGTATGTTTAATATTTATAATACAGTCATTAGCCACATAGCTTAATGAACCAGACTAGGGAAACTAGGCAAGAAATGTTTTTGAATGATCAGTGTCAAGCGCATGTTAGGTCAACTCCGCCCGATAATGTGATGGCCTGAAGTCAATGGATTCAGGTGGCCCAGGACCAGATTTTGTGACCAAAGTAGGTGGAAAAACGGTACTTGAAGTCCTTCAGAAGCTCTTCAAATCCATCCTCTATGGTGCACTATCCTAAGTAACTCTTAGACAAATTGTCCAGAAGCCCAAGGAGTACAGTCTGCCACTATATCTTGCGTATGTGGAGAGAAAGCCTTTGATTCTGTCGAAATTTGGGCGGTGTCCCTTCATCGGTGCCAAGTTGACTATCCAAGTACTGAACCAGAGTACGAAACCCCCTTATATCCCCGAAACTCTTCACTGCTGCAAGACATTTTTAAGCTACTGGACTGGAAATGATACTGATATATAATGATAAAGATTATGTGTAATATCCATTTCACACCTATGCCGATAGTTGTTGGGAGAACTAAGCCCAAAGTTGTTGAAGAGAGAGTATGTTTACTTGGGACAAATAGTCCGACTAGGTAAGCTCCACTTCGACTGAAAGGTCAATCGACGGATTCGACTCGGCTGAGCAGCGTTTGAGCAGCGTGGGAAATTACGACACATCTCATCAGGCATACCTCAAAACTAAAACGAGATTGTACAATCAGTGCATGTTGTCAGTGATGACTTATGGATCTGAGACGTGGTCGTTCACTGCTGGCCGTATAAGGAATCTCGTGGTCACTCAGCGGGCTATGGAGAGGGCTATGTTTAAGGATTCTCTGCGTGTATTTATTCTATAAACCATTAGAAATGAGGATATTTGCAATAGAAACATAGTGACTGACATAGCCCAACGGATTAATAAGCTGAAGTGGCAATGGGCCGCTCGAAAAACCGACAACGGATAGGGAAAAAAGATTCTCAAGGTAGGCGAAGTGTAGATGGAGTGACGACCTGGTAAGACATGTAGAAGGTCGATGGATGCAGGTGGTCCAGAACCGTACTTTGTGGTTCACTTGGGGAATGATGATGAATAATCGTTGGTGCATAATATGTTACTTCTGAATGACTTGACGGAGTTAATTTATTACATATTCAGCTTTTCTAGAAAAATTGTATGTAGACCAGAAGGGCGCATATTTAATTTAATATTATGTTAGTTATGAGCCAAAAAAATTGAATACATCTATTATTACGGATTTTGTCGCGCTTAATTAACTATTTTAACTTATTTTTTATCATTTAAATCATCACGACTCGGGATTTAACGCGATAAAATCTGTAAATATAGTTTTATTCAATGTGTAGTGTTTGCCTAAATTTAAGAAAACATTATCCAAAAAAATCTCCATATCTGGGCTCTTAAGTAATTCAGTACTACAAATGCCTAGAGACATATTGGCCTTCGCATATTTCTACATCTTTAAATTTAATAAAATTTAGCTCTGCAAAAGTGTTTTCTTAAAGAACTTTGGTTGTAATTATAACTTAAAACCAATTAGGACCTTTCTCATATTGTCTCAGCGAACAGATATGTGCTTAATCACACGGTCATATAATAGTGTATTAAAACAACCTTACAGGCATAGTTAAACTAAAAACACCAACAGAAAAGGCACAAGATGACACAAAAATATACACCCTCGAAGATTTTGTTATAAAAGCCGAAATCGACCATTTGAATCTGCGCCCTCTGGTGGAGTTCTGCAGAAACACGCGGTTAGCCCCTAAACTCCATGGTTTTTCGATGCGATATAGTCAGCAAGTCCTCGAAGAGGAGAACAAAAAGAGTTCAAGCAATAAAAAAAGTTCATTTGAAAAGTTCATAAGTAACATTTCTAAGAAGCAGAATAACAAAGTTGATGAGGAAGTAAATGAAAATATGAATACAAACCCTCAGGTAACTATTATACAGCAGAAATTATCTTTTTTATAGGATAGCAGTTCACTGTAGCATGAAGAGGTTTTGTGTAAACAAACCATAATATTGGTTCTTTGTGGGTGAGATTGAGTGATGATTAACATACACTTGCATATAAAAAAGTGTAGAAACGGAAGTAAAACAAGTAAGCCTATAGTTGTGTCCTTATACTAGTATAGCTTAGTATAGTTTTACACATTTTTCATGACAATGTAGGTTTTGAAAAATGAATGTTGAATGAAATCTTTTTGCTTTCAACCTAAGAAATTAAAACTTCGTTTCTCAAAAGAAATATTGATATTGAAATTCCATGTTTATTTATAATATCGTTGTGCAATTTTTAATTGATGCTTGCTTGTTAAAAATGTTAGCTAGATAAGGTGCAATTATGAATGCAATAACTTTAACAAAAATCCCTCATAAATCCACGGATCTTAACATCAGTAGTCTTTCAGTATTTAACGAAATATTTTGGCAATACTACGGAAAAAGTTGATAAACAATGTATAAAAATGTAGTTTATATTTTGTTTAAACAATTATTCGAAAACATTGTGAGATAAATTTAAAGATTTTGTTATTTGGTGGAGCCACGTGTCTAAGGCTGCCGAAGTCTAGTTCCCCGGTCGAACCTTAAACCTATTAGGCGAGATATTAACTAAAGTGGACTGTATATGCGATTGCTTCTACGCTTACGTAAAAGCGACTACTATAGCATGCGGTATAATGCACTCGCTCTTCCCTAAACTAAAACTATTATTGTGCCAAATCGCTGAAAAGGAATCCTGCCTGATTAGGAGAACAACAAAATTGGAGCGGGTTAAACTATATAAGGCAGGAACTAATTAAAGGAGTGTTGACTCACCGGGGTTTCTTCTATTTGTGTAGAGCACTATAGCTACAACTTCTGGAACTTCTTCTAGACAGACACTCTGGGGCCCCAGGGGTGCGTCGGGAGAGAAGCGTTGTAGTTTCAACGACGACTGCGGTGGAAAGAGAGCTGTTGTTCCAATGACTGGCGCGGTGGGAAGAGGACGCGCAACGGTCGCGCGTGCCTTATATCTCCTCGGCTCCGATGATTACGTGACATTCTAGAATCATCTTCTTGCCCCTCCCACCCCACCACCCCGATGTGTCGATAGGAGGGTACGAATGATATCGTTTTTCGGAAAGGAACAAGCGACTTGGCACCCCTACCGTCAAATATAATAATACGAATGGTTTTCCGCGCAACCATTATTTAAAAAGGAATATTAGGTAAATCTGCAAACTATGCAAATACTGTGACATATTAAGTGCAAAAAATTTATCCGCTAAATGAGCTCTTCAAATTTATTTTGTGGGGGTTTTGCTTGTGGAAACAATAGTAGATTTTGACGTAATGAAATATTCAAAAAAATTGGGTGACCCCGCAGGCCTTCCCTGGAACTTCCCGTTAATTTCAATATTAAAGTTCTCCAAATACCACTTATTATGAAGTTTTAGAGCTCGAGGACCTTTTTCTTAAATTAAACATTTCACGAATAAATCAACTAATTTTGATGTTGTTTACGGCAATCAACGCAATTTTTTCAGCTTAACAAAAAACTTACTACAAAAAAAGAATTGGTTTAACCGAACGTTTTCTAGTTGTTTTGAAAAAACCCTTTTTAGAGATTTCTTTCGTCAACGATAGTTTTGATGCGGTTTTGATACGGTTCACGGCAATCGACGTCGTTTTTTGAGTAGATGAACTGATTGGATTATAGAATTGATCAAAACTAAGGTGTCAAAGTAATTCCAAGAAAACTTCTTTTTGAAAATTAAAACTACTCATATTGTTGAGGTTTTCTTAGAATCAACAATAACGATTCGATCTGAATTCACAGGAAATCTAAGTTCAGCAAGGCTCTTTCACTGTTTTCTTTGCCGAAAACAGCGTTTCGATCGGACACTCCGTTACAATGTTTACATACATACATACATACATACACACGCATATTTTTTTTTATAGAAGAGGGGGCAAACGAGCATGCGGCTCACCTGATGTTAAGTGACTACCGCCGCCCATGATCAACCGCAACACCAGGAGAATTGCGGGTGCGTTGCCGGCCCTTTAGAAAGGAGTAAGCTCTTTTCTTGAAGGTCCCCAGGTCGTATCGGTCCGGAAAAATCGCCGGTGGTAAACTATTCCACAGAGAGGTTGTACGTGGAAGAAAACTCCTTGTGAAACGTACAGTGGTGGACCGCCAAGCATCCAGATGGTGTGGATGGTATCGGGACGTTCGCCGTGTAGTGCGTTCACGAAATTTGGCGGCTGGGATTAATCCGAACAATTCCTCAGAGCACTCCCCGTGATAGATGCGATAAAATATGCAAAGAGATGCAACATCTCTTCACAGCGCCAGTGAATCGAGCCGATCGGAAAGCACTCGGTCGTCGACGATTCGAGCCGCTCTGCGCTGGATGCGGTCAAGTGGAAGGAGCTGGTACTGGGGAGCCCCAGCCCAGAGATGGGAACAGTATTCCATGTGCGGCCGAACCTGCGCCTTGTAAAGTTGCAGGCGGTGTGCCGGCATGAAATACTGTCCCGCTCTGCTGAGCACGCCAAGCTTTTTAGAGGCCAATTTGGCCTTCCCTTCCAAGTGACCACGAAACTGCACGCCACTCGATATGTCGACGCCAAGGATTCCGATACTGGCTGAGGCAACAAGGGGAGTGCCTTGAAACTGAGGGGATACGACAAAGGGGTTCTTTTTAGCGGTTAACGCGCAAACTTGTGTCTTCTGGGGGTTAAACTGGGGGCTAAACATTACATGTGCGCGTGTGTATGATATACAAACATACGGACATCATCGCAAAAATAGCCAGAATATAGAACCTCGAAATGTAGACGTCTGATGAGAACACGATTTTTAAAAACTGGGGTGAAAACAATAACTTCCCCATTTTTTGATAATCATTGATTTTCATAGCGGGAAGTTAAAAACAAAAATCATGTGTTACTTAGTGGTGGGAATGTGGGATGCAATATCAATTATATTTTGCTTGATTTATTCTCAGGTTCCAACTGAGGCATCGGCTGGGAGTGGACTGTATGCGTTATTGGACTTCCTGGACATGCTGTGCGACCGTAGCGAAAACGGCAGAGTGCTAGCGCAGAGGGGAGATGACAGTACAGCTCAACTAAAATACTTGCTTTTGAATACGGCGGAACATTTCGCCGATGTTGTATCACAGTGTAGATCTGTAAGTACTTGAAAACCTCAGTCTGTGCATGGGTCTAAAAGTATTGTTAGGAGTACTCGAAAGGTCGAGAATTTATTTATTTATTTTTATTCTTAAGAATACACAATGAGTAAAATATTTCACAAAGCGTGGACATAATGACTATGCCCTCTCAGTCAACCCTGCATTAGTTAAA
The DNA here is from genome assembly GCA_036936625.1 of Parnassius smintheus behrii. Lineage (NCBI taxonomy): Eukaryota > Metazoa > Arthropoda > Insecta > Lepidoptera > Papilionidae > Parnassius > Parnassius smintheus. The sequence goes on from JAUPFT010000006.1 coordinate 16,458,612, forward strand.
TGATATTTACTATATTTTTTTTGAAAACATATTAGCAATCTTATTAATTAACATTACTAATATTCCTTTTAATCACTCCTGGTAAGCTTGAAAATGCTTGTGTTAGGAGTGGTTCACGACAGTAGTCAAATGGCGGATTCGAACCCACGACCTTTTGAGTTCCGCGCCCTGCCATTAGGCTACTGTCGCTTCAATTAATACAATTATTACGTTACATTACAATTAATACATTTATAGAAGTATAACATTCATGTAAAAATCCTATATAATTTGGGTTTTAAGTACGCTGCGGTTTCGAAGTCCAGCTGGAGCCAATAGTTGCTTAAAAATATCGGTTCTGGTTCTCCCGTAAATCCCGTTACCTCCCGACACTTCATTCATAATATATTACAGTATAAAATCCACTTCTACATTCTTATGAATTTGCCGTAGTTGCCACGCTTGGCGTGTTGGCAACCGCAGCATTTTTATTTTTTAGTTGTCATTAAGGCGACGGTGGTGCTGCCCATCTCTTGCTTCTTTTTTTTTAATTTATTCAGGACAACAAACAATTACATAATAATGCTTAAACCAAATAACATTAGTCATTATGTAACCAACACCGTTATCCTCAAAGTAATATTAAATTGGTAACATTAAATAATAAATGCACAATAAACAGAGTATAAGTGAAAAAGGGAAAATAAAATAAAATTGACAGTACTCAGTAACATAAAAATCAAAATGAGACAAAAGGGAAAAAATAATTAAAAAAAATTGCTAGCAGTACAATTTTATCTTGTAAAATATTTAAAGATACTATTGAATATCTACCAACTTTCTTAGAACGTTCTTGCGAAATTGTAACTGTGTTGAAGTGAATAGATCAATATTTGAAAAATGCATGTTATATACTTTCATAATACGTCTTAATGGGGCGCGTTCACCTGCATTGGTATTACATAGTTTAGGCGCAAACAATTTATGTGTATACACGTCTCTAATGCGTTGAGAACGACTAGGGACACGGATATATATTTTGTTAAGTAGTTCACTACAATCTAAATCATTTCTAATTATTTTGAAAAATAGTATCAGATCAAAGTATATTCTTCTTGCTTTTAAAGTATGAATTGAAATTTTTTTAATAAGTTACTATACGATGATTTAGCGTGGTAACATTTATAATTTATAAAACGAAGAAACTTTGCTTGTAATGATTCTAGTAGTTCACCGTATTTATTATAATAGGGGTTCCATACTTGCGTTGCATATTCAATTTGTGGTCTGATAAGTGATTTGAAAAGTAGTAAATAAGATGAGGAGCTTTTAAAAAAATTACACGTTCGTTCAACAATTCCGTACATTTGATACGCTTTATTTGTTACATGGCTGATATGAACATTAAAGGTTAGATTTGAATCGTAAAGGATGCCTAAATCTTTTATTAATGATACTTTTTCTACGGGACTGTTAAGAAGGGAATATATGTAATTGTAGGTTTTTACGTTTTTGGTGAAATAAATAGATTTACATTTAGGGATGCTTAATTGCAGTTTATTGATTAGACAGTAGTTAGATAAACGGTCAAGATCTTCCTGTAGCTTCTCACAATCATTAAGGGACTTTACACTTCGATAAACTTTCAGGTCATCTGAATACAACAAAAAATTACTATTTATAAAACAAGACTGAATATCATTTATATACAATGTGAAGAGCATCGGACCTAGTATAGATCCCTGTGGTACACCTGAGGATACTAATTTTTCGCTAGAGGAGAATCCATTGACCACAACTTTTTGGGTCCTATTAATAATGTATGAAGAGAACCACCGCAATAAGTTTCCACGTATATCATTGAACGCAAGTTTTTGAAGAAGGATAGAATGATCCACTTTATCAAAAGCTTTACAAAAGTCTGTGTAAACGGTATCATTTTGTATTCGATTGTCCATATTATCAAACAGAAAGTTTGTATATAAAATAAGATTACTGATGGTCGATTGGTGTTTTACGAAACCATGTTGTTCTGGAATTAGTAAGTTGTGTAAACTTGGATAAATTGAATTATATACTAAGCGTTCAAGGACTTTTGATAAGGCAGAAAGTAAGGAAATAGGTCTATAATTAGTCACGTCAGTTTTAGAACCGTTTTTAAACACTGGGGTTATATTCGCAGATTTCCAGACTGTGGGCACTAAACCTTCACGCAAACTGCGGTTATACAAATAGAACAGAGGTACGCTTATTGAGCTAGCAGTATGTTTGAGGAAAAAAGGTGGAATACCGTCTGGTCCTGAACTTTTAGTTATATCTAAGTTTTTTAGACATTGTTCTATTGTGTTTTTTTAAAATGATATATCTGAGATAATAAAGTTAGTGTTTGATGAGCAAGGAAGTGAATCTATGTCGTACGTCATCAGTGAGCTGTTCTCATAAACTGAAGTAAAATAGTTAGAAAAAAATTCACATATATTCTCACGATTATCGGTTTCGTTTCCACCGTGAGACATTACGTTGGGAATACCACTTTTTTTTATTGTTTACAAAAGACCAAAATACTTTGATGTTTTTCTGCAATCTTGTTTCAATTTTACTTAAATATGAATTGAAGCACTGCGCGGAAAGTTGTTTAAATCTTTTTCGAAGTACAGAGTATTCCTCATAATCTACTTGGTTAGAAGATTTTTCCACTTTATCCATGATTTTTCTTTATTTTTAAATATGTGTATTAGTGGGCGTGTAAACCATATTGGAAACTTTTTAGATCTGGTTGGGCGTAAAGGTACGTGTTTCCTAATGATTTTATATATCTCTTCATAAAAGTGGTTGGTGGCAGTGTCTAAGGACGGCACCTCTAAAATACTTGCCCAGTCTACACGTTTAATATCGTCATTAATATCTGCATATTTACCCTCGGAGAATCGGTATTTTGGTAAAGTTTTACGCGCCAATTGTATGTATTCTACGTTGAAAAGTAGCTCGCCGTTAAGTGGTTGATGAAAGACGTCTATCGGAACTAAAGAGTTTAGTGGTGACTTACAAGTACTTGTTTCATTATTTGAAATGAAAAGATCTAAGATGCGATTCTTATTATTTTTAATTAAATTAAATTGTTTGCAACCTACAATTGATAAAAAATTTGAAACGAGCAGAGTCATTGGATTTTTGCAGTAATGTGTATTAGGAGTACATGTACTCCCGTCATACTGCAGCCACTCAATGTCGGGTAGATTAAAGTCCCCGAAAATATATATTTTTGTATTTTCGTTGCATATAAACTCATTTTGGAGAGAGTTTAAAAATAATTGGTAAGCAGTTAAGGGTTGATTTGGTGGTATGTAAACACCGCCAACAGCGTGATATTCGTTGTGTTGCTTAGAATAAAACTTAAGTATCACATAATCAATATTAGATGGGACATTTATAATTTCGTCTTCACAGTGAAAAGTGGGCTTTAAAATACATCGAGTGCCATTTAGCCCCATGCGCACCGCAATCAATACACCTCCACCGTCTGTTTTACCACATAACTCTCGATTTCGATCGCATCGGTACACTACATAACGCGAATCAATGAATTCACTATCTGCAATATTCGAGGTCAACCATGTTTCCGTGAGAATTATTATATCATAATGTTCCAACAATATATTATTGAATAAAGTACTCAACTTTGTCCTCAAACCTCTACAATTCTGATAGTATACCTGTATTTTATAAGCCATCTTTATAAATAGTATACGTTTTAAGAATTACCAGTAATAATTAAAAAAAAATATGAAAAAGTGTAAAATTCGAAATAAAAAACATATGGAACTATATATCGCAAAAATTTGTTCGTGTACAAGATTTTTTAAAAGTAATTTAGTTGCTAATAATTGTTTTATGTTGTTTGTTAGAAAACGTAAATCGTGAATTGTATTAAAATGTAAACACAAAATAGTTATTGTGACGGTGGCCGCAGAAAAATATATGTGGTAAAAGAATTGTCCCAGTCGTAAACAACACATACAGAGTAATGCAACACTAAGAGCTTGCAAATAAATCTTATAAGAAGACGTACCTTATTCATATTATTTTTTAATTTGTTACGTGGTATCATTATGTTTACTTTTCGATAATTGATGTTGTTATCTTTGTACAGCATAAATAGCAGATGTTTCGCTTGCACAAACCTATTACTAATAACTATTTCACAAGTATCTTTTGTAAGTATCCTTTGTAAGTTCACAAGTATCCTAAGTATTCCATCATTTGGTATCCTTTGGTTTAATTTTCGATAATATATCTTGTACCCTTCGTATAGCAAAAATAGCAGATGTTTCGCTTGCACGAACCAGTACAGTTCCGCGCTTGATCCACACAAATCTATATCCGTTCTGTTTTGCAGCTTCACGAGTTTGACGAAACAAATTCTTACTTTGAATAGTTAAGTGCTCATTGATATATATGTTTTGAACGGCTCCATGCATATTTATTTGCTCTGTTGTGATTCCTTTTGATAATCTTGCTGCAGAAACAAAGTTGTCACGCGTTGCTTGATTGAAAAATTTTACAATTACGTTCTTCGGGCGTGAAATCTTAGGGTTCATATGAGGTACACGATGAATTGTAACTATGTCTTTAGTAGAAATTGGTTGCTTTATGACTTTAGCAATATTCTCCAGTATTTGTATTAAGTTCTCGCTTCGTTTTTCAGGCAGATTACTTATCTCAATATTACAATTTCGAGATTTTTGTTCAAATTCAGCCAGTTTAGTTTCTAATTCAGAGATTCGTGCCTCGAAGACCGGTGTGGATTTTAGCTGCTGTTCTATTCTAGATACGCGCTTGCTGACATCATGAGTTCTTTGGTCTAAATCATCGTATTTATCACTGATAAATTTCAGCGTAGTTTTAATTTCTTCGAAGTCATTAAATAAATTAAATTAAATTAAATTTAATTTAATTGTTACAATTAACAACACATTACAAATTATTATATATAAATATATATAATAATTTGTTATGTGTTGTTAATTGTAACATACATGTAACATACATACGTATATTATACATAAATATTAAATTTTTATAAATGTATTGAGAGGCTAAAATTAATATATTCGTTTCCTTAAATTTTTGTCTGAGCGACTCTTTAGGTTTTAAATCGTAGATTACTCTAATGGTCCTCTTCTGTAAAATAAACAAAATTTCAGTGTCAGGCGCGTGTACCCATAGCAAAATACCATACGGCATTATGCTATGGAAATAACTAAAGTAAACTAATCTAGCTGTTTCAACACTGGTAAGACTTCTAATCTTTTTTACAAATGCTTGTCGTGAAGCGACAATAAAAAAACTAAAGAACCTAACTTAACTACAACGAAAACAACCAAAATAAAATAAATTATTTAAAAATTTGAATAGTTTTACAGTTTCTTTTATAAAAAAAAAGGTATGAAGGTGATGATGGGTTGTAATGAAGATTGTGATTTACAATATTATTAAAAAATAACAAAGATAAAGATACTGCAACGAAGTATGCACAGGCTATGCCTATGATAGGTGCACAGCTCCTGCTCTAGGTACACGCAGAATCTGGAGAAAGCACACGCAGCGTCTGGAGAAGGTACACGCAGCGCTCGGAGTAAGTACACGCAACGTCTGGAGTAGGCACGCAGCGTTTGAAGTAAGTATACGCGGCGCTTGAAGTAGGCAAACACAACTTCCGGAGTAGACACACACAGCGTCCGGAATAGACACGCAGCGTCTGGAGTAGGTCCACGCAACGTCTGGAGTAGGCACGCAGCGTTTGAAGTAGGTACACGCGGCGCTTTAAGTAGGCAAACACAGCGCACTAGTAGGCGGAGGCGTAGGCGTGGCTAGGCGACGACTTAAGGAGCGGGCAGAGGCTTGCAGGATCCCGAGGCAGTGCGGAAAAGGCCTTTAGGAGATGCTTCAAGTATCAAAGCTCAAGTCCGACTCCCCCATTCGCCGATTGTTCGGCTTATTTTTCCTTTTTGACGGATCTGGCATAAGAACGGAAAATTATTCTCATTAAATTTGAAATTATTTAAATTAAAAGCAAATTCTTGTAAATGGCCAAGAAGAAAGGAGTATTTTGAAGTAAAAACATCAGGCCGGTAACGATATTTGAATAAAAATTGCCATGACAACCTTATAAACAACGATGTCAAAACATGTCAAATTTTGATTTTAGGCTCGTAATACAGAAACGGCAAGATTTAAGTGAAAAATGAGATATTATTTATATAGGAAAAAAAAGTAGCGCAACAGCGCGCCCGAAACCCGAAATTGCAGAGTTACGGAGAACTAAATAAAAGACCGAAAAAGGTAGACTCCATTGACATCGATTTAAAAAGTGCTGATAACGGGAAAATACGACGTGAAAATGATTTGTTATTGTGTTCTTATGGTTTAAAAATGTTACAGGTTCCTATGGAAATAAAGGTGATGCAAAATATCTAGTTTTGAGATGAATGCAGAAAATAGAAAACAGAATGGAAAAATAAATTTAAAATAGTTAAAATGGTATGTAAGTAACATAACACTACATGCTACAGAACAAAAGTATGCTTGCTAGTTTTGATATATCCCATGGGACCCCATTGAAGCTTTGCGTCTAGTGTTATTCCAAGAATAATTGTGGTATCGACATGACTCAGCTCCTCCCCATTTAAAATTACATCAGTATTAAAATGTTTGTTTATTTTTAGTACCATTTAAATGCAAATTACTAACATCAAAGCAATTTAGTAATTTAGATATAGCATTATTTACATCGTCATAATTTAGTAACTGTTGTTTCGATTTGAAAATTAATGAAGTGTTCTCAGCAAATAATACTATATCATGGTTATCTCCTACTATGTAAGGTAAGTCATTAATATATGCTAGAAACATAAAGGGGCCGAGAATTGATCCCTGAGGCACGCCTATTTGTACTATCGACCAGGAAGTATTAATGAGAACTTATTGCGTTCTGTTACCTAAATATGAAATAATTAATTTAAAAAACTTTAGTGAGTGTTGGCAGTACAGAAATTGATGTAGCATTGGCGAGGTCCAATGTACTACCAGATTTAAATAAATGTTACTTTACTATGTAAGATTTAAATAAATGTTACTTCATTAAATCAGGAAACAACAGATTTGATACTAGTATTAAAATAAGAGATAGTTTTGAGGTACGATTGTAACTTTTACAGACTCAATAACTTTAACGGGAATCCCTCACATATCTGTGTTTTCTCAATATCAATAGTTTTACAATATTTTACAATATCTTTTATGATACTTTATGAAATGAAAAATTGTTTGTACATGCATTTACGGCAGGAGAAGAATTCAGTGACTTAGTGATCGGAATATCAGTAAAATATTTCTCAAAAACCATCGCAACGTCCATCCTGATCTGATTTAGTTAATTTGTTTTTAAAACTTAACTGGTAGTTTGAATTGCGAGAGTTGACCTTATTTATTATCACTTAATTATACTCTATGTCATTTGAATTTTATTAGAAGTCGTCTTTATATTACATCAGATTTATTCTGTTTATTAGGCTTAACAAAAACTTCCTCCATAATTTTTTTAAAGTATCGTATATAGAACTTGGGGGTTTGTAGACGCACACAACAATGAGGTGATCAACAGATAGGCTCACAATATCTTTACGTTCTTTACATGATAATAATTTGCTAGCTATAATTAAGGAGCCACCTATTAATACCGTTTCTCTATTATATACTGACCACTTGGCGATTACTGAAGTTAAACATTAAGTTATAAGCTTTTAACCAATGTTCAATAATACATAAAATATGAATTTTGTTGCTATTTAAGAACAATTCAATTTCTAGCTCTTTGCCTATCATGCCTTGTATATTTTGATGCACCAGGTGTACAAGAGAAAAGAATCCGACCAGAGGGGAAGCTACATACAAACAGCTCGCTGCGAATACGTCGAGCTCTCATCGACACGTTCACTGACGTTACGTCGGGGTACAAACCAGTTTGCGCCGGCTCACTCAGAGTATCCATTAAAGGGTTGTTAGTCGTGCGCATTTAAATAAATAGATCAACAATATTTCGAAATCTTATGTATCAATTAATTTATTAAGTTTTTTGCAATTAGTAAATAATTAGATTTATTTTAATTAAAATAATTAGAGTTAAGCATTAAGTTATTATAAATTTATATAGGTAAATAAAAAGTGTGCTGTGTATGCAAAAATGCCTAATAGTTGTACAGTAGACACGAATAATTCTAGATAAAATAAGGATATTTCCTTTTTTTTATCCGAGAGGTCTAGTGAAGTATGTTTTTGGTTGTTGATGATACATCGCTATTGTTTAAAATTAATCTATACGAAACAGCTCTTAATTTCGAACAATTAATAGATATTATGGTGTTACATTATGGAAAATAGGATATAATAATACGCATTTTGTTTTATACACCATACAATATTTTAATTTTTCTTTCTTGTTTAAAATTAATCGATACGAAACAGCTCTTGACTTCCAACAAGATATGTTGATACATTATTATAAGTTATAATTAATACACATGTTGTTTTATACTATTTTTTTTTTCTTATAATATTCACATCCATCATGTGACAACTGAATAGGTATACATTTTCGACGTTGTCAGGAAGCTTTCCCTCTGGTCTGTGCCAGGTGTAAACAATTTTTATTATCATTTTGTGGAGTCATACAATTAAAGGATTTGTAAACTACTTTCTAAATTATTTAGGATTTAGACCTGGAAGAGGATGCACGGATCAAATGTTTTCTCTCCGCATGATCACGGAGAAGCTTCTGAGTGTTAACCAGAGGATTTTCTGTGCTTTTGTGGATCTGGAGAAAGCATTTGATAAGGTTATAAGGAAGAAAATGTGGGAAATGTTGCCGGGATATGGTGTGGATGGTCGATTGTTAAGGGCTGTGCAGTCACTTTACTATGACTGTAAAGCCTGTGTGCGGGTAGGGCATGACCTGTCACCCATGTTTAGCGTCCAAGCGGGCGAAAAACAGGGTTGTGTCATGTCTTCCTGGCTGTTCATACTGTATCTCGACAGCTGTTTACAGAAGCTGAAAAATAGCTGTTTGGGTGTATTGGGTGACATAAAAGTTAATTGTCTGCTGTATGCTGATCAGATCAGAAGCAGAACTGCAGGCATTAGTCACGTGTATGAAAGAGGAATGTGAAATTAAAGGTCTCCGTTTGAATGCCGATAAAACTAAGGTTCTGGTATTTGAAAAGGACGAAGAGAGAACGAAATGTGAAATATGGGTAAATCAGGAATGTCTAGAACAGGTAAATGAAATTGTATACTTGGGGAGTGCTTTCAGCCGGGATGGAAGATGTGATTTAGATGTGGATAGGCGTGTCGCTGCCGGAAACAAAGTCAATGGTGCCCTGAATGCATTAGTAAAAAGGCAAGGCGTGGTGAAGAGTGCACGCCTTGCAATACATACTTTGTTATATGGCAGCGAAACCTGGGTATGCCAGAAGAAGCATAAAAGCAAGTTGAATGCAGTGGAAATGCGATCTCTTCGTAAAATGTGTGGCGTTAGCATAGCCGACCGAAAGCGAAACGAAGAGATTCGCAATATGGCAGGATTGAAAGATGACCTTATCACAAAAATTGATAGGGGCGTACTCCAATGGTTCGGGCACGTTGAACGAATGAGTGAAGACCGAATGGTGAAGAAAATATATAGAGCGAAAGTAAATATTAAAAGGTGTCGAGGTAGACCGAGACTAACTTTCGAAGACCATGTGAGCAAATTGCTCGAAGAGGGGAGGGTCAAGAGTACTCGGATACCTAGACGTGCATGTATGAAGAAGTTAATGAACCTGAAAGAAGCGAAAGAGGTATGTAAGGATCGTGACACTTGGCGATCTGTTCTCTCTGGCTACCCCGTTAGGGATTGTGCGTGAAGATAAGTAAGTAAGTAAAGTAAGTAAGTAAGTACTTTCTAAATTATTTAAAAAGGTATTATAACTGCTAGAGATTATTGTCTCATTTTCCTAATTTAAATTACTTGAGACTGAATCCAAATTGCATGTCAATTCATTATGATGCTCAATATAAGCAGAAGTCTGGGTGGCCAACTCCTTGGCTAAGTTAATTAATATATATAATATGATAGCTTATTTGCTATCTGTCTTAAATTGTATTTGGACAGGATTAACTAGCTGTAGTCAAAAATTTCTTTATTAAATTATTTATGCCTATGAAATTAATTCTATTATTATAATTGTTACAAATAAATGTCAAATTTAAATTATTGTTACATGATATGTTATTTTCCTGTAGCCAAACCTGTATGTAAGGCAATGTAAACAATATAATAATATGTACAATATGTATTTAATAATATGTTATAATTTAATATGTATTCAAAGTATTTAGGTAATTAATATATTTTAATAATGAATTTTTTTTACATTGCCTCTTCTCCCAACAAGAATTATAAAGTTCGAATGAATTATAAACTTCCTTGTTTGAAATATTGCTTGGAGTGTGTCCACAGGCTGTAGTAGCCTATAACCGTCACATGAATTGTTAGCTCATCAGTGACTTTAACTTATTAAAAAAAAAACTTTGCTTCAGGTAATAGTGGCAGGTGGAACCATGGAGCCAATCAGTGAGTTTCAAGCTTTATTAACAAATAACGCACTTGAAGCGGAACGAGTGAATGTTGTTAAATGTGGACACGTGGTGCCATCTGACAATGTATTAGGAATTTGTCTATCCAAGGGACCTTCGAATATCAGTTTAAATTTTTCATATGAAAACCGAATGTCAAATGAGATGGTAAGAAGATTCATATAATATTTTTAATGTGAATGTAATTGAAGTATAACAATATTATATTCTGTTTTAACACTGTAACTTTTTTATCAAAGCATCTCGTATCTTTAACTTCCCATTTGAAAGTTGTTGTAATGGGAGATTCATTTATTTTTAGGAATATCAAATATATCTTCACATTTTGAGGTCGTTGTATCGGATTCTACTGTTTTTTTTAAAAAGATTGTTTGTGTGAATGTGTTCGCGCGTGTGTGTTCGTTTGGTTATGTGTGCATGTTCATTCACTTAAAGGGAAATTGTCAGTGAAGTCAGACCAACTCATAAGCCTGTTTATGATTGAAATCTCATCGGGTTGTGAGTATTTGTGAAGCCCTAGATAGTAAATCACTGTCTTAGCATAAAAAAAGTAAAGTTACGGCCTATATACGTCCCACTGCTGGGCTCAGGCCTCCCCTCATTTCTGAGTGGGTTTAGGGCAAGGAAGTGTCCGCCGCGCTGCCCAAATGCGTGTTGACGAACTTCACATGTCTTCGAAATTTTTTTTCTTATTCCTCAGACATGCAGGTTTCCTCACGATGTTTTCCTTCACCGCCAAGCACGTGGTAAATCAGCACTTAAAATTGCAATTAACAATTTCATTGGTGCCAGCGGGGATCGAACCCGGGTTACTCGCGTTCTGTTATATTTACAGCAAGCGTTAACCACTGAGCTACCACGGCTGCATGTGTTAGCATAACAAAAGCCCATTCACTTTTGCCTTGTTAACGGCCAGATTGTAATCGCACGGAAAGACAGCCGCCAGTACATTATTCCACTTCTTTGTTGTACGCATAACTAAAGATGAAGCGAACCGAAAAGTTCGTTCGATTGCGAGGAATATTGTCAACTTAGTGTTAACTATTTCAGAAAGTTGCGTTTCAAATAAAAGTTTTTCGGTTTCTAGTGTAGACTGTGTTCTTTAATGTTTTGCACATTTTAAACTTTTTTATTCCTCTTCTTTTCGGAATATTCTTTGTTTGGTATAGATCCATGTCTAATGTAATTTATTTAAAATATGACTAATATTTCAGAAAGAAACATTAGTCTCTACACTTTTCTATCAAATTAACTTCCCTGTCATAAAATCTGTCAAATATTTCAACTCATTCCAAAGTGGCGCCGCCCTAGTGGTAAAAGTCGTGGATGCTCTCATTAAGGCATAATATTGTTCTCTACTACAATAGTATCGGTCTATGTCCAGTCCAAGCTGACAAAGAAAAGATACGAGGAGTCACTTAAAATCAATACTAAAAATACGTTTGTTTTTCAGTTGAATGAAGTGGGTAGAATTTTAAGAAACATTTGCAGCATAGTGCCTGGAGGCGTAGTATGTTTTCTTCCTTCCTATACCTATGAACAGACTGTGTATGAACATTTGAAGAATAACAAGTTTGTCGATAGTATAAGCAAGAAGAAGGCAATATTTCGAGAACCGAAATTGGCCACAGAAGTAGATCAAGTAAGTGATAACATCATTTCCAATAATTTTGTAATGCATCTGTGGTGACCACTAAATGGTTAGGGTGACTATGTTGCCCTTCGTATCCGCATCGATGAAACAAGAAAATGGTGGGGCGTTAGGGTGCTAAATTTAAATCCGGCCCGAATGAACCAAAAATGATGGAGAGGTCCCGGGTTCGATTCCCGGGTCGGGCCAAATCAATTATGCGAGATTTTACTATATGTGGACGGTATGCGTGGTTCTCTATAACTAATACAAGATGGCGGAAGTGGCACGTGGCCGGGTTTTGAGCAAATGCACTTGCTAGGACCTAATTCACTATATCAGCCGGCAAGAGCAGGAGCGTGAGCTGTTGTAAGGAAGGAGCTGCAACAAATGAGAACAGCTCATGCTAGGAAAGAAAGGAGATGCACTTACTTGGGCGTTGATCTTCTGGCGGCCTTTTACTCCGGCTTGAGCTTGATGGCGCTACGTTGCAGCTGCGGTGGTGCGTGACGATAAATTGCACTATGCAAAGCGGTCACTACTAGGTTGTTCTGTGGCGCGACTGCCACAGAGGTGCAATCACATCTAGCGTTGGTCTTCAACTACTCGGCGCGGCGGCGGCACGTAGACGACTCTAGACGGCAAGTGTTTTGTTTTCCTTCTTTCACTTTTCGGCCAGCGCGTCTTATTGGTCGCCCAAAATGACGCCAACATATCTGGCCTTCTATTGGACATGCCCGTGCAGGAAGGAGGCGGAAGTGACGGGGAGGAAATACTACCAGCTAATATAGTCTATAAAATATGAATTTTGGCGCAACCTTCCTGAATAAAATTTATTAATAATGTTAAATGACATATCTATTGAGTTTGGATACGAAGCTTAGAGTATTATTCACCGAAATTTAATCGCAATTTTAAAATTCTAGGCATGATATTTAGTATAGGCAGTTTTACAGAGAGCACTTAAGTATTTTAACAACTCGCCGGTCGATACTAAGCTGAATGAAATGATCGCAATATTTTCTAAATTTTTGATTATGCATCTACAGCACTTTATGTACCAATGCATATAAACACTATGCATCGATAGAATGTAGGGATACCTTAATCCTAAATTATTTACGACTTTATAGTTTAAAATATTAGTTTCCACAAAAATTTATATACAGATTGAAACCTCTTTTATTCTATTTTCAAAATGTAAATATATAAATAAAAAAAAGAAGACGTTATGATTTTCTTCTGCGCAACATACTCGCGTATCTCACACTCTCTCTTTTGTCACTCTCTCTCTACTACATAATATATAGCATTTTAAAAAGTTAATTACATATTGTGTACAATACGTGGTAGAGACACGCTACAACTATATTACGGTTATACCACGAATTAGTCGGCTCAGGTGGATTGTGTGCTCATTTGTCACCGTTACTCTATAAAAAATATTGCACATGCAGAAGCTTTTTAATTTATAGAAAGCTTAATGATATATTTAAACGTATCTAAACTAAAAATAAGATTATTACAGCCTTTAAGCATCTCCTCTCATTTCTCAGTGGGTTTGAAAAAGCACTGCTCTGCATCAACTTACCGAGGGTTCGATTGGCTGCAATTCATGGGTTTGGATCCCGCACGGAACAACTATTTATATATTTTTTTTAATGATAATGATTGTTTTGGGTCTGGATCCATGGACCATGTTTATATTAACGTTAAGGAACAGTACATGAGAAATTGTTAGCGTATATTTGTGTTAGTTACAATATTTTTATTGGAAAAAAGTATCCGTGGACACAATATGACATATTGGTAGGGGTCGCCAAATGGCGGATCGCGGTAAGTATCCCGACCGCCGACCCATTTTGTGCGGACCCGCGAGAACACAGGAACTTACACTAAAGACGTATATAAATAACTTCCGTGGCCCCAAAAAGATTGACGCGAGCTGTACGTAATTTAATAAAATGTATCCCCCGCAATATCTTTGTTGACGTCAATTCGAAAACGGCCGGGCGAAGTAACGAGCGAGCGAAAAAGAGTTCGCGTATTGCGGCAAGTGTCGCGAGGGCGGGGGTAATTCATCACGTGATCGCTCTGCCGGCCGCCGGGAGGTCAGTGGTTTGTTTTAATTTTGAGCGAAGGACGCCGCGCGGCGCGCTGAAATAAATATAACGTTTGCTTGGTTACTTTACGAGTGTAAGTACCTACCTGTTTACAATAGCGAGTTTTGGCTGTTTATAGCGAGTTTGGACTATGGAGCCGAAAAAAGAAAAGTTGAAGATGAAAATAGACAGTTTTTGCCGGAATGGACCGATTTATATTGTTTTACGGTGCCAAATCGTGCTGGAACAGTACCAATGGGCTTGATTTGTAACCAAACGGTGGCGTTAATTAAAAGCTCGAATATAAAACGACATTATGATACCAAACACAAATCGTTTGCCAGATGTCATCATCTATCTCTAATCATGCACCAGAAAAACACACGTTTTGGCAGAAGAAAATCATTGTGATTTGAAACGGCAGTTAAATAATGCAAAATATTAGGCCTTGGCTATGGATGAATCATGCGATGTCACTGATACGGCACAGTTAATTATTTTTGTACGCTACCTGGACAAAACGAGAGAAACTTTTGTTGAGGAGATATTGGCTCTTTTGCCGCTCTTAGGAAGAACCCGAGGAGAGGACATGATCAAAGCAGTGACGGATTATTTTGAAAAAGATTAGTTAGACATGAAGAAGCTCTTATCGGTAACTACTGACGGTGCGCCAGCAATGGTTGGGAGTAAAAAAGAATTAGTTCACCTGTTGAGAAGCAATGAGAGATGTAATGAAAATTTGATTTCCTACCACTGTATTGTACGGGCTGCAGCACGTACATTTTTGTGGCGTCGGCAGTTTACCGTATAACGCTTCAATAATGCATTTTGAGTCAGTGCGCTAATTGAGCCCAGCAATACCGGTCACGCGTGCTCGCAGTATCATTTCCCATCTATCCTTAAATTAGATTTAGTTTGTTCTATCAATAAACTATCAATTATCAACTTCCCAGTATTGACTATCATTTACTATCAACTACTATCAACCGACCTCGTGAGGGTCCCGTCGCAGCCCTTACATATTTTTGGTCCTTCGAGCCGGATTTGAACCAACGACCTATGGATTTTTTTTTCAATTCATCAAACTGTGCTTTGCTGCAAACTCAATCATAATTTTGAGAGTATTATGCAAGAAGTGATGAAAATAGAAAGATTCTTCAGCATTTTAGAACACTTGAAGACATCATATCTTTTTAACAGTGATCAGCCTTCAGCAAACGCTTATAAGTTTTCTAAACGAAAAAGAAAATTTTGCTGTCATTGCTTTCTTAACGGATACTTTTGAACATATCAATGACCTGAACCTTAAACTTCAAGGCAAGGAAAAGCTGGTATGCGAGCTCATGTCGGATGTCAAAAGTTTTTCTCGAAAACTTGATCTCTTTTTTAATGATCTTGGAAATGAATGCTTACACTTACCCAATTTAAATAAAATAATTAGCAGTGACAAGGAGACACGTCGGCCAATTCAAGACGTTCATTACGGATCTTAAATCGGAATTTCAAAAAAGGTTCGCAGATTTTAGGAAAATTGTGAATGTTGTAGAAATCCTTAGCAGCATTTACTCTCTGCATCCTGGTGATGAGTGGAGCAATGAAGCTGCAATCGTTTTCGGAAGTGATAAAGCTACTCTACAGATGGAAATGATCGATTTCCAAGAAAATACATTTTTAAAACACAAACAATCGGAAGTTTCCAGTGAAGAGTTCTGGATATATTTGTGTGTGGTAATAAATATCCAGAATTACAAAAATTAGCTTTGAAACTTCTTACTTTGTTTAGATCGACATATATTTGTTAAGCAGCATTTTCGAAGATGAAGTTCATTAAGAATAAATTTCGATCTCTACGTACTACTGAACATCTCTAGGATTTAATGTCAAGAGCTTGCTTGCACCAAGTTTACTCCAAACTTCAGACAGATAATTCGCAACAAAAAATGTCATTTTTCGCATTGATACCTATGTAACAAAATACCTTTGTTATTTCCTTAATTACATTTGTTTAATAAATATTTTTTCTTATAAATAAAATGTGCGGACCACGATGGTCATTTCATTTCTTAAAACGGACCCCGAGCTAAACTAATTGGAGACCACTGCAATATGTCATCAAGTCGTCTCTCATGGGAGGGAGAGGGGGTCCTATGCGTTGGCTAAGGGTTTCGTTTTTCCTATAGTTCGCTCCTATAGCTCACTGAGCCGTATATAAACATATTTCTTTATGTAATATTTATGATCTGCAGGTATTACAGAAATTTGCGACAGCCGTGAAAAAAAGAGAAGCCGAACGTAATGGAGCGTTAATGCTGAGTGTAGTCGGTGGCAAGTTAAGTGAAGGACTGAACTTTAGGTATGCACCAGGTCATAACTAAATGGGTAGTTGATAGCGCTATAAATTTATAACTACATTAAATCATTTTAATTAATTAATTTTAATAGTGTTTTAAAATCTCTTGTATTAACCAGTTTCAGTTACATTTGATTTATAAGTATTTAAAAAAATACTGATAAGATGGAAATGTATATTGATGATAACTCAAAAACTACTGGTCAGATCTTGATCAAATTTATATGGGACCACACGAGAAGTACCAACTTTCAAATAAAAAAGAATCATCAAAATCTTCTTCACCCAGAAAAAAGTTCTGTGGTAACAACACATAAAAAAATGTCAACCTTGTTGAAGTCGGTAAAAAACAAAATTGACGTCATTACACAATAATCTAGTAATGTTTTAGTTAAGTAGTGACATTATTTAAAGTGTTTTGACAATAATTCTCTGTGTCTTCCAATCACAGTTTAGTCTGAGTATTATACATCCGATGTAAACGATATGGATACACAGCCATGAGATTTTTCTACGCGGTAAATTTTAAATATGAAATAACAATTGGCTTTCCTCATAAAAGTCAGTCAATTTATGAAATGTTTAAAGTTCGTCTCTCTTTTTTTATAAAAGAGAAGGTAAACGAGCACACAGCTCACCTGATGGTATGTGACCATCGTTACTCAAGAACATCAGGGGAATTGCAGGTGCGCTGCCGGTCTTTTAGAAAGAGGTAGGTAGGTCTTTAAAGTCCTTTAGTTTAAAAGTTATTAAAAATTAAATTCAAAACATTACAATGTTTTCTGTACTACGTTGGCTACCACCCACGTGATGTAACCATGAAACTATTACCGTTAAGGCCTTTTAAAAGTCCACTGCTGGACCTTGCTACACTGCTAGGACACTGCTAGGCCTTCCCCATATAGATTGCTGAATAGGAGGAGATATTTGCCACAGCTGCCGTGCTTGGCAGCTGTTTTTTATTTAGTTGCCATTAGGACGCCGTTGCTGCCTATCGCCTGAAACTGTTAAATAAATCAAATTTTTCTGAATAGAACTAAAGTCTTTCCCTTGCGCATTCTGGCAAGAGCCCTAACTGGACACTGTTGTCTCAAAAAGCACATGTCCATCCTGGGACTAAGCAACTCAAGGATGTGTCGGTTCTGCTCCATAACGGAAGAAACGCCTCTACACATCCTAACCGATTGCGGACCCTTAATGCGCAAACGTAACACTCATCTGGGACACTATCTACTCCGCCCAGAAGAAGTAAAATTGCTCGCAGCTTAGCAACTCCTTCTATTCATTGAAGACATAGGGCTTAGCCGTGAACTATAGCCATAGCAGCGATCACAAATGGGTTTCATTTCTTATAGGTCGCAGTTATACTGGTTTCTTTCCCTAGACCTGCATAGCTGCTCGCATATAATAAAAAAATAAATAAAAATATAAAGTCTTTCCCAGCAGAACCGTTGTTGTAGAAATGCGTAAAAATGTTATTTAAAATTTCGCAGCGATGATTTAGGACGTTGCGTCATTGTGATTGGAATGCCATACCCCAATATCAAGTCGCCAGAGTTGCAAGAGAAAATGAACTATTTGAACAGAAAAATAGGTGGAAGCGCAGGGAATGTATACTACGAAAATTTATGCATGAAAGCTGTTAACCAGTGCATTGGTATTTATTTTTATATTCTTTTTAATATACAACTTTGATGACTTTGTACATTATTTGCTGACCAGTATTTATTGTGCAATAAAAAAATTAACACTATACGTGGTAGAGCCATGCTGCAGTTAGTTATATTATAGTCAACCAAATATAAGAAATACCTTTTGACGTTTCACATTAATCATTCCGTAATAACTTTGCAAAAGCGTACTCATACGATTTACAATAACCCTTTACCTAAATCCGAAGAATTATGAAGTTATGTTTAGTTTTTTATCTCTAATTTAAATTCGAATTTTTCAAATAAAGCAAAATATTAAAAAAATAACCAGTATCAACTTTTTTTATTTGACGTCGTTTCAATGATATGTCGCTATGTGCCTTACCGTAGTGTTTGGTTGATTAAAATTCATTGATATGCGAATAATCGGCAAAAAGATTCAAATAATCGTTAAATATATTCTAATAATCAAATCATTATTTATTAATGTAATATTTGTTTAATTAATTTTTATTTTTAAAATTCCTTAAATTACATGAATAAAACAGGTTTATTTTTTTTTACTAGAGGAACGACGCGCGCTGCTGTCACGTTAACATCGTCTCCGTAGTATTATCAATTTAAAAAATAATAGATGTAATTTATTTTTGTTGTTTCACAGTTAAGTTAGTTTATAATTGTGTAAATAAAAGTTACAAACGTTGTCCAGCAAAAGTGATTAGTGTGAACGGACTTATTTTGATTTTTGTGTAACAAAGCTGGGAGTATCTTATTAGCAAAAAAAGTGATAAAGTGCATCAAAACCACATTTAATCAAAAGAAGTAATTGGACGCCATAAGAATTGCAGGAAAGTAACTATTAATTAGTGTTATAATTTAAATTAATTCTAATTACTTAAAAACCGTTACAAACTTTATTTAAAATATATTGGTTATTCTTCCTTTAGTAAACAAAAAGACAGAATAGTATAAGATACAAAACTTTGTAATACTTGAATTAACACATCTATTAACGAATTAACACGTTTTGAATGATAAATATATAAAGTTAGTGAAAAATAAACAGTAAAATATTTACCACCCATTGCTAAAGGGAGTGAAATAATCTAAAGAAGTTCAAAGAAGTGATAATAAACAACAAAAATAAAAAAATATGAATACAGTGTTAATTGCATAAAACTTATTAAAGTGTAATTTAAACAAGAAGTCTTATAAAATAACAACAAGACGGTTGAGAAAAAATATTGAACATAAGCCATACCCACAATTATTCAAATCCTAAAACATAGTATAATCTTAAGAACTACTTCATAATTTCAAACTCTTAATTAAACACTCCGTGGTCTGGTGGTTTAAGCTGTCTGTTCTACACAACAAGTCGTGTCTTCAAATCTATACCAGTACACCATATTTTTGTGATTTATTAAAATTAGTATATTTATTACAATATGGATAACATAACTATTCGCAAAAATAGACGATCAGCGTCGATGCAAGATATCTCCAAGTCATCTGTATTTGACTCAACGATGTTTAGTTTAACCAATACATCGCTAGGTGGCGCTAATAGTTGCTGCGAAGAAATGCGCGAACAAATAGGAGAACTGACTAACAAACTATTATCCGCCAATAACGAAATTGATAACTTGCACGGTGAAATGAAACAGTTAAAAGATGATCTGCAAAAATGCTACGACGTAATAAACATGTATAAAAAAGATAGCATGCACCGAAATTAGACCTACTTCAGTAAGGAAATTGAAGACTAGAAATATATATAACACAGATAATATTCCAAATAGTGGACAACAACTGTCTTCGTCCATCACATCTTCTCCTAAGCGCAAAAATTTATTTACCTGTCAAGAAGATCTGGGAAATAAAACACAAAGTAGCGAAACACCTTTACCAAGTTATAGCGATAAAATTTTAGAACGAAAAGCTAGTATTAACACAATTCGATATAAAAATGCAGTAAATACATCCCCAGACACTAGGTCCAATCCGGACGAACCGAGAAAGATACGAAATGTTGTTATACTTGCAGATCAACAAGGACGGTATGTCTGTCAAATCTTGCAAAGACTTTTAGGTACTTCATTTAAAGTCACCTGTTACTTTAAGCCCGGAGCTAAAATTAACAACGTTCTTCAACTCAATACGTCTTTATCCGAACTGACTATAAATGACATTGTGGTAATAATTGGTGGTATAAACGATACTGACCCCTATCAGTTTGAAGTTGCTTTTGGGAACTGTTTACAGACATTAACAAAACCAAAGATTATAGTGTTGAAAATACCCTATAACAGGAGTTTGAATGAAAATAAATTAAACTACTTAGTCAGATATATTTGCAAAAGACACCCGAACGTGTCATTTATTGATATGGGTTACAGTAGGCAATTACCCTATAGAAAACATTTTACCTTAAATCTTTGTAAAACATTGTTAAAAGAAGTATTACATTTAGATTATAAACTGAACTTTGAATTATATAATAAGGATGCTCACAAATCCTTACCAATTAATACACAAAACAAACACACCCAAACTGATGTAATCTATTGTAATAGTCAATTAAAAAAAGACGTAATAAATAATTGTACTCAGACTGACTTGGTAATTAAAGCAAATAATTTAGGTAATGATGATAATGTATACATGGCTGTAGATAATAATGCAAACAATAACTCTAATTTTAACACTCAAAATAGCTCTAATCTTTTTCTCGTATAATTATTTATTGATTCTACACCAAAATGTAAATGGTTTAATAAATAAATCGGACTTGTTAGCCTACCATTTAAATGAGCTATCACAAAATAGTAAAAATATAGATGTAATCTGCATTACAGAGCATAACATGAAAAATGGCGATGATATACATTTGAACATAGCTAATTTTCAACTAGCAACATACGCCAACAGAAATAACAGAAGAGGGGGGTCATGTGTTTTAATAAATAACAAATTGAAATACAAAATGGTCGAATTACATCAATATTCCTGCCCTAACATTGTGGAGTGTTGTGGTGTGGAATTAATAGAACACGGTATAATTATTGTCTGTTTATATAGATCTCCGAAAGAAAACATAGACGCCGTAACTACGTTTTTCAATAACTTTGAAGGTGTGTTACAAAATTTTGTAGTACTAATAAAAAAAAACTTATAATATGTGGGGATTTTAACATAGATATTTTACAAAGTTCACGGCTTTCTACAGAATTAGAAAATAAATTGTTAAATTTTAACTTACGACCGAGTATTTGCGAGCCAACACGTTTACAAAGTGGCAAGTGTATTGATAATATAATTCATAATATAAGAGGCAGTAAAGGTGAAGTGATAGATCTGGGAATATCAGATCATACTGCTCAAGTCCTAAAATGTCCTGTTAACAAAACATACACTATCTCTCATTGGTTCATGTTCAAACGGGATTACAGCATAGAAAACTTAAATAAATTTAAAAATGCCATCAGAAGTCTCAGTTTTAATAGTGTTTATGAATGTCTTGATCCTAATGAAGCGTTTAATGAATTCAATGCATTATTTAAACTATTTTACGATCTCTGCTTTCCGACACTTAAAATTAAAATTCTTATAAATAGAAAACTTACTTGGGTTACTAATGGTATTAAATTGTGTTGTAAACGTAAACGAGAAATGCTATGGCATTCTCGACTACACCCTACCAAGGAAAATAAGAGAAAGCTTAAACTTTATAGTAAACGATTAAGAAAAATCATTAATTTGACACAAAAATCGCGCAATAGTTATTATATCAACAATGCGGAGAATAAAACAAAAGCCACATGGAAAGTGATAAATAAGAATAAATACAACTTGCCCAAAGATAATATTACAAAAATTAATTTTAATAATAAATATATATATGATCCCGAAAAAATTGCTGAGGAATTTAATAATTATTTTATCAATGAAGTTCAGCCCATAAACCAGTTTAGTAATAGTCACCAAAGTAACACATCCATAAGTAGTAGACTAAACTCAATGTTTATGCCTGCATGTATTCCTCACGATTTATATAAAATAATTAATAAATTAAAAAATACTAACAGTGCTGGTAATGATGATATAATTACAAAAGTAGTGAAGTTAGTGGCCGTTGAAATTTCCCCAGTTCTAAGTTACGTAGTGAATTTATGTATTGAAAATGGTACTTTTCCTAGTGCTTTAAAAATATCCGTTATAAATCCTTTATATAAAAAGGAGGACAGACATGACCCTAAAAACTACACGCCTGTCGCTTTGCTTCCAACATTCTCCAAAATAATAGAAAAAGTAATATATAACAACTTATATTATTATTTGGAAGTTAATAACATCTTAGCAAACGAACAATATGGTTTTAGAAAATGTAAAAACATAAATATGGCCATGTATGGATTTATTGAAAAAGTGATCACCGGTATGGATAATCGTTCACCAACAACCGCCTTGTTCATGGACATGACCAAGGCGTTTGATTATGTTGATTTAAATATCTTAGCGCTTAAACTGGAAAAATATGGAATCAGAGGTAATGTGTTAAATCTTATTATTTCATACCTGAATGATAGGAAACAAATTACTAAAATAAAAAAGATCTGTCCTTGTACTAATATTGAAATAACATACCTTTCGCAACCAAAGCAAACAACCTACGGTGTGCCGCAAGGAAGCGTACTCGGCCCATTACTATTCCTAATATATATTAATGATTTGCCCCAGGTGACTCAGCACCCAATGACCTTATTTGCTGATGACAGCACAGTTTTATTCACGGGACGAGACAAGGTCTCAATTGAAATGGACATAACTCAGAATTTATATAGGATAATAGAGTGGCTGAATGACAATAATCTTAAAATTAATTTGGATAAAACGCATATTATGTCATTCAAACAAAGAAAAAACCAACCAAAAATTAATATTAACTATAAAACTAAAATCATAAATGAAAAAGAACACACAAAATTTCTGGGAATTTGGCTGGACGAAAAAATGACATGGAGTAAACATATTGAACACATAATAAAAAAGATAAATCAATTCCACTATGCACTACATAACCTTATAAAAATTACAAATCGTGAAACAGTCATAACCGCCTACCATGCATACGTCTCTTCAACACTGAGATATGGTATAATATTTTGGGGAAATTCTCCAAAACGCGAACTAGTATTTAAAGCGCAAAAGAAATGTTTACGAGCAGTATGTCAGTTGCAGGTTACCGATAGTTGCAAACCGCATTTTATTGATCTTAACATTCTGACCCTACCATCTTTATATATATTTGAAGTAGCTATGTTTGTAAGGAAACATTTTAGCATATTTGAAAACGCTAATAATAAACGACATAGGAACAAACTACGCACAAAACCTCATAAAACAGCCCTGTATTCAAAAAGTTTCCTGGGTATGGCTCCTAAAATTTTTAATAAACTCCCAAGATACATCAAAGAAACCGATAATATAGACAAATTTAAGAAATTGCTTTCGAGTTTTTTATTATATAAAGCATACTACTCTATCAACGAATACTTTGAAGATAAAATGAATGGTTATTAGTACCTGCAATAATTAATGGACGATTTATTTATGACATGTTAATATTTATGTAATTGATAATTAAGGTGATGGTGATAAACAAATATTTGTATGCCTTTGTAGGCGAAACATAGTGTTACGTATTATACCTTTTCCACCAAGTTTGTAACTTTTTACCTATGTTTGACAAATAAATTATTTGATTTGATTTGATTTGATTACTTTGTCAACGTAAAGGACAATGGCGAACCTCCAAATAAATTATAGTTGACTTTTTTTCTTGCGTCTACAAATAGAAAATATGTAAAAATATAGTTTAAGATCCTTAACATATTTCTTCGGTCATACTACTGCAAGAAGTCACGAATTAGATATATTCCAGTTTAAACAAAATACACATCAGACTAGCCTGTATGGTATAAAACGCCTTAACAGGCAAATCGTTACAACGACAACTAGTCAGTATAATTTTCATATATGTTTATATAGGATAGTTACTAGCATAGGAGGAATCCTTAAAGAACGCATTAGTATGTATAGAAGTTTTCTGAATAAAATACACGTCGAACTTGGTTGTATGTTATAAGATCTTCGTCTGTCTTAACTGACGAATCGTAATAACTACAACAACTAGTCAATTAAGTTTTGAATTGTGTATGATTAATTTTTCTATAGTAAATTATTTTGATATCTGTAACGGTGACTTAGATAGACACTTAATAATTCCATCACCTATTATTTCGCCATTATCCCTTGTGTAGGCAAAAAAACTCATATACAAGGCCGAGCTGAAAAAACCACTACGTAATTTCAATCTCCCGCCATTTCGGGAGCTTACTGTGCGTAATTTTGTGATTTTGTGTTTGTCTTCTTATTTTGTGACTCGGCTTTAACTTTTTGGTCTGTTTCTTCTATATTCGTTGAAGCACGTGCTCATGTCAAAAACGATGATTGGGCAAAAGTGGTTGAAAAAAAAACCAAAAAAAGATTATGGATGGCTTTGAGAGACATTAGTTGTGACTGCATTATTGAAAATCAAATAATAATTAATCTAAACAACGACAGCTCAAGTAGTTGTACTGAAAGTGATTGAATAAATTTATTTAAAATCTAGTTTCAATCTAAAATTTTTATAATCGTGCATCTAGAAATAAGCAGTTACAACAAATACGAAGAAACTGATAAATCTTGTATTTCAAATTATCCGTTTTTAATTTATTCTGGTATTATTCAAACCAAACTATAAATAATCGATATCGAATCTAACTCTAAATAATCGATATCGATTTTTTTAATAATCGAATATTGTATGTTTCCATTTTTGGATGGCATGTTTGGTGCAATAAGTCTGACAGCTGTCAAAATGTATTTCTAAGATTTGGTTGACTATGGTAGTATAGTTTTAGCACGAATGGGTCGGCTCCGGGGAAGGACCACGCTCTCACAAAATACCAGCGTAAAATAGTAGCTTAATGCTGCTGTGCTTCGTATGGTGAGTGTAGAGAACCAGAGACCCTTTTTACTCGAAACGAGGCATTCTATCTTAGTCCTCACGGGTGAAAACGCAACTGCATTTTGATTCGTAATCGAGGATAGACGTAAATGTCTATGGGCCACAGCAACCACTTAACATCAGGTGGACTGTGAGCTCGTTTGTCACCCTTTTCCTAGCATGGAACATGAACAAAAATAGCTGGTGTGAAATGGTCTGGGAGGTCACTTATTTCCCAAAATGTACGATTAATGAAAGACTAAATACTTTTTGACATCCTTAATTTCCTTCCGTATCTGGGCTTCGACAATCTTTAAAATCATTGTAAAGTACTACTGTGTTCAGGACAAGTTTAATAATTTATAATAGTTTGTTTCTCCAATACATGTTCTACCTATATGAACTAAGAAGTATATATTTGATTAATTATTTTTCTTAGGTACATACCAACTGACCGAGAAATTTTGGTAAGTTAGGTGTTATGGTAGTGTGTGTTTTGTGGGCTTACATATGTGTGTGCGCAAACGATATTGGGTTTCATTTCTTAACAATTTCCTAACAATTTTCTCAATTGAATTATAAGCAGAAAAGGAAACCAAGACTATTAAGAAATTAACAATAGTACAATATTAGGTACCAAAATATCGTAAAATCTGAATACTCCATCAAATAACCTCAGATTCTACTCAATATGCAAAAGGTTGTGTCCGACAAATATTGTTGTGCTGTTGAATCGTTTTGGTTATTTTAACAAAATATAGTTTGTTTAAAAATATTAAAATTAGACTTACAACGAATATTCGGCTATTATTCGGTGTTCGGCCTATTCGGCTAATTTCGGTCGAATACCGAATGTGTAGGTAATATTCGGCCGTATATCGAATACTTAAATAAGCGGTTTTATTGTGGTCAGATAATTGGTAATTTTTTTAATGTAATCATTATAATAGTCATAGGTCACAAAAAAAAACAAAAACAAATAGATCAGTATCGTAATTAAAGTGGAAGGTAATGGTGCAGAAAGACTAATTTTTTTTTTGCATTTTCAGGCAGTAGTTTATTCCTTTTCATCACGTAGGCGAACCCAGCTTCAGAGAATAATAATATAATACTTTTGTCTTATTTTCGGCTATTCGCCCAGGAAGGCCGCAGAACATTCGGTATTCGGCGTGTGGCCGAATATACTATTCGTTGCAAGTCTAATATAAACATAATTTTTTGTTTTAAGTTTTGAATTCATCTATCGCCGTATCATTCATCGCATTTCATTAGAATGCAGTGTAGATTAAAGTGAGTGTAAAATAATTATTAGGTCAGTGTAAATTAAATGTAATGTAAAAATAAGTGCTTTAACTCACACTTCCTTAACCGCTTCAATGTGTACTCGTGTTGATGACACACAAATATAAATGCACACTTGACGTGTTTGTGATAGGTTAATATTTTTATTGGTATTTATGTACGTCCGGTTTCTGGCAAATGATATTATCGATTTGTCTTGATTGCGTGGACAATTATATGAGGTTAGAATAATTTTTAAATATTGTTAGTGATTTTTTCTTAAATTTTGTATAAAAAAATTAATATTAAATTTAAATAATTACCTCGTTTTTGTCTTATTTCTACATAGTCATCCGATTCTAAGCTATGTTCAAAATTTCAAGTCTGAACTATAGACTATCGGGAAGTGCTCGAAATTTGAGTTGCAGGATTCTATCCAGAACAATATACAGACGGACAAACAATAAAGCGACTTAATAAAAACGTGGTAATAAATATAATTGACATGAACTTTAAAAACTTACGACCTTAAATAATAAAGTAAATGTATGATATCACTAAAGATATTAGTGAATACTTTCCCAATATATATTATTTGCATAGTGTGAAATATGTCTTATTGGATCACTGCAGTTGAGTTCTTTGTTTTTGTTAATTATGTTAACTTGGGATGTTCAAAAACCTACATCTCGTAAAATCGTTTGCTTTGAGTTTGTTTATTTTCACATTAAGTGTGTTTGACCGAGTGAGATGGGATTTTTTATGCTGCATTACTACCAACTGAGCTATACTGCTCTATAGGTTACCTATTTCTGCCGCCAAATAGCACTCCTGTTATGGAGTGTAGAGGTAAATAGTACAGACTCTGTATAAAAGTGTCAGTAGGAAAGCGCTAAATAAGGGTGGCGCCACTGTAGCTACAGTCTAAATTTTGAAGAACTTTTTATAATTCTTTTTACAGTAATTATTTTATTGCTTTCAAAATTTTTGTTTTCAAAATCACTCAATGTATTTTTACGGGGATCTATCATACTCTGTAGCTACTCGAGCGCTGTTGTGGAGAGTTTTTGAAGTGTTATTTACTGCTTACAGATGGACACATTTTCAACTATTCTCCTATGGGAGATTGTCCTCCTTACCTCTATTTTTTTATAGAAGCCCCCTTTTTTTGCCCCCTGCAAACGAGCATGCGGCTCACCTGATATTAAGTGACTACCGCCGCCCATGATCAATCGCAACACCAAGGGAATTGCAGGTGGGTTGCCGGCCCTTTAGAAAGGAGTAAGCTCTTTCCTTGAAGGTCCCCAGGTCGTATCGGTCCGGAAAAATCGTCGGTGGTAAACTATGCCACAGAGAGGTCATACGCGGAAGAAAACTCCTTTTGAAACGTAAAGTGGTGGACCGCCAAGCATCCAAATGGTGTGGATGGTATCTGGACGTTAGCCACGTAGTGCGTTCACAAAAATTTGGCGGCTTGGATTAATCCGAACAATTCCTTAGAACACTCCCCATGGTATATGCGAAAGAAAATGCAAAGAGATGCAACATCTCTTCTCAACGCCAGTGAATCGAGCCGATCGAAAAGCACGGTCGGTCGTCGACGATTCGTGCCGCTCTGCGCTGGATGCGGTCAAGTGGAAGGAGCTGGTACCGGAGAGCTCCAGCCCAGAGATGGGAACAGTATTCCATGTGCGGCCGAACCTGCGCCTTATAAAGTTGCAGGCGGGTGTGCCGGCATGAAATACTGTCCCGCTCTGCTGAGCACGCCAAGCTTTTTAGAGGCCAATTCGGCCTTCTCTTCCAAGTGACCACGAAACTACACGTCACTCGATATGTCGACGCCGAGGATTCCGATACTGGCTGAGGCAACAAGGGGAGTGCCTTGAAACTGAGGAGATACGACAATCAGGTTCTTTTTAGCGGTTAACGCACAAACTTGTGTCTTCTGTAGGTTAAGCTGGACTAGATTTAGTCGCCCCTAATCCGAGACTCTGTTCAGCAAAGACTCGACTTCAGACATAAGTTTGTTCGCGATACTGGGAGACGTTTTCTCGAGAAATATTGGCTCGGCCGGTGTAAAGAGCATCACCAGTGCTGTCATCTGCATAGCAATGAATGTTACGGGTATGCAACATATCATTGATATGCAGAAGAAATAGCGTTGGCGATAGCACGCAGCCTTGTAATCGGACCTTGATGCTCCGATCTGCAAGAAAGCTGATGATCCAATCGCACAATTTCTCGGGAAGCCCATAGGAAGGGAGCTTCGAAAGAAGCGCTTTGTGCCAAACCCGATTGAAGGCCTTCGCAATGTCAAAACTAACGGCCAATGCCTCCCCCTTGGACTCTACTGCCTCCGCCCATCTGTGAGTTAGGTAGACCAGAAGATCACCACCTGACCGACCACGGCGAAAACCATATTGGCGATCACTAATCAGCTGGTGATCCTCAAGGTACCTCATGAGCTGGCAGTTAACAATAGACTCCATTGTTTTGGAGAACAAGGAGGTGATGGCGATAGGCCGGTAGATGGACGGGTCTGAGCGTTCGCCTTTTTTAGGGATCGGGTGGACGAAAGCCGTCTTCCGTGATTTTGGGACTACGCCAGGGAGTAGGACTACCGGAAAGGACGCGTTAAACCAGCGCCTACTCTAGAGCACTCGTCCTCAGCACAATTGGAGGGATTCCGTCAGGTCCACTCGACTTGTGGATGTCCAGGGAGAGGAGTGCTTTGCGAACCGAGCGCTGTGTAAACTGCACTTCCGGCATGGAGCACTCCCACCGCGGGATGGTCGGCGACGTACTCCCTCCATCATCGAGAGTCGAGTTGGACGCAAAGAAAGAGCCTAACAGATCGGCTTTCTCCTTTGCGGTATGGGCCAGTGCGTCGTCCTCTCTGTGCAGTGATGGAAGACATGGCTGACAGAAATTCCCCTGGGCAGCCTTGGCGAGAGACCAGAATGCACGGGTTCCAGAAGGAAGGCGAACTAGTTTCTCGCCAATTCTGCCTATGTGCTCAGACTTTGCCTTGGCAATGACTCTTTTGAAGGACCTAGAGGCGGAATTATACTTCTTTTTTAGAGCGCCGGTGTTTACATCCCGGGACGTTGATGCGTCAGCCCAGGCTTGGTAGCACTCCTGCTTATAGCATGATGCTATTTTACAGGAGCGACCAAACCACGGCTGAGATTTGCCTCCAATGGGCACCACAGAGGAAGGAACAAAAAGTTCCATACTCTGAAGTACCACATCAACGACAGAATCCGCAACAACGTTGGGATCATCCGGCGAGAAGCAAACCCGCCCCAAGGGTAGGATGCAAAGAAAGACCGCATCCCATCCCAATCGGCTGACCTAAAGTGCCAAATACGGCGGCAGTCTACAGAATGCAACTGCGATTTCAGCGTGAGTGGCACCAGACTCCGGACAAGACAATGGTGCAAGGAGCCTAAAGGGGCGTCGACGGAAATCTGATATCCGTTCGGGTCCGAGAGGTCAGCAGAAGGTCCAACAGGGAAGGTCCTCCACATCTGGAATTCGCGTAGGCGAAGTAACCTGTTGTGTCAGACCATATGCCAAGGCAAAATCATGAACAGATCTCCCCGCATGATCGGTTAAACGTGAACCAAGCCAATTGGCGTGATGGGCGTTGAAATCGCCGAGGATCACTATCTCTGTGGATGGGATCTCTGTACTCCATGACTCCTGTGTTCCGGTCTGCAGGATACATAGAGCCAGTATAATAACATGCTGCGAGAGGCATTCCATCTCGGTCTTCAGAAGTAACAGACAGCGTATCTGTAGCTTTCTTTGTTTGAAGTTAATTGCAAGTGTTTCATAGATTCCCTCTTATCGAACGGGCTCCACCTTGACGTGGCGCGGGGAAAGGGTTTAGTATCCGTGGTTTGATTACCTGTGGTTAATAAAGAGAAACCCACATGGCTAGTCCGAGGTGGTCAATCAGGGTGAGCTTGGCGAGCACACTTCGGATGTGTGTTGGGCTGCGGCAGGGGTGCACTTTCCTCCTACCGCTGCAGCCAACGTGGAGACGCAGGAAAGAGGATTGGTGATATGGCGATGTGCTACTCACCCCGTCCTCTGCGACTCTGACGTAATGGAGGGGTCGTGGGAGGAGAGGAGTGTCGGTATTACGAGCCGCCGCTCTCCTACCCTCAGCAACCGAATCTTGGTTGCCGGCGGAGCCATAGACCAGATCCGCCGCTGGAGTCAGGAAGGCTAGTGCTTCCGATTGTTCGTTTTTCCTGGCTCCATGGCCTTGCGTCGGACACGGGGGCGTCCGTGGCGCAGTTGAAGTAGGAGTTGGTGTTCTGGTGCGCCTTACCTGAGAAAGAGGTAGAGGAGGAGTAGTCTTCTTCCGAGGAGGGGCTGCTATGGGGCGGCCGGCGATGATGGGGCTGTGCATTTGTTTGAAGGCGTTTCCGTGGCCCTGAAGGTGGATCATGGGGTTTTAATCGGTGCGAGACCCGTCCGGTCTTTGTCCCAGGGCGACCATGTGTAGCATGTATTTGCCCATATAAAAAAAAAGTGTTCGCGTGGACCGCAGTTACCACTTGCCGGCAGGGTGAAAGTTCGTTTAGCACTTATTTCATTTTTAAAAAGAACTTAGTCTATGCAGCATAGAGTATAGAGGTAAGGAGAAACTATCTCTGTATTAAAAAGTGTCCGTAGGAAAGCGTTAAATAGAGATGACGCTACTGTAGCTAGAGGGTAAATTTTAAAGAACTTTTTATTGTAAAAACTTTCACCATGATTCTTTTTTGTGATAATTATTTTATTGTTTTCAATATTTTATTTTCAAAATCACTCTTAAAGTGTTTCATGGCGACATTTTTAGGTTATATTTACTAAATTATTTTAGACAACGTGAGTAGTTGAGGTTTTAAATACTGCAGTTGCATCAACTACTCTAGTCACCACAAATATTAAATTCTTCTCAGGACATTTCACCCTGTCGACAACTGCTAAGTTCATTTCATACCCTCTAGCTTTTCCGGCGCTCTTGTTTTAGAACTGTTATTTACTAACGCGATAAAATCCGTGAAAGTAGTTTTAATCAATGTTATTTACTGCTTATAGATCGCAGAATACATTTACCCTGACGGGTTATAGATGGACACTTACAACTGTTCTCCCATGTGAGACGGTTCTCTCTCTATCTATATATATATATATATATATATAGGCTTTATTGGTTTTTAGCTTAACTTACTGTGTTCAAATAGAGTATGAGCCCGCTAGCGTCCCATTGTTGGCACAGCTGAATTATTCCCTGCTACATAAAGCTTATAAGAAATGAGGAGAAACTGGTTGGCTGTTACTTGTTCTAAGTGTTTAGAATATTTTTTTTAAATGTAATTACAGGTAGAGCGGTGAGACACGCCAACGATTATGCGTGCGTGTTACTTGTAGACGAAAGATATTCTAGGCCGCAAACCACATCCGCCTTGCCTTCTTTTGTTCAGGTAAGAATGTGAATGAACTGGGCATGTTTCATTTTACATTAACACAGCGGAGTCACTAATTCAACGGAAGTGGTTTTTTCAGCAATGGATTAGATCTGCCCTTTTACTTAGGAAATCATCGATATTATAATATTGTCACGATATTCAGTTGCGTATTGCGTCACGTTTTTTCGAGAATATTCCCGAAACTTGGAATTCTAATAGTAATAAGTACGATATACAATATGTTACGTAATAAACGCACACCCTCAGACTCCCCAATTAGTATATTATGTTATAATCATAATACATACACCGAAATTTTAGTTAAACATTTAAATGCACTGATTATTTATCAAATTAGTTACATTAATTTCGGAAGAATGTTGTCTCAGTAAAATCCACGAACGCTAAGACTTTCGTGCTTGAAATAAAGTTCGTTTTTCTTTAAAATAAATATACACTCTTAAGTCTTATTGCCTTAAGTTACGGTCCATTTTAGTTTGTTATGACTGTACAAATTTAGTGTGACTGTAATTTACGTAGTTTAAATTATTTTGGGATAAAAAATTACCTATATTAAAAATGATAGGAATCGATTCAGTAAACGATTCTGAACAAACTACTTCCAGTATGTGCGTTAATTATGTTACATGTTGTATTTGTATACGAAATCTTTTTGTCTTTGCGTCTTTTTCTATATGTTGAAATGTATTGGGCATTTTACAAGCAAGACTGAACCTTATGATAATAGTCATAAAGCCTAGCTGCCTAGCCTGTTCTAGCATTTTCTCATTGAAAAAGGGGGATGTTTGAATAAATCGAATTAAACTAGAATGATTAAAAGTAGAACACTCTTATTGGGTATAAACTGGTGGCGATCGCAGAATTATTTATTTGGGAATTGGACAGTAACTCGTCACCAGCATATCTACTAACAATCGACCTGCGACATCTGCCCCTATTAAGGACCGCTAAGCAGCTTTTTAACCTGAAAAAATCTCTTTTCAGAAATCTTTAATGACCAGCTGCACGTTTGGACAAGCTATTGGAAGCATAGCTAGATTTTTTTCAAGGCATAAGGAAAAGAAACAACCATAGTTATATTGTATTTATTTTGTCTTACTCATTTTGCAATATCACAAATAAATAATATTGTTACATATTTACATTTTTACTTAAACCCCATATATAAAAAATTATAATAAGCAACAAATATGTACACAAACAATCTTACCAAAATGTTAAAACTTTCAGCAGACTATCTGAGTATATTTTTATAATTGGCAAATGACACAATGATTAGTTTCGTATAGTACGGCCGCTGAGTTATTACCGATTTGACAGATTATTCTTAAATTAATCGATATAACCTTGCACGAGCGACACATTTGCCGAATGATTTAGAATACCTCTTTAATATAAAACTTTATGTCAAAATGTCAGAATCAAGTAATTTTCCAATAAACTCTGTTTCAAAACTTAAAATAGTTTGTAAATAATATGAAAACATTTATTTTTTGTTCTTTGGCGCGCTTGTACAAAGTTACATCGTGCGTCCAGTTTTCATAGTGATGTGCTTGATGCTGTCACTCAAGTGAAAGATCGGGTTTCACAAGCTCTTGGAATTGGTGCAAAAACACTATATAATATAAATAAAGAAAAATTTGGTGCTTCTGGAAGTGAAGATAATGTATTACGCACTCCAAAGAAAAAACGAAGACAAAAGCCCGTGACAGGTGTTGATGTTTTTGATGCAGATGCAATAAGAAACCACATATATGGTTATTATACTAGGAACGAGTTTCCAACTAGACGTTTGCTTTTGGTCTCTTTAAAAGAAGCTGGCTTGTTTAAAGGCGGTAAAACGGCGTTGTCAAAACTATTGCACGAAATTGGGTTTGAATATAAAAAAACTAATAAAAGGAAAATATTAATGTAAAGATTTGATTTAATAATTAAAAGGAGCAAGTTTTTAAGAGAAGCCAAAAAATCGAGTCTTGGGACAACGTCGTTTTTGTTGACGAAACATGGTTAAATGCGAACCACACTGTGTCACGCTCTTGGACTGACGAAACAAAAGCATCAACCTCAAAGGTTCCAATTGGAAAAGGATCGCGACCGATAATTTGTCACGCCGGTTCTGCTGGAAGTGGTTTCTTTGAAAATGGACTGCTGGCTTTCGCGTCAAAAAGTACTTCCGATTACCACGAGGATACAGACACTTTTACGAATTGGTTCGAAAATCAATTATTACCCAGCCTGCCAGAGCCACAATAATGGACAACGCTTCATATCACTCGAAACAAGTGAATAAAGCGCCTACTCAGGCCGACAAGAAAGCTGATCTCGTAGCATGGCTACACCAAAATGGAATTGAAACTACTGCCGAAATGCTAAAGTCTGACTTAGTAAAGTTGGTACGCGAAAATAAAAACATCAAGAGTCCGTTATGAAGTAGATGAGATAGCTCTAGCACATGGACATCGGGTACTTCGAGTTCCGCCACATTATCACTGCCAGTACAATGCCATTGAGCTAATATGGGCACAAATCAAAGGTATTGTTTTTTATCGCATAAGTTATGAATATGAATAATTTGTACTATTATAACATCCAATATTCAGCATATAAGTAAAAAGATACATAACTAAGAAATAAATATCTCATGCCCCTTACATGTAGGTAATTGTGTAACATTTCGTTTATTTAATGTAATAAATTAACGTTATTTAATGTTTACATTACAGGTTACGCAGCTCGTAATAATACGACTCCGCCATTCAGTACTAATAAAATGATGGGTCTATTAAAAGATGCTTGCAGCAAAATAACGAAAGAAGATTGGGTCAAGGTCGCCGAAAAGACTCGAAAACTAATAACAGAAGATTATGAACGCGATATAAGAGTGGACATCATTATAGAGAATGAAATTGTCATACAAGTGACTGATAGCGATGACAGCTCTGGCGAATCTGGTTCAGAGTCTGAATAATTGTTTTAATAAATGATAGGTAGTCATTTATTAAAACATCTTGTACCTACTCTATTCATTAAAATGTGTAACAGTGTTTACAAATTTGTTTTATTTTGATATGTTCTCGACCAATTATCTACGCCCATCAAGGATACTCCACCTAATAAAGAACCTGTGTCTTTAACTATTAATTTTTTGATTTTATTTAATTACACACTATACTAGAATATTTAAAAACAAACTGTTCCCAAATGATATTAGGGTTACTGGTTCAGTCACTTCACTAGTATTGTCAATTCGTCATGTGTCAAATCGGTAATAACTCAGCGGCCGGAGTATAATAATTGGTTCAAAAAGGAAAACAATTGGAACCTTAAGAAAATTATAGTATAATGTTGCCTATAAAAATACCTCTAGAAAGTATATAATAAAAAAAATTATTATAAACTCAAACAATAACAAATTAATATAGGGGAATTTTTGTATACTAATGAGACAAAGCTTCTGGCAATGTTGTCCCACAAGGACCTTCAAAGTAGTAGTGAAAGTCTGGAGTAGCGGGTGTAGGCTCGATATTAAACTCCGCGACTGTGGCGCCTCTGGCGGCTGCTTGTGGCGCGAACATGGCCGCTGGGTACACTACTGATGAAGTGCCAACGACAAGGCATACATCGCATGTTGCCATTGCAGATTCTGTAATTTAAAATTTTAAGATACATAGAGGTGAATAAAAGTAATTTCCTTCATTAAGTCAGGCCTTAGTCACTCATGGTACAATTCGCAGCACGAAAGTCTAGCGGTGACCGTTATTGCGCATAATTGGCCGTATTGCACATGACTGGCTGTGCATATCGTTCGCACGCGCTGATTGGCTCTCCAGTCGCATTCCGTCCTCCTTACTGATACAGAATTCGCAGCTATCCCCTCCACGTTTCGTTTAGCGCTAATGTGTGCACGACTTACCTGCCTGAAATAATTATCTACAAATCGCGAGACGCCCGTGTTACATACTCAGTCGTAGCACCTTCCAGGCGATTGAATGTTGAAGTTTTTTAACGCTTTTTACGTATATAGTTTTTTGTAAATATTTGTTGAAATGGTTTTCGTTTAGTGTTTTGTATATTTAATTGTAGGATAAAATAGTCGAAGTTTTTAATGTAATTTAAAAATTATATATATTTATATTACCCATCTATTTGATAAATTATAATGAATGATAAAACGTCATTCCTACTATAATTGTTGCGTGAATGGATTCTTAATGAGAAAACAAGGATTCAGATATATAATTTTTTAAGTTAGCGAAGGATAATGAATTAATTAATTTTTTTTGCTAGTTATTTATAGCGAAAAAGGAATTAAGTAATAATTAAACTACAGAAGTAATACCTAAGTACTTTATTACAAAACTTAGTTAAAACTTACTTCACTATCCAAGTACCTATCTTGTCTTTTGTATTTAAAATATTTTAAACTTTGTTCACAAGATTTTAACTAAGCAGAATACGATCACACTTCATTTAGTAATCGTATTTCGGGTTTATATATTGTTTACACTACCTACCTATTTCTTCCGAGTCAAGCATCGCGATTCGTGACGAACGGCCTTGCAAGTTGCATATACGTTGAGCGTCACAAAACTCACATAGTAGCGAAAATATGTTCAGTCAATTATAGTCAGAATAGGCTTTACCTAAGTAACTTACTCTTTCGCAATTTATTTTTTTACTCTTTACCGACAGCCCTTTGTAACCACGGAAACTCTGCCGTGACGTAGGAAGGGAAAAAGATGCAAAGTAATGTGGACACTCGCGCGCAGCAATAAAGTTTTATTTGGCTTGTGTGCACGATTTATCTAATTAATAATAATTGTGTAAGCTATTAAAACGTCGGCAAGCAGTCAACATCAAAGGTGCGACTTGTGTACGTAGTACTATTATTTATTCTGGGATTAAGTGAATAACATTCTAAATTTATGTCGCCACATCCTATTCCAATCCATGGTCAAGTCTCAGTTCCTCTGAGGTGTTTCACGACCTCATTTCTATCTGAAATCTGTCTGGGTTTCAGCTTTTAATTATTACAAATCAATTTTATTTAATGTTGAGCATTTAAGTAAATACAAAAAAATATATAACACACTTGAACTGATTATTCTATTTAATTATTTTACCATTGTTGATTTAGAACACAAATTAAAGTTATTATTACTTTGTAACATATATTTAAAAGAAGTAAAACTGAGTGGTTTTGGTAAGGTCAGCCACGCTGCTTGAATTCGTTATTGGTGGATCTAATATAATATCATAGATAGTGTCACGTCTGTAATCCCAGAGAGGTAGGCACAGTTCAAACATCAGCATGCTATTCGGATCACATTTAGCTAAAAATATGGGTTTAGAAGAAAAATTGTGAAAGAGTAATTAGCGGCTAGCCCATAGCTTACACAATCTTAAACCCAACATCTAATTAATAGCTTTTTGTGACATGCTAGCTAAGTAACACAGTTGGCAAATTTTTGTCATTAAATGAGATCTATAAGTATCAGAGCAACATAATTATCATGATAATTTTGAAAACAAACTAAAGACAATTATAATAAAGGGTAACATAAGTTTCCTTTACCACTGGGCATATTGCAAATCAGCACTTGAAATTACAATCTCGTGATACATAATATTATACAATACAATAACTTTATTTCAGGCATCAAGGACTTAAAAATTAAGAACATTGGCCCATAGCAATATATACCTTAACCTAAATATATATATATATATATATATATATATAAATAATATAAATATAACACTATTTAGGGAACTTTCTTCTTTGGCGCGTCCCTGTATCGGCGAAACACTACCCCAGAGGGCCAGAAATCGGGAGCAAGGAATGTCTCTTTGTATTTTGCAGGAACCTGAAGTACGTAGGATTTGAAGTTCGTGGACCTCTTAGACTCCAGACGCTGCAAATGTAAAGAGATCGGATCATCTATGCGGGATCGGCTTCGTTCTTCCACGAGACGCAGGACGTCTTCTCCCGACGTACTTTTGTCCAAACGGGAGATGTAGAGCTGTATGGTGGGCTCCACAATACGCAGAGTTGTACTTGCGTTTATTTTGGCGGTCCCACGCTGGTTACAGACAGGTCTCGACCGACGTCTCTTCTCAACAAGAGTAAACCCGTCATTCTCTCTCTTGGTTTGGGTCACCGCAGGAACCGATTTTACATCCACATTCTTTTGTTTTCGACCACATGAGGGTTGCGAAGATTTTCGAGCAACATCCGCAAACGTCATTCCTTGTTGACAGGTTGGCTTCGGCGGAGGAGTACTCAAGGGTTCAGTCAAGGGCTGAGGTAGTGATGCAATGACGACCGAGGTCGCCCTCGTTTCACGGTCATCAACCCGCTGACAGACGATATCGCGTGACGGAGTCGCAATCATCGGTGAAATATGACTATTGTTACGATTACCGCGTGTCGTATTTACATTCTGCGACGGCAGTGAATTCGCAGATGTTGCAATTATGTTGCGCAATATAGTGACTTCGTTCTTCAGCTCTGTTGCGGCTCGCTCCGATTCTTCAAATTTGAAACGGAGGTCGGTGACTTCGGCTTTTAAAGTGGTGATGTCTTTCAACAATCTGGTCACGTCTACGTGATCGAACGTCACGGGAGGCAGCTTGTTGAGATCACGCGCGACGAAAGTTGGGATGTCATCAGGATCAGTCTCATTGAACAGTCTGAAGATCTCTTGCAGGTCTTTCTTACCGCGTCCATCTCTATCGCGACGTGTGATAAGACTGATTTGGGTCACGGCTGAATCTG
This sequence comes from Parnassius smintheus behrii, assembly GCA_036936625.1. NCBI lineage: Eukaryota > Metazoa > Arthropoda > Insecta > Lepidoptera > Papilionidae > Parnassius > Parnassius smintheus. The sequence goes on from JAUPFT010000006.1 coordinate 16,497,619, forward strand.
CTAACGCCTTCTTCGCTTGGATGATCTCGTCCTCGGTGAAGCTGGTCATCAGTATCTGCTCCAGGGACACCTGGTCCATGACATCCAATTTTTGTTGAACAAAGGCCAGGAACTCGTTCACTACGACGGTATCGGATCGTTTAGGTTGACATGCCATTTCGAATTATTTTCGCGCAGTTGGTATGCTTACGCTGCGAAAATATTGTAAGTTCGGCATTAGAGCCGCCACATAATTATGAAGCGACTTCACTGAACGGCAGTAGAAACGCGACTCAATTAATTTAATTTAAGGCAAGCACCCAGCTCTGGTCACGTTTTAGTCTCTCTTTTCACCCCAAACACGCGTTACTAGTATATAATACATGCTTTTTGAAATGTAAGAAGGATTTGACTCAGAGAAAGTTCATGATTAGTCACTCTCTCTCTCAAAGTAAAAGAAACATGTGCGGTACGAAATCTTTTAGGTATTTGCAGTCATTGCAGATCTCTACTCCAATAATAAAAGTGATTTCCTAATGAGTATCGTGATAGCTACTATCAGGGTTTGTGTGACTACTAAAACATTTGTGTTAGTTTTTTGCTTTTCATTAAAAAAAAAGAAAAATACTAGCAATGTTTATTAACAATACTAATACAGTACAACTTTAGTGCAACGAACCTAAATATAACAATTTTCTTATATTTAGGTTCGTTGTTAATTCTTAGAAATCCTCTAGAACTAGCCGAAGAGTTAATGCTAAATATACCTGTACATTATAAATAGCTTCTGTAAAAAACTCTTTAAAACTATTTCAAACATTGCAAAACATAAACAGAAAATTTAATTAACCTTCGCATAAAATATTTAAACTGTCAATAAACTAATGTTTAGTGTTGTAAGGTAATCATTACAATGTGTTTTACTTTTTTTAAGCTTGCTTACCTTGCTGAAATGAACCTTAGACCAACCTAACCTCTATATAGCAAACCTCATTGTAACAAATTATTTGGATAGCGAATATTTTTTAATCTCCATCAGATTTGTCAGCTGACAAACTGAATTTGTTCATCACTACAGGCTAACTTCAGGTTTCACATAAACTTAAACCCCAGGTTAGCATAAAAATCATAGTGTTAGTAGTGGTTCACAATAAGAGTTTAATGGTGGATTCGAACCCAGAACTGTTGAGTTCCGGGTCCACACCCTATTATTATGCTTGTCACCTAAATGCTATAAAAGAACTGAATTTTATATATTACTAGCTATTCCCCGCGACTTCGCGTGAAATTTATTATGATTGAATTTCATGGATTTGAATTTTTTGCGAAAGACCCCAATTCTTTTTCTAAAATAAAAATAAGACTAAGTTACTCCTTATAACATCAGCTATCTGCCAGTGAAAGTCCTGACAAAATAGGTTCAGCCATTTCGGAGATTAGCCGGAACAACCAGAAAAACAAAAATTCTAAAAATAGTTTTTTGCTTTAAAAATAATTCATATAGCTGTGCCCCGCGGTTTACCCGCGTATATCACGTGTCTGCGCCGCGCGACATGATACAATGACACTTCGCTCATTTAGTCATTTTAGCTACAAAATTGGCAAAATTAATATAGTTCACTATCGGCGTTATACGTATCGTATATACAGTGTGTCCGGTCACGGACTAGCGATATTTTAGGTACTTATAATACAGCTATTTTAATATAAAAATACACTACACACTGAGGTCTAATCCCCTCCCCCTCTATTTGGCAGCCATTTTGTTTTTTTCTTGAGATATTCTCCACGCGTTTACGAAAAAAGTCATATCTCTGAAAGTTTTAGTCTTACTGAGATAAAAATTAACTCATTCGGAGGCCAATAATATTGTTTATCGTTTACATTATCAAAATTTTTGTTGACATACTTGTAACTTTGAAGAAAAAAATTGAACTTCAAATAAATATCAAAAAATATGCTACTCGGCAAATTATTGTAAATTACTGCAAAAACAACCCTGTTTACCCTTCTTATTTTTATACTAGATCGACAGATTTTGAGTTAAGCTACAATGCAACATAAAGTTTACAGCTGTATGTTTATTACTTTAAGAATTATTGTTGTTTGAACATGGCGTATGCCCAAACACAAAAGGCCTTTGTCAAGTGACAACTGGCACTGCCTGCCTAGGAGTAATAGTGTTCTGTGCTGCCTGCTCTCAAATTATACTACTTATAAATGACGATTCTGATTCTCTGATCTCTAATTCATCGAAGATCATAAGTAATCTCAGATTACTATTACTCCTAGGCAGGCAGTGCCAGTTGTCATTTAACAAAGGCCTTTTGTGTTTGCGCATATGCTATGTTCAAACAACAATAATTGTTAAAGTACTAAACATACAGCTGTAAACTTTATGTTGTATTGTAGCTTAACTCAAAATCTGTCGATCTAGTATAAAAATAAAAAGGGTGAACGGGGTTGTTTTTGCAGTAATTTACAATAATTTGCCGATTAGCATATTTTTTTGATATTTATTTGAAATGTTTATGTTAAATTTTTTTTCTTCAAAGTTACATGCTACTGTGAGTTACAATTTTCTTAAAGATCTCCAATTTTTTCGAAAATAAATTATAGCTATGTTACTTTGTGATAATTTAGATTTC